>CM060961.1:177372408-177794908 GCA_030765045.1 Tenodera sinensis | reverse complement strand
TTTTTGGTTTTAAGAAATGTTCTGTAGCACAAAATACCAGTCCATGTTTGCCCTGTGGCGCAGTTGTATGACCTAGAGCCTGAAGAGCTCGAATCTCGTGATGGAGCTTTTGCTTTTTCTTAGTTTATACCTATGCAACCTTTAAGGGGACACTAAGGTGAAATTACTAACTCTGTTTTAAAACTTACAACAACACGATTTTTACCAGAGTATTTTTCACATTTAGCAATAGTGCTCCAATACAGTTTTTAGTTTATGCATTGAGCACTTTTAAAATCGCTGCGAAAAGAACGGTTATGTAGTTGATTGTTTCCAATGTAAAGCTTTTTCCCCCGTTTCTTATTTTGTTTGCACAACAGCACTTCCTGCTCTTTGATAAACTGTACAGCCTCTATTTCACGGCCGGAAATATACTGTTGATGGAGCCCACCGGGGGCTCAAATGCTCTCAGTGTTCAGTTAAGGGGAGGCACTGTGCTCGGCCGGCCACCTACCCGCCCGCTAGGGGAACTGTCGGTGTTGCGATCTGCAGCGATCTGGTACTCAGTCGGGCCGAAGAACTGGGTCCATCTGTTAGGGACCCACTGTAGTAGTTCTGTCTGTGATGCGTTCTGACCGCCTGTAGAATATTCTCATATCATCCTTCCTCCCGGGCTCTGACGCACAATAAACCTTCGGCTGAGTGCCGAAATCCCCTCCGTGATAGACAAGATGTGTTGGATGGGGAGGGTTCAAGTTAAATAAACGGTGGCGCAGTATGCTTGGATGATGACGGAGCAGGTGTGTAGTCTGTTTTGCGAATTTTCAGAACATCTTACCATAATCACATTTTTAGCTATTACTGCTTGTTATTGCACTCTCAATTTGAGGCAGACACAGTGATAGTCAAATGAGAAAGTGCGAATCATGGCGAAAAGTGGGGCGGCATGTTTAAGAAGCCGCAGATTGAAAAGTTTTAGCCCGAGTGATATTTGGGTCCCTTTGAGCTCGGTGCGTTGAGACACACGCCAAAGGTCTTTGGTATTTGATATTGCTGACGTATGCAATTCTTACACTCGTATATGCACGTTCTGTGCCCCAAACATAAGGATAACACCTCAACTTTAACGCACGGCCCTGAATATCAAATTGAGCCGAAACCGTTTGGGTACTGTGTTGGGCACCTGTCGATGTATGAGAAGTTGCTGTCCTGAAGATATGATTGCATCTGAACAGTGTACATACACTGTCTCGCCGTGTTTGTGCGATAAGCTCACGTAAACACATGCACAGTTTCACATTCTTTTCATTTCCCCTCATGGCTTTGCGAAGTAGTAAGTATACTGCCCACTCGCATTATCAGCAGTGTCTTGTTTATTTCAAGCAGGAAACAGAGATGTTACCCCACCAACAATTTGAATGACGTCACTCGCGCATATCCTAGCAAGGTCATTCGGTAGGTCTAAAAATATCTCTGTACGAGGGACGGGAAACAGTTTGCCTGAAGTTTAGTAACACTTCAACTTATATCCTTTCGTCCAGGTTTTAGTGCTTAGAAATTCCTATGCTTGTTAATAACAACGCTGGGTGTTAGTAATCGAAGCAGCTGCAAGTTAGAGATAGCCTAGCTAAAAATATAATTCACGTAAATACATAGTAAGTGTATTAAAAATCAAGCACCAAAGTAGGCTATCTCGGGCCTTGTGTCTGTAATCTCGGTTTTCTCTGAGATGACCTTACTTGTCGTGGTGAAGGGGGGCCCCATTATCGTCACGATGTTGACATGTCACAAACAATGTTGACATGTCACAAACAATTTGTTTAGACAGCCCGACAGTAGAGGTCAAAAGGTTTATGTGTCAACGCGATTTGCTTTAGTAGATTACAGTGATGTCGACGCCAGCCGCTTGTGATGGTTATTGGCGGCACAAAACACAACTTCACACAAGTTGAAGTAACACTACTTAATTACATGTTGTAAAAGGAAGCGAAAGATTAGCTAATTTTGTTAATTAACTCCTGAGAACAGTGGTCGTAGGGCTCTAAAAGCTTTCAGTGTCAAGCAGCTTATTTTTACGGTGTTCAGTACCCAGTGATTTTGTGTGGTAACCTTCACTCTCTACTTCAAATCAAGACTTTTAGTGTTAATACGTACAATAGGTACTTGATTACATTAAAATTAACAATAACAACAGTAATAATAATAACAACATTGTACGTAGGTTACATTTTGGATTCTTTAGAGTCATGTCATTACCTTAGTGTACAAATTAGGCTTGAAAACCCCTTAAATGCCACATGTTCCTCATCCTCTGCGTTTTCTCTTTTTCCCCCACCTGTTTTCTTCTCCATTTTTCTTTTTCCTTCCGAAATTTGATCACATGCCTTAATTTTTCTCTTTCTCGTTTGATTCACCATTTTTATCGCCACCACTCTCTTGTAGGCTATCCTAGTTGTGCTCACAAATTTCTTCCTCCAATGTCTTGTTTCTATGTTGAATTAAACAGTGAATTACCAAACGGGTCTTGCAGTACAATCCAGTTGGTAGGAGAGAAGTTGGAAGACCAAGCAGTCGCTGGGAAAATCCTTTCTGAGTCGAAACAGATGTGGCCTATCTTGATGGTTGTTGTTGATGATGATGATAATAATGATGGTATACATTCTTTCTTTATTTTTTCTTTTTCTTTTTGCCTAACTAAAGCTACTTTTTATTTTCTAGCACACCCCATATTTCCAATTTATGTCTTCTATCCCATTTCCCAATGATTTAAAAACTCCCTTTACATTTTCTTCTCTTTTTATCCATATATCCATCATCCCTTTTTGCAAGATCTAATGATTCAGACGGTTATGTGAGTTTTGATAAAGGCAATTGTGCACACAGTAGAACCTTAAAATCAATGCGGTAACTTTCGATTTTTAATAATCAATCTTAACAAATAAAGTGGGCTATTTTGAAGCTAAAAAATTGAAGTTTAAGAATAGTACTAAGTGCATGCACCTTTGCTTGTGTATGGTGCGTGTGCCTGTGTGTTTACTGCTATTTCACTTACGCCACCCAAAGGTAAAATTTGGCAAGCAAGTTTTAAACAAATATGTTTATGTGAAGAGAACTGAAACTAGCACTAATAACCTATTATGCGTTTTGCCCTTGGAATCTTAAAATTCGATGTCCTTAAGTACACAGACTAATTATTTCAAATATCGTTTTCTTGACTTCGATTTTTCTTGTAACACATTAAAAATATTCCCAACATGCAGTTTTTAAGCAGTGTTATTCAAATGTTTATCGAAAACTCAGAAAGAATGAATTTAAAAAACTGACACGCAAGATTTACAGATTTAATTGCTCAAGATTTGACCACTTAGGAGATAAGCTGTGAACTAAACTGCTTTAAACGTTCTAAATATATTTTTTGGAACAACTAGAAGTGACAAAAATTCTACATCCAATTTTGTGCATTAATGTTCATTTAATGACTATTTTTCAAAATTAAAATTTCTGCATTTTGCGCTACGTGTAAAAGAATAAAAGTCTTAACTTGTTTTCCAGAAGTTATTAAAGCCATCTCTATGAAATTTAAAATAGACTTGTAATAACGTTATATAAACATTTGACAAAACTTTAAAACTATGTTCATAAAAAATAAAGATTCAGAAGTAGCATTAAGAACAGTCGAATTATTATTATTATTATTATTATTATTATTATTATTATTATTATTATTATTATTATTATTATTATTATTATTATTATTATTATTATTATTATTATTATTATTATTATTATTATTGTTGTTGTTGTTGTTGTTGTTGTTACTATTACTACTACCATCATCATCAAATGTTTTTAAACGTGTCGACAATACAGAACAAAAGTTAGCGGGGCTAATGAAAACACATGTACCTACATTCATTCCCCATTTGGCACAAACAATTAATTTTGTTGAGGATCAATGTCTTCCACTTCCGTTGCCTAGTCTCTGCGCAAGCAAACAATTTCTTTTGCATTTGTTCGATTCACGGATGCGAGACTATCGGTCTTGCTTAATGCTTGATTGTACCACTAGCCATAAATCACGAAAAAGTGCCGGGCCGTTGGTAACAGAACAGAAAACAGTTGAATGTGATACAGCGACGACGTCTTTCATTTCCATTTACAGAAACTTGTGCTTCGTCATCCATGATTATCCTGCACTGTTCTTGCGCTCCCGATGCTCTTTTGGCGGCGAGGCAATAAGATGAAGACTGTCATTTGTCACTCCAGTAGGTGACGTCATGTGCATGTGATGAAAGGCCTTAGTAAAGCCAGAAGAAGAAAAGTGTCCACAGATAAAGTAGCCTCTTTTTAGAGCGGACTTGTGTCCTTGCTAGAGCTTCTGCAAACGAAAATTATAGTTCTAAAGGAAATTAAGGATAGGTACTTACAGAATAAAGTATGTCTAACAATTTGGAAGATTTACTCCAAACGTTATTTTAAATTATTATCCAGATCCGAAATACTTTTACACATAATTTTTTGGTTAACATGCCATAGACATTGTTAACTTGAACATAAATTCTATAATCGATTTCGGGTTGCAAACGATAACACCCAATATGCCAAATTTTATCTTTTTCCGTCATTTTCGACCTTTATGTCTCATGAGTCTTTTCGGTTATTTCCAAGTCATCAGGCAAATGCTGGGGTGGATAATTACATCCCTAGAATTTTCGGTCTCTCCATTTCACTTCACCTTTATTTCAATCCAGTCTTTGAGAGTCGGAAGTGTTGGCGATGGGCGAGTTTGGCACTGGTGTGTGGGGAATTTGCGAACCGTAACTACTGCTCTCGGCGAATATAAGTGGCGTTGCAGTCACATGAGGGTGGTTGCTTGGTGAACTCTGGTGTCAAAATAAAGGGATCCTCACGTACTCGCTCGGATTCCAACACGCCCATAAAGCGCTATCATTTCACCTTTTCCTCCCAGAGTCTAACATAATTAGTGTGGAATCCCCTCCGTAAATACTCTACCCCTCTCTACCTCATTAGCTGCTTCTATTGAGTACATCATTGACTTACGAGAGACGTAAAGGAATGCTTGCGGTAAAGTGTATTACAAAAATTCTCAAAATAGTTTCTGCTTGTTTTTCTAGTCTGATTTCCAAAAAAATAAGAATTACTCTACAGGAAAGTTTACATTTATTCGCAATAGCTCTCATTCAGTCTATTCTTGGTGAGGACATAGAGTTTGCACTTTGTTTTTTGTATAATTAATAACACATCTAGTTTACCTTAGCTGTTCATAAAATTGGAATCACCTGAGGTGTCGGAACACTATAAATAGGCTTCTCTCTCTCTCTCTCTTTCTCTCTGCCCCCGTCTACAAGAGAATTCCTGTATTCTGGATTACTGGCTTCATAGCAGCACTGATACAGATGACGATTTTAAAATTTAGGTCTATATGACACACATTTACTACTCCAGTTACTATAGAGTGGGACACTGAAGATAGGAGGAACCGGCTAAAGACAGTTGACCCTCGGGTTTAGTTGCCGTACGCCAGCAGATTATCACCGAATTGAAACCATTGTGCTCCCGCTTGTGTGGTTTATCTTGTCTCTGGCTTAAAGAAAACAGACGCAGATACTCATCTCTCTGTGTCTGTTGTTATGGGGAAGGTGGGAGAAAATCTGGTTGCTTCTACCCAATCAGTGCTAGACTGAAGAGGCAAGTATGAATAGACTTCCGATGTTTCTGCACTAAAAACATTTTGTGTACCTCCTGCCCCTAACTGCCATGATGGACCAGTTCTATGGTCCTAGAGACAAGCTAAACCACTGGAGGTATGAGAAACATCTGAAGATGGAACTATGGATGCAAATAAGACGAAAGCCAAATATATACGATTTTTGTGAACTAACAAATTTGTTGTTCTTAAAAATAACATTTAAAAGCGAGAACTGTAACCATAACTTGAAAACTCTTATTTTGAGCATAATGTAGAAGGGCAATTCCTGAATCGCTGGAGCTTATGGAATTTCGCTCGAACATTGAAACGCGCATGTGCACCCGGCATGCCTTGCGCGTAAAATGATTCCATTTGCATTGATTCTGTTGTAGTGTGCTGTTCACAGCGTCGGTCCAAAATGTTTAAAACAATCTATGGGTCCGGCGACTATGAAATACGTCTGTGATTCAATTGTTGACAACAAGGAACGTTTTAGCTGCGGACATTCACCGACAGATAAGTGTATGGCTCTAAAGAGATGAGTGACATCAAAATGCGTAACTGGGTAAGAGCTCTCAAGGCCGGACGGGACTAAGTTCATAATGAACCGCGATCAAACCGGCCATCAATGGTCACAGAAGATTTGGTCAAAACTGTAGGTGAAAGGATCCGTGAAGATCGGCGACTGACAATTTCTACTGGTTATACAGTGGTTATTCACTGGTTATCCTCACAGGCGGCACAGTTCTATGACTGCATACAAAAGCTTGTAGAACGTTATGAAAAACGCCTAAAAATATGACAACTATATAAAATGTAGAAAGATGTAAGGAGTTAACCGTTTTGCATCTATGATGTTTGATGTGTATAAAACGTGGGGCCTTACTTTTCGGAATGCCCTCCTGCAGTTACCGTATTTTGGTATCTTTTCAGCCTTAGCACCGCATCCTTATTCAGTAGTTCTTGCTTAAGTTATCGAAGTCTCAAATGGAGGTTGGGAATTTTGTCAGAGATTTGCGCAAAACCCAAGCAAAAATTCATAATTCTCTAGAGGATTCGAAGTAGTGCCAGCGAGGTTGAAGACTCATTGCGCAGTTCGAGACTCCTATCCTTGGGGGGATGTATGTCCCTGCGCCCCTTCATGCAACCCTTTACCGTTCTCTTGCTACTGCTCCTTTTTCTTCTTCTTCGTCGTTTTTTCGCCAGTCTCGAGGCTACAGCCAATTAAGGAGCGGGGCCCTAGCAGACAAAGAAACGCCTAAGGGGCGGGGGGAGGGAAATCTTCTGCTTCTCTTTTCTTGCCAGTAACTTTATAACATAGCGCACTTACTTCTCTATGTAGTATTCTCTCTCCATAGGCGTCAGGGGATGTTGAAGGGTTGGGGAAGTCGTCTTACCACGAACCCTGTTTCTAGTTTTACTATATTCACAAGCCATAATAAATTTCATAATTAGTCTTCAAGGAAGCATTATCTCCACTCTTGAATAGGATCAAACAGAAAAATTAACAAAGTCTAAAATTTCCCTAAAGGCTTGATTATTAAAGCTGTTTTATGATGGCGATGGTACAGAAAGGAAAAGTGCCGAGCAAAAAACGGATGATGAGGTGAAGGAAAGAGTCAAAAGGTTGGGTGGAGTAAGTAAAGCGGAAGAAGCCTGTTAAGGACGAAGCACAAGATGCTGAAAGATAGGGCTAGTGAAGTCAAACGAAGATACGCGAGAGTGAAAGCGTGCATCGTTGTTACAGAATCTAATTGTTGAAGAAATTAGCACTTTTTTTCTTTAGTGCTTATCACTATTTCACCAGGCGTGGGAACAAAGCTGGAGGATGTTATGCAAAACTATACCTTAAACATATGCACCTGACTGGGAGAACCGGCAGTTTTTCTCGCGTTATCCTACTTGCTCATTTTCCTCTCTATTCCCTCTTCACGTAATTTTCTAAAAATCAGTAACACCACTGTTTATGTAAGCAACGTTAGAAACCACACTATACGCACATACTAGACACACAATACTAGATTTCACTAGTAATTCAAATGAAACTAGAAAGACATGGAATAGAGAGAATGTTTCCACACCTTTTGTGCAAAGTATAACCAATATTTTTGTAAATAATAGCACAAAGCACAGGAAAATGAAAACATTCCAAAGTTTTGATGTTACATGCCACTGATGAGGTTTTATTCTAATTTCAAGAGAGAAAGAGAGAAAGAAAGAAAGAAAGAAAGAAAGAAAGAAAGAAAGAAAGAAAGAAAGAAAGAAAGAAAGAAAGAAAGAAAGAAAGAAAGAAAGAAAGAAAGAAAGAGAAAGAAAGAAAGAAAGAAAGAAAGAAAGAAAGAAAGAAAGAAAGAAAGAAGGAAAGAAAGAAAAAGAAAGAAAGAAAGAAAGAAAGAAAGAAAGAAGGAATGAAGAACAAGAAGTGGAAAGGAAAATCGTTACCTAACCTGCTTGGCATTCAGAATTTGCTGTTCCCTGCTGAAAATAATAGATATACTAAAATTGTTTTACGGCAACAAAAATTATAAGTACCTGTTAGAAGTAGCGAATGACCCTCCTAGGATATTCACAAATGACGTCATGCAAATTGATGGTGGGGATAATCTCTCTAATAACCTACTTGAAGTAAACAAGAGACTGCTGATCATGCGAGCGGGCACTGCACTTAATCACGCACTGTTTCTCTATTTTTACTACTCGAAGAGGTGAAAAACTAACCTGACACTGTATTCTCTTATAAATACTAAAGTGAACTCAACCATAAACTACTACGCAACTTCCAGTCATTCGCCACGTCTAAAATATCTCTATGGGTAGTCTGATGTGCAATAAACTATTAACGTTTATTTGTACAGCTATTCTACCAGCTATTCAAAACGTTTATAGTTAGCTATTTTGATTTCCTATTCATCCTGATGAAAACTCAACAAAGATTATTTTAGTAAACCATTTATTGCAGATACATGTATAACATGTATCCATAGGAAAAATAAAATGAACAACTGCACTTGTCAGTTAAGGGATAGCCTTAAATATAACATGACTATTTTCAATTGAAAAACAAAATCCTTTTCGGTAGACATTTATTAATATATTGACTGCATGTTCACAAAGCAGCATTAGCAGAGAGCTAATAATTTGAGTATACTTTTAGAAAACATAAGTAAGAAATACGCACAAGCTACTTAAGAATACGCAAAACATAGCTAAAGAGCAAGCGGTTAGCAAGGTCACAATGAGCTCAATACTAACGACCTCTCGCACAATGCACTAGATCCAGTCTTTTACAGTAATTGGCCCCTCATACTATTCATCACATCCTCGACAGAAAATAACCCTATTTTGTTCTATTTCTCCAGATATACTCTTGTTTCAGGAACACAATGCTGCTTCATTATTATAGGGCAGCGGAGCTCAACCGCAGGCAGGTTAGGGGAGTTGAAATCACCTCCTTCCACCAGCTGGGACAGAATGACGCATTTATACGTGGTTACTGAGTTCTAGTGGTGGCACATTCTTACGTACAGGAAATCAAAGGCGTATACATTCATATTCTACTCCTGATTAACCCACAATGTTTCTGAGGATACTTTTTTGGCACGATTTGCGTTTCAGAAGGTCTTCAATATTTGGTGCAAAAGATGAAGTGCACAGTCTCAAAAGATAAGCACGGTGATTGTCACTTATCTTGCTGCGATACTAACTTTTAATGTGGTTCATTTTCTAAAATGTTTGTTCGCAGGTATGCGCGGAGCCAAAGACTGCCATTAAACTAGATGCAAACAAACGTAATCTGGGATACTTACAGCTGGGCAGAGACTTAAATAATTCCCACCCTTCTATCGCAGAACATTTTACGATCGTGGAATTCTGCAATGCTAGTAGTTTCATATTTTGTAGCCCGTGCGAAGCCTCACTACATAGAAACTTCAAAGGAGTGCAAAATAATTGCATTTTGGTTTCAAATGTTTTAGGTCTTCAAATTGTGAAGAGAATGCGTCGTAGAATTGCTTCAAAAGTTCGTTGTATTTTTTCAGGATAATAATGTTTATCGTGAACACGGTACGTAGGTAAGAAAAATGGTATAAATGTGCAACTACCACTCTTACAAATCAATCCCTTAACTTTATCGTCTTCATCTCGAAAACAAAAACATTCGTGCTCCCATTGAATTGTATGTAATACTAACCGCGCCATCCGCCTCTGATTAGCAGGTCTGGCTCTCCTTGCCTTGATCAAGGAAAATAACATGTGTAGGTTTCTCTTGTTTAGATCTCGGAGTGTTTCTGCCGGAGACACTATTGCTTTTGTTGCGTACCCATCTTTTATAAATGAAGATTTTCTTCCTGGGTCACCACTGGAAATGCTGTTAAAGACAACAATGGAAGCGGCTACACAAATGGAACTTTCTCCGGAACGTTCAAAAAAATTCCAGCCAAGTTACCGGTGGCACGTTTGTGGAGTTCGAGAAAGATCCTATATAAGGACGCCAGGATCAGCAGCGACTGGTTTTCAGTGCAGACATGAGTTAGTCAGTGTGTCAGTGAGTGCAAGACAGCTGTACGTATGTGTGTCATCGCGAAAGATACGTCGGTCGTCGCGAAGAAGCTTCTAACGGGCGTCGAGTGATTGCATTGAGGTAGTGAGTATATGCGAGCTAGAGAAAGTGAAAAAGACACTGAAAGAATTGAGCAAGGTTACAAGAAGTAAATATTGTGAGTCATGATATCTCGAAAGACTCTAGACTGTGTTAACGACGAGATAAAAACTGTGTGTTGGTGATAACATTTTAGAAGGCAATAAAGTGATAGAAAAGAAACCGGACTGATTTTGCCATTTGGCACACTGGTAACGAGAGTGGTAGTCGTCGAATTGCCGGTTTGTCACAATATTTACAATGTGTTTTGAAATTCAATTCAAAGATACAGAATTAATATTGCTTATTAAGATAAGCATTGAATTTAGACAAAATGCGTAGTAAACAACCATGCCAACTTCTATTTTCTTTGATTATTTCTGCTCCTTGTACACTTATTTTGTTCACAACTACCACTTTGATCGATACATTTGTTTGTTTATTTCTGTATTACCTAGATATGACTACAGTTTATAATGTAGATCATAACTGGATTCATTTCTGTTATGTTGATAATAAGAAATAAAAAATAACTTGAATTAGCTATATTTCTTTCGTACGAAATGGTGGAATCAACTGTCATTTTTAAGTTTTTTGGCAAAACAAACAAATAGCGTGTCTCTACTGAAGTGTGTCTCACGTTTTAAGCAAACGTTATGAATAAGTGACCTTTTCATCAGAGCTGTATACGGAACAGGCAAATGGAATTAGCTAAATTGTGTTGAAGTTAACTAAAACTAGAATGAGACGTGGCAGGCAGTAGATAAAGTGCTTTTGCCGTCACCCCCCCCCCCTCCCCTCCTCCCCCTTCAGGCATTTCGTCAGCACAGTGTTCAGTGTCTGTCGGCCTGCTTAGAAACCATTTATTCCTTTTCCTCTCTCTTTCCGGTTATTTATTATTTCTTCTTATTTTGTGCTTCATCATGGCAGCCTTCGGAGAGACCTGTGATGGGCCATTGTCAGCAAGACAGCGGCTGCGCCATGTCATCTGTTTAGTGACGTCATGTGCATGCTGCTTTAGTTCGGACTCTGTAAACAATCAGTAGTGAAGCAGGTTCGGCCAAATCAAAGGCAATAATACCTTTCTTGACATTCGGAACTTAAATTCAAGCATCTGGGCTTTCCACCCATCATATAGTTATACTGGGTGTAAACTCATTATCACATACAAGGACTTTAACGCCACTTAAATATTCTATGATTGTGAACGGAACACGATACTTCCTCTACTTCAGGGAACTATTTTTAGAGAAAATAAAAGTCATTAAGATATCCATTGATGTAATTTAATAGTATTTAATTAAATTTAAGCAGCAATCTACTTCGTTTTCAAGTGGTACACTTAAATAATCTTGAATATATTTTCCTTCTAACCCCAAAAAGTCTCTTGTATGTTAATATCAGTTTTGGAGGTAGAAGGTATAATTATAACTTCCTTGACACTTCCTTCCTTTATCAGAAATAAATGGGCGCCGGAAACTGTAGAACAAAATTCTGTACCTAGCTTCTGAACATATGGAAACTGCACACTATTTTCTGCCTTGATAATGGTTTTACGAAAAATGCATATATTTCGTTCGACATGGAGCGCTGTTTTAATTCTCAATGTAACAAGTAAGAGAAAATTTCATATGAAGTCAGCCAAGTGCAAAAGAAATACTGACAGATCGAATTAAATAGCTCTTCGCTCATATCCCTGTTTCCCACTTCAGGGTTTTTTTTTTTTTTGGGGGGGGGGGGAGTAGTGTTTTACTACAAGCGGCACCGCAGGTGGTGACACTGATGATATATGGAATGAAGATGGAGTACCGCTGGAATGAAATGGCGAGGGAAACCGGAGAATCAGGAAGAAACCCGACCCACCCCAAATCCCACATGCGGTCGCTGGGATCGAATGGTGAGAGGCGAATGATCTAACCTCTTGGCCACGGCGCGGCCTTCAGTAGTATTGACGAGTACACTTCTGAGACTATTCCCAGAAAACTGAAGATATACGTACATTTGTCATGAAAATATCTGAAGCTTATGGTAATTTAATCAAAATCGTTAGAGCAAATTTTGAGAAAACAGAAATGTATGAAACATTTTCCATGTATAGGGTAGTTTGGGATGAGGGAATTTCCTTTGATAATGGTGAATTTAGATATAAAGTTTGGTATCTCACTGACTTTATGTTTTTGAGTTACGCTGTTCAGATACACTTACACACAGATCTGCATTGTCTAAAAATATTCTAGCTGGAATTTACTTTTTCTCATTGTTCTGTATCCTTACATTCAAGGCTTCTTTTTTTTTTTAATTAGTTAATACCGAAGCACGGATGACATACTGTTTAGTTAAATATTGCGCATGTGCGCCACTGATTAACAAACTTGCTGTCATTCTTTGTGCTGGTGTTCTGCAGTTTGTGTTCCTGCATCAAACAGGAGGTGCAAGGTGCAACAAAAAGGTCTAGAGAGAGCTTTATGCTTTTATTGAAGGCGGAACTGGAGATGGAAAATCCGACATAAAAGGGGGAGGGGAGGCAAACAACAAAAAGGGTTGAAAAGAAGAGGGAGGAAAAACAGCACCCAGAGGGAAGTAGCTGGCATGATTGAAATATTCTGTCTTCCTTCATGGGAAAGAATGCAGAATTACAACCTTTCCGTTTTCCAGCAATCCATGATACTGAGCCTTCATTCATCGATTTGTTTATCTTTGTTTCGTCTATTAATGATGATGCTATGGAGCTGAGAAAAAGGCAAGCATTAAAACACTGAAGAGGAAAGGTTGTCAACATGACAATGTGGTTCATCTGAAGAAGAAATTTAGCCGCAATCTTAAGAATAAAAAGACAGGTTATCAGTTTTAAGTGCTAAAGGTAAATACTCCTGATATGACACGCTGCAGTAAGTCTTTTCTTCGAAATTGAAAACTGAAACTTATATTTTTTCTTTTCTTTTTTGCTCTACTTCTTTGTGATTTGCAAATATATCCTGACAAAAACGAAAAATTACTTTTTTCTTACTTTATTTTCTCCAAAACGTTTGCGCAAATACACAATTCTCTTTTGCTGACGTTAACACAATCGTTCGTGATATTACAACTCACAACTGTTTTCTTCTGTAACCTTGACCCAGTCCTTTTATTTTCTTAACTTTCTCTGTCTCTCAAACTCTGACTCCGACGATACAATCACCCAAACACAAAAGTTTTTAACTCCTTTAAATCGTTGCCTCGTCTCCTTATATAACGAGAATGATGTAAAACAGGCCTATCTTGAAATTCTGCAAATATGCCGGTCACCGGATGTCTCTCGAATGTTCCAGAAATCCACGCTCATTGTTGTTGGTCACGCGAGGCAGCCTGAACTTGAGCGCTTTTGTTTGCTCGCCGGCTGGTATGTGGTGTGAAGTAGCTTAGCCCCGATCATGCTTTGTTGTGCGCCACCCCGGTGTCACAACATAAACCAACAACAATAGCTTTATTCCTTTCTACAGCCATCACAGCAAATCATAATATTCCACGCCTAGTAATATTTCCGGACTGTTCAAGCTTTGTCTTAAAGCGAGACGGGATGTAATTGAAATCATGTTCCATCTTTAAATCGGTGAAATATTATCCCATAAAGATGTCTTAAGATGCAAGATGGATAGGATGGATAGGAATGAGACCTTGAAGGCTAATTAATTGTCCAGCGATCTACGAGTGTCTCTTGTCTATTAATTCCTTAACTAACCTATTCGGATAGGAATAAGTTGCTTACAACGAGTCTATGTACGAGTATTGCCGTGCGGATTGGTTTGACAAAAACAGTTTGGCATCATTGCAAAGTGAACCGAATTCACAATTTATGCTACTGAAACCGCCGTAAAGTGGCAAATTCATGTCTTAAACCCTCCGTTCTGCATATCCAATTGAAATAACCCATCTCTGATCAACGCAGCTCTCGAAATATGGATATCCGTCAGTCACCGTTTACTTCATTACAATAACACTTCAAATAGCAGAGAAACTTACCACGATGAAACTAGTCTAGAAAACTGTATGTAGACTTCCAGGGATGGCAGTACTGTTCTGCATAGAATCTTATCTGAAATCGGTTAAAAAACCACATTTAGCTTTCGCGGGGTAAACGCCTTGAAAGGAACACTGCATTTTAATTGCCTGGCTCCTACGGATTTGTAAAGTTAGGTATATATTTTCTCCCTCATTTTGCAAAGAGGAAATTGGATTAGAGATCACCCCCTTGCCGTGCGGATTGGTTTGACAAAAACAGTTTGGCATCATTGCAAAGTGAACCGAATTCACAATTTATGCTACTGAAACCGCCGTAAAGTGGCAAATTCATGTCTTAAACCCTCCGTTCTGCATATCCAATTGAAATAACCCATCTCTGATCAACGCAGCTCTCGAAATATGGATATCCGTCAGTCACCGTTTACTTCATTACAATAACACTTCAAATAGCAGAGAAACTTACCACGATGAAACTAGTCTAGAAAACTGTATGTAGACTTCCAGGGATGGCAGTACTGTTCTGCATAGAATCTTATCTGAAATCGGTTAAAAAACCACATTTAGCTTTCGCGGGGTAAACGCCTTGAAAGGAACACTGCATTTTAATTGCCTGGCTCCTACGGATTTGTAAAGTTAGGTATATATTTTCTCCCTCATTTTGCAAAGAGGAAATTGGATTAGAGATCACCCCCTTAACGAAGGTCAACCTCTAAAGTTACCTTTTTTTAAGCTTATTTTCCCTCTCGATGCATTTCTAGTAATTATACCTACAAGGAGAGTAAATTAAAACCAATCAAATGAAATAAAAGAATCGCTCCTTAACGCTCCTTCTAAAGTTGAAATCTCGAGACAGCCAGGAGAGGTCATTAAAATGTCTTGACAAATTTAATTGGATTAGATATCGATTGATAACTCAAGATAGTCTCATAATAATGTTTATTGAAGCTTTAAGCAATTGGTTTGCAGCTTCCAAAGAAATTATTTAACGACTCAAAAATTATCAAGATGATGATTTTTTGGTTTATGCATATAAATGATCCCCAAACCTTCAGTCATCGGTTCACAGTGAAAGTTTTTAGATTACACCAATTTCAAAGGTTTAGCGCAGGCTTTAAATTTCATGTGTACTATTTTTAAACGCCACCTTTCTGCTTAAATTTTCGGCACTATTTGAACAAAGCATGGGCCAGAAAAGACTCTAAAACAACCAAATTCAGCGGTAAGGACTGGTTAGATGGCATCTCACCAGAACAGAAAAGCTATGAATCTGGACAAAAGAGGGAAGTTTAACAAACAGGTAATCTGACTCATAATCATGATATCTGCATAAAAAAAAAGGTTTTTCTGGAGTTTAATTTTTCAATGCACTATGTGCTCCATGCACATTAAATTTTTTCCTATGCTCGTAGAAAGTTCCCATCATGTGCTCCATTTATGTGACTTACAACTTCAATGTTTGGTTGCAAAAGCTGAAAATTTATTTAGCTTAAAAATTAAATACATAAACAAAGTTTTAAAAAATATTTCAATGTCCATCCAATCAAAGAAATTAATTACTTTAAAAGTAATTATTCTTTCTTCCTGACAGAAATTTATGGTATTTTTTGGGCAATTAGAGGTTATAAAATAACAATACTGTTGTGAAATTTTAGTTTTTGATGCCATAGAATGAGGATTTTTTGCATTGTAAATCATTGAATAATTAATTCCCTCAAAAATATAAAACAGATTGTGCTGACACTTTGTGTGATGGTTTACAATTTAAGTACGCATAAGTGTGCAAAGTATTAATTTCATACCTATAAAGATAGAGAAAATTCAAATTTCAAATGTCCCTTAATCCTTAGATATGCAGACGCAAGCGTGCGACTTCAATGCCAGATGATCACTGCAAATATAGGCAAGTGATAAATGAGTAACCAGAAACAAAGAATGTTTACGTTAATGAACTATAATGTTTAAAGAATAATTCGTTAATTTCAATAACGTTATAAGTGTAAAACAATATACATGTCCTTATTGCGTGTATTAGCCTGCAGGAGAAAGCGCTCACTGTTTTTGATATCTGGGTACCTAAAATGTAGAGGAAAATAGCTCTACTTGTGGTCAAGTATGTATAAAAATGAAGAATCAATCTCCGAGAGAGATGCGCTGATTTGCAAGCTATATGTACAGTTCGCTAAACTTATCTGTTTTGATTTCAACAGGTTAAGAAAAAAATAATCATGTTTAGCTTTAGTTACCGTGGATAACTGTAACATAAAATTGTCGGAGGGTACCTTAGCGCGGTGGTAGCGCTGCTGCTTACCAAGCAGAAGCTTGTGAGCGGCTCCTAACCCCTGACATTACCGGAAATGCGTCGAGCCGAACATCTAAACCCCTCCCGAAAGGTAGTTCTTTCGATTGGGTTGTACTCGGCGGGGCAGTGGTTCCCGATGCACATGGGAGATGGGTTAAGTCTGACCGAAGCCCAGGCGAGGTTATGGGATACCTCAATATTCTCCGACTTCATCCTGAAGAGCTGATAGACACAATTTAGACACAGTCGTTTCCACCGAGGTTGTCTTCCCTTCAGGGTGGACGCGCGTAAGTGGCGTACCCACTTTCCACCTGTCGTGTGCTAAGGAGGTTATAAATATAATCTAAAATAGACACAAGCCTAATGGAAAGCCACCTGGTAGCGACTCTCTGGGATAGCCAGCTCTTGCTTCAATTTTTCAATTCAGGACAACAAATGAGAACCCATGTTCGAAAAGCCTAGTGTAGCCTCAAAACATAATGTCATTAAAATTGAAGGCCTTGTATACCACACTTCGTCAAGAAACGTGCACTAACCCAATTAGAGCATGTATCGTGCATTAAACCTAAGAGAGGCTTGTATTAGTGACCTTCTACTTGATTATGGAAACTTGCTACTACCAGCACAAACCACAAACTACCCCATTAGGGCACAAACCAAGCACTGTGGCGTGATTTCGTTCAAGTATAACGACATATCAGGCACGGCTCAGCTTAAACTAATGGCTAATGAGTCATGTATCTATTAGCAAACCAAAACAATCTGAAAAATATATACAGATCACAACTCTCAAACTAACGTTTCTGACATGCGTCCCTCTTCAAAAAATTGCTTATTTGCTACATAAGAACAGCAAGGAAATTTAAGGAACACAATGCATCATTCTCAGCCTCAGGCTTATAGTCGCTGCGCCACAGTATAATACTACTAAAAACTCTGATGTGTCTATCCTCTTCGTGTTAGTTAAGATAAACATTGCAGAAATTATCTTGTAGCTTATTTCCTTGTAGGTGCAAGGGAAATTTGGGATACAGTAGGCTTTGAGCGATAGTCAACTCTTTTAAACCTTTGAGATCCCGTTCTCTTAGCACGGCTAACGTATAAAAAATGAATAACGATCTTCCATTTAACGAATGTTTAAGTATTCCAAAACTCACATAAATAACAAGGAGTACCTCCGAAATGGTTCACTCCACAAAAATATTAATTTGCATATAACTTGTGTGTTTTAGCAAGATCTACATTTTTTGTGTAGTAAGATTTAGTCTATCTCTTACGGCTTACCAGTTATGCAAAATTGGTCAAGAGTAAACAGGACTATGTGGACTATAGCCAGAAAATTAAAAGTATATATTTCATTTGCCATAAGAATAGCTTTTAATATGTGGTATTTTAATCAAAATCATTAGAGCTATGTTCGAAAGAACTACAATTTTCGAAAAATTTACCATGTAAAGAGTAGTTAAGGGTGGAGAAATTTTCTTTAAAATCTTCGTGTCGGATTCTTGAAACATAGTAAATTTAAATACCAACTTTGGTTTTTAACCGACTTTTCGTTTCTGTTTTAGGCACACGCACAAACGGACCTTTTTCTAGAATTCTTTTTTTTGACTTCAGAGGGCTCAAAGCATATATTTCCGGTGAAATTTCGACATCGAATTTTTGGGTGGAATACCTACAATGCTTCCTCTATTTACTGGTATCTACGTAGTAGACAAAGTAAATTTCATTTTCATCGTCACGTATTTGCTCTGCAAAACCTCCCTTTAAAATCATAATTGCCATTTTTAAAACTTTCTGCACCGTCTAACAGGAGCATGGATCGCAATGTTTCAGAATGGAAGCATGGAGCATGAGCTCGTATATCTTCCAATAAAGCGCCACGCTGGAGCGTTCAAAGTTATCATTACAACCAATAAATTGTCTGTGTTGTCCACTAGCATGACGAGATAATGTGACTTCTACAGATTTACTTTCGCTATTTGGAGGTGGGGAGAGAAGACATACAGCATGTTCAAGAAGTTTGGTACCGCAGCTGACGAATCCCTTCTAGGTGAGAATCACATCAGCAATTACTAATAACGCGTAATTTAGATAGCAATTTGCATTAAACCTATTATACAGGTGTTTATGCTCAGTCTTATAAAGACTTTACTGCTGAACGTGAAGCTATAAAGATACTGAGAATTAATTCCCATTTTAGATGATATTTCCAGATTTTGTTGGCCATTCTATGAAAATATATTATGCAGAATATGTAACACGACTTTCAAGCACATATTCTTCTGAAACAGAAGTAAAATTGGCGATAGAAAAATACACTAAAAATAAGTTGTTTTATAAAAATGTCTTAATATTATTATACTAGATTTAGTATTATTGTCGGTCTGGGTGGCTCAGTTGGTTAGACGCTGGCCTACGGATCCCAAGGTCGTGGGTTCAAACCCGGCCCAGGTCGATGGTTTGTAAGTGTGCTTAAAAACGACAGCTCCATGTCTGTAGATTTACTGGCATGTAAAAGAACTCCTGCGGGACAAAATTCCGGCACACCGGCGACGCTGATGTGATCCTGGCAATTGACAGCGTCGTTAAACAAGAAAATAATTTTAATTTTTTTAGTATTATCGTAAATAATCATTAGTAATATTAATAGAGATGAGGATAATGTTCTTTTAAAACGACTTATTTACTGCCAGGTTCATGTCTGTGTCGTTACTAATAAAAATGTCAACATGAAATTATATATGGAAGCATATAATTTATTATTACTAATGTTAATGTCCAGGATAGTTCAGAACGCCTGTTTCAGCTCAGAATGGATCTAGGTGGTCTTCCAACGTCTCTTAGTACCAAATGGTTTGTACTGCAAGGCCTGTGTTGTCACACTTTCTTCAAGATATGATTTTGCAATTTAAATTAAATATTATTGTTACAATTTTAATGTGATCTTTAAGACATGCTTCAACAATTTCATTTCAACTGCCTCTGTAGTCTGTTGGTTAGCATGCTAACTTCCAAATCGAGGTTCTGGGGTCGATTCCCGGCTTGTGGATGTGAATTGTGCCTTAGCCAGGATCATTCCCATCGAACCTACCGCCCGTAAGTACGAGTGAGAGTGTCCGTTTAATGTTTATACACAAAACCCAAAGCAAACGAGTGAACATCACTGCCGATGAGCAATTGTTCCCAAAGGAAAAGCCTCAGGTTTCAAATGGAGAACAAAAAAATATATATATATTTATATTCTTTTATATTCCCAATCATTGTCTATGAATGAAATTACTCATTGAACTGAAAAAAGAAATGAAAACTACATGCCTGCAATAACAGAAACGAAATCTACAATTACTATTACTAAAATTATAATTCATTTAGAGTAATTATTTGTCATTTATCCCCATTCATTTCTCACCCATCATAACATTGCCCGTTGATATTGTTTCTTGATTCTTGGGATTTGTTTCAAAGCAAATTATATTTAATGCCATTGAAATTCCACTCCCAGATATAATAGTTCTTCTATATTCAAACAATATGAACTACTTAAGTAAAGTTTATGGGCAAATTACAAAGGAGGAAAAGGCCTGAATTGGGTTTAGCGTTACATAAACATGGAAACCTTATGGAAGAACAAAAATCATTGATGCAGGGACTACATTTTGCAAGTAAGCGTACACTGAGGACGTTAAGCACCTATTGGTAAATGCTACAAAGCGAAGCACTTAATTTTTGAAACAGGTTGTGACACAGCACATCCTGACGCCCTTTGAAATGTGGTTCTAATACAGCGATTTTTAACTTCCTTTGGTACGCACCCACACACTACTATGTCATGCCCACTATGATCTGTGGACACATGGCATCATTGTGGTGACCAGGGAAGAATGGGCTCCTTTATATCGGAGGACAAGTGTATGTGTGTGTCAGAGAAGGAGATTTCATGGATGTAATGTACTGCATTTCCACAACAAGATCTTATACTAGGCCCCATTTAACAGTTAAGCTTTTTCTTCCCCGCTCAAACGTTGATCACCATAAATGTTCAGAACGATGCCTTACTCTCCGTTCTCAGAGACGCTATTCCGTGTGGGACACCAGCGATTATTCATTAGTAAACAGCAGTATGTGCTATTTTTACTTTGCCTAGTCCTTATCTAGACAAATTATTGTTTTCCACCCAAAAATGTGATACCGAGGTTTCCCCAAGAAATCAGTGAACAGCATAATTCAAAACCGAAAATTCCATTAAATACCAAACTTCTGTCACATCTTTCAAGTATGCTTCAGAAACAACATTTTCAAGAAAACCTCGAGTCTCAAACTGCCCTATATATGAACATGTTTTCTAAATTGTTGACTATATAAAGACTTTGATTAAAACATCATATGTTGAAGATGTTTTGCTGACAAAAGAAATGTCTATCTTGACTTTTCTGAGAATAGCCGCTTAAGTTCTCCTTATTCAGAATGAATTTTGCACATTTATTAAACCATAAGAGATAGACAAGATCTTGCTACACCAATAATATAGGTCTCGTTAAACCACACACTTTTGTCAAACAGTTTATTTATCTGCAAGATATTTGCTTATTAGTGGTTTGAATTTTCAAATAGTTATAATTTTCTAAAATTGAAATTATTCTATTTTTCCTTCCCTCCCCTCGTAATCATGCAAAAAGCACGGAACTACAAAATCATCAGATAGCGATATGCTGATTAAAGATCTGACTATTCTATAATTCATTGTGTAAATGTGAATTAAACGTTTATCTAAATTAACACGAAATATCCGTGATCTTGTGATGAGCGAGCTGACTTCTTACCCTGAGGACTCGGGTGTGATTCCCAGCCGGGTGCTAGGGATTTTAATTGAGATTATTCTCTACTCTTGATACGGTCTGGAAGTGTGGATGTGAGAGGTCCACTACACTAAAAATGATAACTAAGCAGTTCACAAAACAAGTTCATTGACTCACTCGTCCCCCGCGGTCCACTCGCCCGATCCTATGACACTGGAACATGACAAGAATATGAAATGTCTGGAAATGGGGGAGAGGAAAATTCGCAGCATTATATAAACTCTCAGCAACTATGGAAAACTGCGAAAAATCCCAAGGTCCAACCGAAATTGAATCCCTTTACCATGGAGTCAACTCACTCGATGTACGAACATACTTAGAAACGAAGGGTTGTGGGCAACACTTGGATTTGATTCTAAACTTTAGGTCATCTCTGCAGTTTCTCGACATTTCCAAGAACGCCTTTGATTCGCTTTCACCTCAGAAATAACTTCAGTCCACGTAATCAAACAGGCGAGTTGGCGGGCATTACAATCCGAGCATCCAGTTTTCTGTTAGAAGTTTGGCCAAGTACTCTGAGCAAAACTCCATCTGCTATTCAAGGAACAGAGGAGATGATTGCCAAGATTTTATTCGGCTGCCGAAGACAAGGCCAATCCCTTTATCTGTTAAGCCTTCCTTCTCCACACCTCCAGGAGCTAAACGCTACAAAGGGAGGGCAAGAAACCTTTGGGTCGGTCTGATTGCAAGTAGTGCAACCATGTGGAAACAGAGAGTCTCATTAGATTGTTTGGCCTCCGAGACTTCGGGAACGTTTACTTAAAGACAAATAAGATGCAGCACAAGAGGGGAAGCAAGATATTGCAAAGCAAACACTGAAAACACTGCTTTAATGAAATAGTTCGAGACCATCTCCACATCGACGCATACATGTCTCCTTTTTTATTGTTTCCTCTGTTACGAGCTCCACCCGCTACTAAGAATTGTTTATTCTTCGTTTAATGTTGCAGAACTCAAGCAAAACGAAGAGATACACTTCTAACTTCCCGGAAATCGCATTACTGTAGAATGAACGTTGTGTCAACATTCATAAAACTCTCTCACTGCTACTATCCACCCTCTTTCTTCAGTCTGTTTGATTTTAAATGTTAAGGAGCTTATTGGTTCATAAAATTCTTAGACACTAGATTCAACGCATTCGTTATAAAATGCTGGAAACACCATGTAGGTACTCAAATTGTATACTTCAAACATTTACACAAATAAAAGATGCTCTGCTTTTTCAGCAATCCCAGAGAAGAAGTAGGCATATCTTTGATGTGCAACTTGCCTCACTTCTTTCAGAATGGAGATAATTGAACGCACCTTTCAGAGGTGCTGTGTTTTGGACGGAGCTGTAATTGACATAGTATTTGTTTTTCACTGTAATTCTTGCATTTTTCTTCTTCCTCTTTCATTTCAAGATTTATGCCAATAATCTGTTTGTAAGGTAATATGTACTCGTATATCTTCGGATGGGTTGGTCACTCCATAATCCCTGTACCCTCCCAAAACACATTAACCAAAAGAGCCATGAAATAGCACAAGCTTTAGAAATTCACAATGAGACATTCTCATGAAATAGTCTTCCGCTATGTCTAGCAGTCACTTATACCTTATAATATTTACATTTTCTCAATCTGTTTTCAATCATCATGCTTTTTAATTCCAACGCTTTGTCTTTTCAATCAAGGATCGCAAAAAATGCATTTGTGATTCTTCTAAACCTCATTTAACCTCACTTCTCAATGTGAATGTTACAAGCTGATAAATATTATACTGTTCATATTATAATTGTCACCATTCTAGCTAATCTAGTACTTATTTCTCGTGATCTATTGGAAATAATTTATAATTTTCTTAAAGCACCTCGAAGGACCACTCAAAAGGCACAGACAAACACAAAGCCAACTCTTTATTATTTTTCTTTTCCAAAGAAGGTCTGAGGTACTGCAATAGATAAGTTCATTTGCTCTTCTTTGGACATCAAATACTTCTTATACATGCTTAAGTAATATAGTCTGTCTAAAGTAGATTTTAATACTTTCTTTGAAGCACTGCAAATCTTAGCTTTGCTTCGCAGTATGCGCGAAAACGTAACACTTCTGGTCTAACTTTGGACAAGCAAGCTGCAGTTTTTAGAATATAAATAGAATGGAACACTAAAATAACTCACAACCAGCAATTCGAGCTATAAATCAGAGCAGTTTGTTTCACTTGACACTGAGACAACTGTGGGTTTATATAACATAACACTCGAAAGTGTCCGATTATAATGTAAGGATGGAAATACGTGCCATGCTGTTACCCATGCGGTATATTTATTTATATCACATTTGGACAGCTGTAAAAGGACAAACCGCAAACTTTTGCACGAAGGACAAACAAAGGCGGGCGGACCCTGGGTGTAGGAGACTGCTTAATGTGATCAGAAATGAAACTTGTGATTATATACACCCCAAAGTGATATTAGATGACAGATGAAATATTAAGACAGTAAATTTTGTATTCTACAGTTTAGGTTACAGAAATTTTGCAATCCCCGTATTAAATATGAACATTCACTATTAAATCTCTGTAAGTAAATAAAATAGAGCTGCAAAAAAGCTGTTACTTTTATTGTTTGTTATGTTTTATCACACTGGTAGTATGTTTCGTTTTCAGGCCCACGCCGTTAATTTTACCTCAAGTCTACCCCACACTTGCTAATCTTTAACACTGAAAACTTTGCCTTTAGTCAGTTAGGCTGCAAACCAGAGACGAAGTATTAACTGTTTTTAAGTGCATAAGCTATTACAAGAAATAGACCACCTACCGAGGAGAGAAAAAAGTTCCTAATCAAGTTTTCAACTACAAACCAAGGGCAATCGACGAATTCTAGACCAATAAGGTATACAACGAAGGTGACGCCCCTCCTGCAGCTGCCAAAAAAAGGGCAATGAACGACCTGTCGACCAAGCGGCACTCTAGTGTTCGCGAGAGTATTCTTTCCTTTGAGCAATCACCCACGCCATCTGTCCGGCACCGCCATTCGCCACGAAACATAGATGTATAACTGAAAGATGAGAGAGGGAAACAAATCACCCCGCCGATCAGGGAAAACCACGACAAATCTAGCGGGGACGGTCGATGGGAATTTGGGACCTCCCAAATAAAACCCTCACACATTACCATGGAGGCATCTCGCTCGACAATAATTGTGGATCAAAATACATACATTGCGAGACCGAACAGAATTTAAGCCGCAAAAGAGCAACTTGTTCTGTGTTGCTTGAAAGGAGCATTTAAAAGGTTAGAAAAAATATCATCTTAATGATACTTGGAGGAATCAGTGAGGTTTATTATGTTTGACAAATGGCAAACATAAACAAAACAGCAAGGGTAAAGCAGACTGAAAAGTGACAAGAGACGAGCAGTAACGAAGGGGTTGTCTAAGGAAGGACAAATGAACGTATGCGCGTGTGTTTTCCTCACTAATTATTCAAAACGCAGAGCAGAAGCATCGCCATATCAGAAGGGCTTCACGGTTATTAGGGGAGGGGATGAAGAAGCTACTGATGAAAAGTAAGGGGTAAATGGTGATGCGACCAAGACAAGCTTCTCTTCTACCCTTTTGAGTCTATTTACTACATAATTTATACAGCAGAAAGGAGGGTTGTGTAGTTGAGAGCTAGAATGTCTGCATCATTCATTGCCACAGATTCTGTGAATATGTTTGTACCGGTGGCCATGTAACCAGATATATTAAAAATTGGAGTATAAGTAAGAGGATACTAAAATGGTGAGATCAAGTTCGCTAAACATACGTGATAATGCTATTAAAGAATAATATTAATATTTTGTACATCTTAAGCAAATGGTTCAAGTCCAATGTTTAACATTTAATGGTCTCCCAAATTAATGCGACACTTAAGAATTTACTTGTTGTAAACAGTTTGATTATACATTTGATTTAAAAAATATTGCATCGAGGGGAATAATTTTTCAAAATTAATTAATAAAACAATCTGACTTATTACAATTATATTACTTTGTTTGCCCAAAGTGTTATTATAAAGGCTTATTCTTTTATCTACATCATATTAATAGTGATAAACCTTTGCAGAAATTGTCTTATTGCATATTTCCTTGTAGGTACAGGAGGATTATGAGAATACAGTAGGCTTTATCCAATGCTCAAATATTTTAAGGGCTGGTCGATATGGAATAACTTTGCAATTCCATTCACTTCGCATGACCTGAAGGGAAAAAAATATAAAGCAAATAAAATAAAGATTAAAAAAACAATAGCGACTGCTCATTTGAGAAAAGAATAAACTTTTGAAAATTTAAATCAATGCAAGAGATATCTTGGAAATGGTAAATTCCACAGGGGGAAAAAAATAAAGGAAAGGAAAATAATGTACTGACTTCGTAAATTGTGTGCTTTAACGAGATTTATATTCTTTGTGTATTATGGTTTTCTCTATCTCTTGATTTATCAGTTATGCCTTCTTCCAGAACATTTACATATACATTTGTAATAACACACACACACACACACACACACACACACACACACACACACACACACACACACACACAGGGTTTATGCATATTATCACCAAACTTTACAGGTACACAGAAAAAAACCCAACAAGTTCTGTTTTATCACACCCATGTTTCACATTTCTACCACGAGAGTCGAGTAGAATTAGTCGAAATTGCGACAGCAAGGAAAGAGATCTGCTATCATATTTCATAACAAAATTCCACAAAGAACCACCATTTGCCTACACCACTCTTTACGTGTCTATACCACACTTCCATCATGATGTTCAGGGTTTCTTAAACATCAGATTGAGATTATGACGATAAAATATTTCTGTCATGGCCTTCACGGTCACCCGACCTAACCCCATAGGATTTTTTGTGTGTTGGTCAGTTTTTGAGTTGAGTCGAGCTGTTGTTTAATTATGAAGTGTGTACGTATGTGTCGTCGAGTGATTGTATCGTGATAGTCAAGATATAAGAGACAATAAAACTGGAGAAAGACATTGAAAGAATGAGAAAGATTATCGAAAGAACGATTGTGAATTGTAGTAGTAGATAAGTTTATAAACTGCTAGTAACGAGAAGGGAATTGTACATTTGTAGTAAGATTTAGAGGAAAATAAAGGGTCAGAAAAGTAAACGGACTTTGTTTTGTTACAATATCAAATGATAAGATGGATTCCTTAAACACACTTTTAATAATGCCATGTGAGAAAAACAGGAGTTTGAAATGTCTTCTTATCAGAGTGTGCGTTTGAAACTCGTGTTTTCACATAATTTATGAGCTGTTTCGCAGGAAAGTTCACATTGATCGTTTAGTTGATGTGACCTAAAGCAATAAAATTAGTTAAATTCGCAGTTAATGGGAAGGTAACATATTCACATATTCCTGCGCTGATAAATTATCAGTAATAACAGAGGAGCTGGCCGTCTCTCAGCAGGCGTTTAGTTATCGACCCATGTTTCGCTAAGTGGGCATTAACTCCATATTATCCGTTTAGAGGGAGATTTTGGAGTAGGAACACATAATGAGGCGGGGTGTAATTACCTGAGGAACTGCAACTTGGCGTGACAACAGGACAATTATGGCCGACAGCTACGTAGAAAGACATCTTGCTTTCTCGGAATGAGACCCACATACATACTTCACCCTCAGGGCTGGCACGTGCTACCGAGGAGAACCCTCTCTCCGTACGTACATTCACGCTTCATCCACACGCTCCCTAACAAAGATAAATATGCAACCAAGACAGCAGCACAAGTCTAAGAAATGCTATTGCCACACTTGCCAGTTGGGTCGATGCATTCCTCAGCCATCAGTTCACGAGAAACTCCCTAAAGCACACGATTATTTTGTTCTTCTTGTTTTCATTAGGGTTTTGCTTATAGGGCAGAGATGTCCAACCTTGTCTCATTTGAGATGCTTACCTAATGAGCAGCTGTTTTCCACTTCACTCCTTCAGTCGGAGGATATCCAGTGACGGACATAAACGGCGATTCCATGACAGTTTCTAACCCATACCTTGAATTTTCTGGGAATATCCTTCATTTGTGTATAGATGGTAAACAGTAAGAGACAGACAAAAGCTTACTAAATAAGTGGCTCTCGTTAAAACACACAATTGACGTCAAATACTTTGTTTTCCTTTTGAGTGAACTATTTCCGAGATATTCGTTATTATTTGTTTCAATTTGTCATTAATTATTTTTATTTTAAATATTGCATGGCTGAAAATGAAGGTGAAAATCCCGAGGAAATTTCAATCCAAGTCAGAAACATAAAAATGACTAGGCAGCACCACGAGAAACAATAAATTTTGCGTTTAAAGATTGGTTAAATTCTTTTGAAAGAATATTGGCGAATACGTCTTTTATTTAACATCCTGTTGAACTCCAACAAGCAGCTGTTTTAAAGAACCTGTAGTGATAAATGATTTCTGAAACATAAGATGGCTAATGGGAGACTTCTGCGCACGCGCGAAAGATGTCAGAAAGGTATGTTTCAGCTGTGATCGGAGGGCTGCATTCCTAGTCTTCAGGAATATCTGGTTAGTTTTACTGCTGTACCACCCTGATGTCTCCATGAAATGTCCCAGTGAGGGTGTCTTGGCTTCTGTCGAGAGAGAGAAAGACACGTGACTGAGGGCACATTCCATTTTGTTTATGTCTAGTGTAACTGGGGATCGGATGTCTTTGGCTATGGGTGACGGAAATGTGTTACTGCTCGGCCGCGAGGTTAAGGCTGAGGGATACAGTACAGCTATCCCAGTACAAACTTTCACATATGTAGCAGCCGAGTTTAAGATTTCATCGCACAACAAAGTGTAAGAGTTGAATAAGACTTGATAAACTCAATCAGTGCTACAGGCGGGACTCGAACCAGGGATTCTTGAGTTCCATGCCGATGTGCTCAACTGAGCTATCATGGCGAGTGGCATGATGGGCATTGAGCTTTCTCATCTGATTAACATTTTCGGGAAAACATTCATTTTTCTTCTCCTCTGGTTCAGGTGCAGTTGTCTTTTCTTTGGCCACTGGACTTCTTTTCCCTTCTGGGTTATTCTCTCTTTCTTTTCGTGCAATTGTTTCCTCCAACATTCTGGATACATATTCATTGCATTCTTTTCTCCTTATAATCTCTTCTGTCACAAACTGGTTCTTACATATACCTTTAATTTCTTGATTTCTTACTCCGTCTTGAGCAGTTTCATTTCCATCTTTCCTTGTTCCAAGGTTTAAAGTTCAAACTGATCTTAAATAGCCTGAGATAGTTGTATCTCAAAGGCGAGGTATGAACACTAGTCCTGACTGTCAGGATCTGCGCGAGTGACGTCATGCAAATAGATGGTGAGGGTAACATCTCGAATTCCTACTTGAAACAAACAAGAGACTCCTGATAATGCGAGCGCTCACTGTACTTAAATACGCACTGTTTTGTAATTCTAAGACCATAACCTTTAGTTATTATAATTCTTTTTCTTGTATCAGCAGTATTCACAGCTTGTGGTGATATGTATAGTAAGAATGGACATCAAGTGCTACAAAAGATCAAATGCACTTTGCAGTGTTGTAAGCAATTTTAAATGCATGATTTTAGTGTCACATGCTTCGAGAATTGCTCTTTCACATTAACCAGTAGCAAAATTTAATCGCACTTGAAAAATTCAATGCCACGGCCGGGATTTACACGAAGGATGTTAAGATGCCTGGAGGTGGTTTTAAAATTGTCATATCTTCTAAAACAATTCAAACAGGATATTCAATATGTCTGTAAAATTGGAATTTGAAATCTTTTATATGTAGTTCCTGTCAAATATTATTTTATGCAATGCCTTGTAAATGTGTCCGATAACGCATCTTCCTTTAATGCTAAGTTATTTTATTAGACTACAATAATAGCTCAGTCTTTTAGGAGCAAGCTGTGCGCGCACTGTTAGCCTTAACGATGCTGGGTTGCCCAGTGGGTGTAGAATAGAGGACAATCGTGGTTCTGTTTTCATCACGCGCTTTTTGTCGCAGTACGCCCACATTAGTATAGATTACAGGGCCCGCCTTCATGCCAATGTGACATTTCCTGATAAGCATTTCTCGTCATTTGTCCTGCAGAGGGCTATCCAAATGAATCAAGGAAAAACACAATTTCCACAGAGTTTCACTGGAATTTGTTGTAGCGGTGGAGTCATACCATTCAAGTCCAGAGGTTTTGGGTTCCATTCCCTGCTGGAGCTTAAAAGGTTGATTATACATTTTTAATATGAAAATATTAAGGATTAACATTAAAGATAATCTACTGTGTTAGATTAAACTCTCCCCCAATTGTTATATTGGATTGTTGGATGGAATATCATTGTTGTTTATAACTTTTGTTATACCAATTTCATCTTAATTTTACCCATGAATATATCTGTAAACATTTAAATTTTATTTTTACAATGGAAATAGAATATTCTTTTCGAGCTGTATTCTCAATTATAAGTATAAATAAGAGTATGAACAGTGACCTTTCTTCTTTCTTAAAATGTCTTTTTTACTTCCTCTACTACATATAGTAAAGTAGAGGAAGTATTGTATTCCATTCAACAATTCACCGTCAAGTTTTCACCGGAAATATGTGTTTTAAGGTTCCCTGAATCCACAAAAGCATTTTTAGAAAAACGGCCATGTGTGTGTATGTCTGTCTATCTGTATGTTTGTCAATCTGTGGACAGTATAATCCAAAAACGAAAAGTTGGTTAAAAACCAAAGTTGATTTTGAGTTTAATCTCTTTCAAGGATGCGACACGAAGGTTTTGAAGAAAATTGCTCCACCCTAAACTACCCTTTACATAGAAAATGATTAGAAAATTTTGATTTTCTTGAAAATGGCTCTAACGGATTTGATTAAAATGTCATTTGCTTAAGATATTTTTACGACAAATGAAATTTATATTTGGAATTATCTGACTATAGCACCTGCAGTCGTATTTACTCGAGTGACTTTTGCATAACTGGTAAACCGTACGAGATGGGCCAAATCTTACTACACAAAAAGTAAAGATTTTGCTGAAATATACAATTTATGTCCAAATAAATTTTTTGTAGAGTGCACCATTTCGGAGATACGCCTTATTATTTGAGTGTGTCTTGGAGAACTTATACTTCTGTCAAATGGAACATCGTTATTCAATTTTTTTACATGTTAACCGTGCAAAGGAAATGGAATTTGAAAGCTTTTGAAGATTTGACTATCGCTCAAAGCCTACTGTATCCCCATATTTCCCTTATACCCACAATAAGCAATAAGATAATTTCTGCAAATGTTTATCTCAACTAACACGAAGAAGATACAGGAATAAGAGCTTGTAAGAATGGTTGGTACAAGAGTAGAGAAAGTCATATGAGTGCAACAGATCAGATTTTTGTTCACGGAGTCTCAAAACCTGTATTTTCGAAGAAATTTCGATGTCGAATGGTGGAATGCAACACTCCTCCACTTTATTTAAGTAGCAGAGAAAGTAAAAATGTCATTTGTCGGTTCTAAAAATTATATTCGAATGCACCAAATCAGTTTTTCGCGTTGTTAACGACACACTGATCGAAATGCTTTCCCATTTTCATCTTCATTTCACTGCAAATCGAAATCCTAAATGTTCAAGACTTTCACCTTCTCATGCAAGCCTCTATTTCCGATTTATTGTGCAGCAATCTTAAACTATAAATTAAAATATCAAACCAAGATTTACACCGCAGCTTGCCGGTTCCGTTTTCGATTTAATGCCCAAGGGAAATTCTGCTTCCTTTTCGTTCCCGTTCTAGTTCTCATCTCCTCTCTCGTTCCCAGGCTTCAGTTTGGAGGCTGCATATTCAATTTTGTAAATATACCTAAAACTAGAATATTCAATTTGCGAAACACGAATTAACAGGCATGTTAACTCATATACCCTATTTAATTTTGCTATATCCGTTTAGATTGGCATACCCACCTGCTAAAAAATTATCAACATTGTTAAACAACGAAATTAAACATTACATAGCTTTCATAACTGTGCCTTTAAAACATGTGATATAGGAATTTAAATGTCGGCCTCTAAGCTAGGTTCTTATAAATTGCAGTGAAACGTTTTTCCTATATTACAGTGAGCAAAACAATCAAAAGTGTCTTCAGTAATCCTCTAAATTAGGTACAGAAAGGCAGAAAAAGACAAAACAAGGCACCACAATATTTTTAAAAATATCAAGTCAGAAATAGTGTTATTTTACTAATATCATTTTTCACTTTTTTTTTTTTTTTTTTTTTTTTTTTTGAATTGTCAAACATATTATAATTTTCACATTATTCCACAAAATGTAGTTTTTGGTATAAAAGAAGGTAATTTTGAACGCCTCCTTAGAAATACCGGGATAAAAAGTGATAAGTTTTCGTTAACACGCTTAACTACGCATACTCCATGGTAATATTCACATTCGGGAGGTCCTAGGTTCGATCCGGTCGACCGCCCGCTATGACTTGGGGTTTTCGTGTTGCTTTCTGTTGGGTAGACAAATGCTGGGATGATTTCACATCTACTATTATTTCGTTTCCATTATTTCCCTTTAATTCTCATATTTCAGACGCACTTTTAGATTTCACAGCGTGTGACGGTACCGGACAGATTATGCGGATGCTTGCTCCACAGAAAGAGTGCTTCCAGTGACACTAAAGGGCTGCTTACTTGACGGGTCGTTCATCACCCTCTCTAGGGAGCTCCAGCAATGGGTCTTCGAGCCTGGAACTATAAGAGACTTCCGCGCGTCTCAGGCATGTTTGTCTGCACCCTCTACCCTTCTAGGGTTTCTTCACTTTATCCCTCCTTGTAGGTGGTGGTACAATAGATCTCTGTAGTTTGCAATGCACAGTCGTTCAATAATCTCTATCTGTATTTCACGATGCTATTAAAAAAATAATCATGTTAGGTACACATTAAAAACGATATTTAAGTATCATATTTGACATTCTTCCCCCAAGTTAATCACAAATTAACTAAAGAATAGTTAACATTTCGTCTCTAAAATTTATGAAATTTATGCTGTCGGATTGACATGGAGCATCTATGCAACGCTAAGTGCCGAGCTTCCGTGAACGATGCACCCTTTATATTTGATGTTTCGTGACTGAGTCACGTTGCTAGTAGCTTCATGTTGCTAGTTTAGAGTTCTAGTAAGGTTTTTGCACAAAACATCGAAAAGTGGTTGTACTTGTGTGAATTTGTGTATGTGAGGCCAGGAAAAACCTAAATAGCATAAACAAATAATTGAAAGGGAGTCTGAATGAGTATATTTATCACAATAAGAATTGCATTACTTTTTCATTTTTTCTCTTGCATCGTGTGAGAACGAATTTAAAAATATAAACAAAGTTTTCTGTATTTATTATTGATTAAATCCTTACTGAGTTGTGAAAACTTAAAATGAATCAAACCAAAAATCGTCTGCTTAATGTTTGTTAAGACAATTCAGCGTCTTTGCTCAAATTCACCAACACGCTATGAGTACGATTTTCAATCAAGACGTCAGCCATTTTATATTCCCGTGCCTGGAATGCGTAAACAAATTCCCAGGCGTTTTCCTTAATTTGTAACAGGTTTGGATGTCATGTGCTACAATAAATATTTCAAATATAATCCCATAAAGGCAGTACAAAAGGGTGCAGGCAGATTAATGAGTGCTTGGCCAGCATCAGTCATCGCCAGCTATGTTCATTGTAGCACAAATTAGCCACATAGAACTATCAACGAACACTTGTGTGCTACACGGATATTTACTTTGTCGTCTGACCGTACTCCTCCTGAAGCATCCCGTCTCTTAGGAATGTCATGTCATTTTCAACACTGAACAGACTCTGGAAGGCGCAGCACCAGCCACCCGCAACACACGGAGTGTAACTCTTTCTACTTTCTTACTAGCTAGTGAAGGCATTGCATGTAACAAAAATTCGATATCGAGATTTCATTAAAAATACAGGATTATTGAACTTCTCTGAATTAAAAAAATTGAGAAAATTCTGTATGTATGTCTGTGTGACTGTGAGGAACATAGCTGAAAAAACAAAAAGTCAGTTAAATAAGAAACTTAGTGAAAAAGTATACTATAAATATCTAGAGACTAGGCTTCACTTATTTTAGATTTAATTTGTGAATATATACAACCTATATTCAATATATTTATTCATTTACCCCTACGGCAATAGCCCTTTACTGGCCAAGCTTTAACACGTCCCCAACCTCTGCCCACTATAAGCGTCATGAGTGGGGTGCAGAACTGAAGGATGGGATGTGGTCAGCGCCCCGAGCCCTTCTCAACTGGCCCCTCAGGGACCTAACGAGGCTGAGTGCACCCCGTGCCAGACATTCCAGCGGGGGAAAAATCCCCACGCCGGTCCCGGGAATCGAACCCGGGTTCTCCGCGCCAAGATCCTGTCGTGTTCAATATATTCAGAACACAAATCTGAGACAAGTGAGGCCTAGTCTCTAAGTATTCATTATAATATATTTGTTGATTTAATTCAGCTTCAGGTTTTTGAGTGAAAAAAATTTAGGAATTAATGTTAGCATCTTCCAAAAATATGACACGAAAATGTTCAAGAAAATTCCCGTGAGGAAATTACCCGCTATATGGGAAAGTTTTCGAAAACTTTGATTTTCTTGAAAATGGCTCTAACGATTTTGATTAAAATGACGTATGTTTGAGATATTTTTATGACAAATGAAATAGCCCATGAAGTCCTATTTATTCTAGATGATCTTTTCATAGCTGGTAAACAGTAAGCGATAGACAGAATCTTACTATACACAAAATGTAGATCTTTCTAAAACACACAGTTTATGTCTTAATAACATTTTGTAGAGTGAACCATTTCGGAGATATTCCAGGTTATTTGTGTGAGTTTTGGAGAACTTATACTTCTGTCAAATGGAATATCGTTATTCATTTTTTATACGTTAACCGTAAAAAGAGAATGAAATTTGAAAGCTTTAAAAGATTTGATTATCGCTCAAAGCCTACTGTATTCCCACATTCTCCTTGCACCTACAAGGAAACAAACAATAAGATCATTTCTGCAAATGTTTATCTTAACTAACACGAAGATACAGAAATAATAAATAAAAGTTTGTAAGAATGTTTACTACAAGAGCAGAAAAAGTCATGTGAGTGCAACACATATTTTTACTGGATCAAGTTGTCAAGTATTTAGAGAGTCGTCGAATATCTAAGAAATTATCAGCTTTTGTGGAGCTTGGGACATAATATAGAGTTCGGAAAGTACTGTGTCTAAATATTAAGCATTAATTTAGTACTTATTTACCTTGTCACATGACCTTTACATGAAAAGAACGCATATGTACACTGCATCCATAGTAAAGTGTTTATTTTACAAAATAACTTCGTCCCCCAAAGAATTCATCGTCCGTTTCAGAGCATTCCACGAGACTGCACATTTTAAAGCTTTTCAATCCGTCGGTCCAAAAGCACGAGCCATTGAATATCGCAAAATGTGATTTATGTGGCTGGGAGGATTATAAAACCCGACAATTCAATTATCGACTCATTTTATTTTCAATAACAAAGGGGAGACTGCTTGCCGACAGCTGCAGCATATAAAACGCAATTTAGTCTCCGCAAAATCACTTGATAGAATTCAAAGAAAGGATTATTTAGTATCAAATCATTTCCTGGGAAGGTTTTAAAATTATATAGTCATAATAAACATTGCAATCTTTATATAATGAACATGCCTTTGAAAGTTGCTCTGATGTTTATTTTGTCCCTTATACCCTTTACTATATTCCCTTCTGTGGCTGGAATTTACAGAGTATTTCTATTAACATTAATTGTAAATAAGAGGAAAGCGTGAACTTTGAGTTATCCTTCCTGGTCTAATGTGTGCCCAAGACAAGAAGGCAAGTCTTAGGAATGTGTAGCGTAATCATTTTGTGCTTCCCGCACGGTGTCTATGCCTAGTTTCCGAGTATGACAAGGATGCTAGGCTCGTTTAAAATATACAATGTTGTCACATAACTCACCTATTGCTAGAAATATGCACTCTCATACACTCATTTCCTAGTAAACAGATCTGCTACCGGAGTAGATACACAGTTCAAGCCCCCTCTGCCCTTCATTCCCCTCTAGCCTTCTTGTCGTGGGCATACAGTACTCGCCTTTATTCCCGAGGTCGCGGGTTCAAGCCTGGCAGAAGGCGATTAATTTTTTTCGGCGTAAAAGTTCTTAGCATGGCTTTCTTCGGAAGGGAAGTAACGTCGTTGGTCCCGTGTCGTAGATTCACGGCACGTAAAAGAATCTCAAGGCTACTAAAGAGGTCTCTCAGCAAAATTAAGTTAAAAGTGTCCATAAGTAGAAACTCAATTTCAATGTCTAAAGTCTTTGGTTATTTACTCTGGTATGAAAACACATATGTCGAGTAACTCCACGCTCCTTTGAGTATCATTTCACCAATTTCATGCATTCGTACGATACGACCTATCAGATTAAACTAAGAAGAAGAACTAAGCCCTAAATATGGAAGATTTAAATAATTCGGTTTATGGCAGGGGTTTTTGTTGCTATCAGTATTAAATTTTAAGCGTTGTTGCTCGGTCTGTTGATCATGCGATTATTTATTTCGACCATTAGATAATGGCAATCAAGGCGGCGCCGAGGCCGAGCACTTAGACCGTTCGCCTATTACCAAGGCGTTCGATTCCAGGGACCCGCATGTGGCATCCGTAGTTGACGAAGCGGTGTCAGGGCGGGTTTTCTCCGGGTTCTCCGGTTTCCCCGCCTCTCATTCCACCAATTGCTCTATTATCACCTTTTCAAACATCGATTACGCCTACATTTCATATCATTTTCTTTCCCCCTTCCATACCTGGTGCCTGGCTGACCATCCGCTTCCAGGTCTTCACTCTGTCCGGTCCATAGGTTCCTGTGCTCCCCGAGAGACGTCTGACCCTAGACACTGACTTCTAAGTCCTAAGGGGTGTAAGTCCTACAAAGGGAAAAAGAAGAAGGAGAAGAAGCTTTATTGGTAGGGATCTTTGTTGCCATCACTGTAATGAAGTCCGGGTCAAGTTTCTTCAAACACATTTGTCCGGCAGTTGCTGAACATTTCACCACAAATCTCGCGTATCTTTTGTTCATTATTAGATCACCATACGCTTTCTTTAGCAGTTGGTAAATTTCTAGTTTTCAATTTCCGAGGCTGCTAAAATCGAACGTCACTTCTGTGACTCTGTGGGACTATTATGTGGCTTATTTTTAACGATCACAAAATAATACAATAACAACTTTTTTTGACTACCATTCCCACAATACTGAGGAAATATGTCGAAAACCATTCGAGCTTGAACAGAAGCCCGAGAAGAATCTGTTTGTATGCTTACCCTCATAAATAGCATTATTAGTTTATAAGGTCCTTTACCTTAAACATCCATTGCTTTTGTGATTCTTATAAAGATACTCGAAGTATACTAGGTATTTTGCAAACAAATGATTCCGTATTTAAAAGAAAAGCATGCTAAGAGGAGCATGTGCTCATAAACACACCCATAGCTAAAGTTTGCATTTACAATAAATTATTTATCGTGTGATTGAGTTTAATAGAACAATGAAGGAATATTGAATTAATGTCATATACCTTTCTATCTTGCAGACAGAAATCGGGAAACTTTACCCCCTGATCTGGAATTGGTTCCTGTCTCGTATAGCTATGAAACGCGTGTCCTATAAAACGCTTCTTTGAAAACTGCCGTTGCTTATTTTGGTCAGAATTTCATCACGTTTTAAAGTATAGAATTTTATATCATCACTGACCGCTATCTATCCGAAAGAATATATCAGACCAGACGAAGTTCCTGGGAGGATAAGGAATACAAAGTATGTTTCGGCAACACATCACATCAATAAACCTCCATCACGTGACGTGACCGTCAGCAGGGTTTTCCAAACATAAGAATATTATATCACTTATTGGAGACCGAGAATTTACAGATAACTTTTCTGTCACACACGCCGATACTCTCGTCAACAATTAGAACGTTGAAATAGACAACCAGGGCTAAAGGTTATGGAAATGAGAAATAAGGTAAAAATGAGGAACAGGAAATTTAGCGGATGGAGTAACTCTTCCCAGCATAACCTGAGGAAACCTCCGCTAAGGCCCAAAGGGTCAGGAAGGTCAGCATGGGAATGGAACCCATGAACTCCCGAAGGTGGGCCACACACATTACCGCCTGAACCATTACGTACGGTAAACGTTATGTATAGGTGTAGCTTATACCTACGACGTACAGAAAGCTACCATCCTCCGGTGAAATAAATAAATGAAGCAACCATAGGAGGCTACAGGCCACAGGCAGACAGGCAACAGGGAGCATGAAAGTCCCTAACAGTTCCAGGCTGGAAGATCTGACTCACTGCAGGAATTAAAGGAAAGTGATGGAAAGTAAACCGTGGTAGATGAAAAACCACTCCGCATTCGCCCAGCGACCAGACAGAACCTTGAAAGAGCCAATGCAAGAGCAGGCAACTGACGGAAATCGAACAACAGACCTATCGAATGCGGGTCTCATACGAGTCATCTCGCTGTGTTAATATTATGCAGGTTGAAAATCCTATAGTTGGTGAAAATTTGTAAAATACGTTTCTAGTGAGTGCTTCTATCTCCAAACAATAATTATGTGAAAAAATACTGTGACGCCGGAGACCTCAAAGTCAAGCTACCTCACACCACTGAGTGGCGAGTAAAGAACGGCAAGAACAAGGACGACAATGGGTGCGATAGAACAAGGCCTTTCCAGATGTTCGAGAGGCTTTTTGTGTGTGTGTGTGTGTGTGCAGTGAGCGTTGTGTGTGTGTGTGGGGGGGTGAGTTTGAGTATCGTCAGAGATGGATTTAGACATTTAATTGTCGCATCGGAGCTCTTGTGTGAAGCATTTTATTTAATCCTGTTTGGGTGAGTGTGACTGCATCCAAGGAAAACAGAAAGAACTGAAAGTCAGTGAAGTACTTTCAAGGTTCCGAGAAGACAGAATAACTGTGAGTTCACGACGAATTGTACACGATGTTAACGACAAAAGAGAACTGCTTCAGTTTTAGAAGACAACTAAAGTGACAGGAAAAGTTACTGGGCATTGTCATTTTAACACAATGTGATACCTATAAAATTAAAATTTAGACGAAAAATATGAATTTAAATTTTGTAGAAATATTGATGTTACAGCCAGTTTTAATATCTCACCTATGAAATAGACTCTAGCGTTTCTGGTTCAAGCATAGATTTAAATCGATGGCCTATATTTGAAACGTCGCAGTACATTGGGTTTATGGAGCAGCCATAGGCAGATTCCTCATGCTGGCCAACCCTGTACAGAAAAGAAAGGGCACGCGGGGGCTCGAGTGAGTGAGTGGTCGTGGTTTGAATAATGAACACTCCAGTGACAAATGGAGTCAATATCAGAGATACGGCCAGTTCCAGTCACTTGGGGGTTACTGCCCCTCCATCATCGTATTCCTCCCTGTTATATTCTTGCTGTTAGGTATTCATGGGTCATTCTGCTACCTGACCACATTCCCCCGTCTCTTTCTTTTTCAGCCGCGTTTTTTAAATTGTCTCATACATTTCCGAGTCCAAAGAGAACACGGCGACTGATTGCCCATGAGACCACTGAAATGGACAATGTCATAACTGACAGATGATAACCATTTCATTGGCTTGTTTCGTATCCACAAAAAAAGACTTGTTCCCTTACTCAGTCGTTTCAAATACGACGTAATTCGCACACGGCTTTTATGTTACTTATTGGGGTGCAATGAATCAGGTGGAGACACCTAGGTAGTCATATAATCTGTTATGCACAGCAGAATTTTAAACGTGATTATTAATTCCTTAGAATAACATCTGACAAATGTGAAGTCAAACTGCACAACACAAATATACGACGGCTAGAAATACGTTAGCTTACTTACGAATGTTAGTAAATAATTGATTTGCTCTAAAGTATCATATTTCTTAAAGTATTTTTTCTCTACTATGTAAAAGGGCAAAGGATGCATACACGGAAGTGACACCCCGCACACTTCGACCTACGCAGATGTATTATGTCGTAATATCCCTCAGGAGGGAGGAATGAAGTGAGGGAACCTTAAGGGCCACTTAGCCGTAGGACGACGTGCCACAGAGACGCGCGGAAGTCCTTATCAAGTGCTGAGATCTCCTCATCCCGGCGCCATGCCCCGCCGAGCAGCCACCATACACCCCGACTCCAGTTTCGCATGAGTGTCCCCCCAGATGGTGGCCCAAACGCCACCTAGAATAGCAGTTACCATGTGCATTCATCCGCACCATCTGTCCGGCACCGTCAACAATACTCTCCTGAAAGCACACCTGCAAGATAAAGAAGTGGTATGACACAAAATGATGGAGAGAATACCGTGGTATCAAAGAATGCACCCTAGAATTCGTCTACGTGACATAGGAAACACGAAAAAAACCCATATCAGAGTGCGCGGCCACGGGGATCGAACCTGCGACCTCCCGAATGCGGGTCACAGGCTAACCACCTGAACCATCCCGCAATACAGTAGCTTGGATTACTCAGCACTGTCAGCTCAAAGAAATGAAACCCAAGAATTACACATATTTCGAGCTTCTCTTATTGTTACAACAGAAAACCAGTTTGTAATCTCACATAAATCTCAGTTTATTTTTAACATTAACAAATAACAATTGATAAAAAGGCAATTGTCAAATTGAAATGGGGTGTTATTTTTATTGTTAATTGATTGTAATGTGTAATCAATTTTTTCAGCGATTTATGGGATGCAGTTGGCGACAATTCATGACCTATTGATGATGCATAGAAAACAATAATGGTAATTTAAGACTGTATGAAATAGCATCAAAATCATTTTAGCAACATTCTTGACTTGTTTTGTTACCTAATTCTGGTGCTGCATTTTGTATTTTGTAACATCAGTTACAAGGAATTATCCATATCGGTATTTTAACACTCGATTATTGATATTTCTGTTCAGGAAATAACCTACAACTTAAACGATTGTTTGCTTATAATATTTTAAGAGACGAGAATGATACTTGTTTTCTAGCGATGACAGATAAGTGGAAGTGAAAGGGTAACAAGACAGCACTACAGTAATATTTATGTTCCCATATTAGTTTGGTGTAACTTCACGTGAACAAAGCTTTGATGAATGGTCCGAAATACATACCACCTTTATCCTTCTGTCACTGAGCTCGCCGAGAAATTAAGGTTTGTACACACTTCGGTATCAAAGTAATTACAATAAAATTACTTTTTCTTTTTTTCGCCACCTAGCATAGCTAGAAAAACAACCGACGTAAATAACCTTGTTAGTTAAGGCAATAAAGTGCAAAACTGACAGAGGTAATTTCGATTCTTAATACTTGGATAGTTTACACTGGGTTGCTGAACGTGATATTGTGACTTTAAACTTCGCAGTGTCCTTTAATGTTCTGATCTAGTTCAGCTGAAGCTGTCACTTCACTTTCTTCGCGCCGTAGCGATGTAAGTAAATACTCAGGATGCAGTGTCTTTCTCGGTCCAGTTCACTCACTGAAGAGCCGAACACAGGACTTCTCTAAGTTCTCTGGAAGCAGCACCCACGGTAGGTCACAAACTCACTTGTAGAACCTCATTTGATGTTGGTTTTACTGCCTCACTTGCAAGAACACTCGCTTTTAAAGCCACCACAACGTCTCAGAAACTTCTAGAATGTTCCAGAGGCGGGGAGAGGGAAAACTTTCAGAAGATTTATGCTTCATGCCGCTTCCAGAAGTGGTATGTTGAACTAAAACCTTAAAGGCTCTCTTTCTAAGGACTATGCTTCGGCTCTTAAATAGCACTTCTCGTTTGCAGCACCCATAATCCTTACACTGGAGCGCACCAAATGAAAATTATCTCAATAGCGTGATCTCAGTGTGATTATATGTAGTATATAACGGTTTCCCAATGTATACAGAAAGAATTCTACAATATATATGCAACATTTGAATGAGCTAGTGTCTCCAGTAAGTGTTTGTTATCGTTATACATAAAAATAAATTAAAAAGCACAATTTAAAACATCTGATGTGTTGCACTCACATGACTTTCTCTACTCTTGTACTAACCATTCTTACAAACTCTTATTCCTATATCTTCTTCGTGTTAGTTAAAATAAACATTTGCACAAATTATCTTATTGCTTATTTCCTTGTAGGTGCAAGGGGAATATTGGAATACAGTAGGCTTTGTGCGATAGTCAAATCTTTTAAAGCTTTGAGATTCCATTCTCTTTGTACACGTAACATATAAAAAAAAATGAACAACGATGACCCATTTCACGAAAGTTCCAAGTTTTCCGAAACTCACACACATAACAAGGTATATCTCCGAAATGGTTCACCCTACAAGAAAATTTATTGAGACATAAATTGTGTATTTTAGCAAGCTCTACATTTTTTGTACAGTATAATTTGGTCTATCTCTAACGGTTTACCAGTTATGCAAAAGTCGTCCAGAGTAAATACGACTACAGGGGCTATAGCCAGAAAATTCAAGATATACATTTCATTTGTCATAAAAATATCTCAAACATATGACATTTTAATCAAAATCGTTAGAGCCATTTTCAAGAAAATCAAAATTTTCGAAAAATTTTCTATGTAAAGGGTAGTTTAGGGTGGGGCTATTTTCTTCAAAATCTTCGTGTCACATCCTTGAACGACATTAAACTTAAATACCAACTTTGGTTTTTAACCGACTTTTCGTTTTTGAGCTATGCTGTCCACAGACTGACAGACTGACAGACACACAGACACACACACGGACCTTTTTCTAAAAATGCTTTTTTTTTGGATTCAGGGGACCTCAAAACATGTATTTCCGGTGAAATCTCGACTTCGAATTTTTGGGTGGAATACAATACTTCCCTTACTTACCAGTAGAGAAAGTAAAAATACCTATAGCTGAATTTGATAAATATCTATTTACGATAGGTGGTGAAACTAGTGTGTAAGATGTGTGCCAACAGGTGTAACAGGCTGCATATCAACAGCATGGACATCTTAGTGCGCCGTCGCGAATGCTGGCAGAAAACAGCAGCACAATTTTTTTGGAAATTTAACACAAACTGAAGGATCTACATTGTTGTATTGTACACAAGATCATGCTAAGCATATCGCAAAATGTGGTCCATTTTAGTCGTTCTTATATAATTTTAAAGTTACTTTTAATAATTCTTAAGCCATTTTACAGAATACTGTTTGGAGATCTTTTAGAAAAGCAAGATCTAGCATTTGGTGACGAATGTTATTTTGATATATGGGAAGCATGTAATAGCACTTCTAATGGGTATTTTAAGAGTTAAACAGTGAAATTGGATTATTTTTTATTGGGATCCGCAATTTCACACTAAACGAGTAACAGACCGCAATTAGTGTCTGTCATCCCATTCTTATACCCCAATACATTGCCGTTATTATCACATGTGGTCTATTACAAGGGACTGATTCATATCCACATTTTAAGCTTTCTGGAAGGCCAATCAAGCGGTATTAATAGATCATGTTGAGGAATGTGATTTGCAGAACACATGATAGGAACACTAATAATGTTCCATTATGTAAGGAAGGTGTTATTTCTGAACACACAACTGGACAAGTGCCAGACTGCATTGACCGGGAATTTGTTAGACTTTATTACTTGGCACTGTTTCAGAGACAGTTTCTCAATTGAAGCATTGTTCACAACAACTGCTTTTGTTTATTAATATTTATTCGTCAATTTTAAATCTTGAATGACTTTCAACTCAACACCTGGTGTTAGAGCCTAGCTGATGAAAGTTTGTGACTAATGTCCTTGCTGTATTAAAATTAACTTAATTGTGGTTTTTCAGACCAGAAGATACAGTTGCTTTTGAGCACGAATGTGTGAATGAGATCACTTTACCTTCTGTTCTTTCATAAGCGCTTCTGGCAATGGCAGAAAATCCCATAAAATGGAAAATTTGGAAAATACTCATTTGCCTAGTAAACAAATTTGAACGTATAAGAACCCTTATTACACCCACACAGGTTATTTGTAACCATACTTCATGTTTTATGTATCTTGTAATTCCTTTGGTATGTGTACATAGGGTATCAATAGATGAAGTTTAAAGTTTTACGGATCAAAAAAATTGCAATACAGAAAGAAAGCACAAGCAACATAAGAAGTTGGAATTTGTATTCATTACTCAAGAATATAGTTTAGAATGGTAAACAGATTGAGGAGCTATAGAAATATAAAGACCTAAACCCTAGAAAAATATGCCCAAAAAGTGCAGCGGTTTATAGACTGTAAACCTAATTCTTCATTCAGCAAAGCTTTTGCTGAGACCTTTAAAAAGAGGGATAAATGTGGAAGGACTACACCAGACGATATACAGTTCGTCATCGGGAAGAGAAATAACACAAGAGTTGCAAATAGAGCTCAAAGGACAATCAGCGAACTTAACTTGTTTGGTGTTTGTGAATCCGGAAAAGACATTTGACAAAATAAGCTGGAAGAAACTTATAAAAAAGCTGAATAAGGTGGTGGGTTTTGTTAGAGAAAAGTTGTAAGCAATCTCTATATGAAACAAGAGTTCATAATGGGCAAGAGAACCTATCAGAGAATAATTAGAATAGAGGTATGTGAGAAGGCCCTTAGCACTCTGGCTGTTGGAGAAGAATTGTTTCCATAACAACAGGAAGAGGAATAAAATGTATGATTTCTAATTATATGCCACAGCTAGCAGAAGGGAAACAAAGCCTTAGGGAAATGTTGATAACAAATTAAAACTGCGAAGACTCCGATAAATGCAAAGAGATTGGATAAAAAGCATAGAGGTTGCACTTCTAAAATTATGATGAGGTACTGGACCAATTGGACAGCTTCAAATACTTGGAATATACCATAAGCACTAACATGAACGTTCTCAAGAAGTCAAAGATAACTATGTGTTAATAGACTGTCAACGAGAGTTTATGAGATCAACAAAGCGATGTTGTAGCAGGTTACTCAAAAATGTCCATCGACTTTTGTGGAGATGGGCATATTTCACTCAATGTTTTATGGATGAAAGAAAATATGTTGAAAGGGTGACTTCAGTCGTAGGGATTTATACTGAGGCCCATTTCCTATCGAAAATAATGATGAAATTATACTAAATAAGGCAATAACTCATATCATTTGAGCATAAATTTACTACATAATGTCAACTCCTTTAAATAGTCTCAAAAAGTGTCTGCTTGGTACAGCAATTTAACCGAACGCATGCAGTTAACAGACAGCTTGTGATACTCAACCCCTGTTCCCATTTTTCTCTTTCCTTCCCCGAGGATACCCTTACCCCACGCTGTGCAACCAATTGGAAGTGATTGTCCACTCATCACCGTCAACCGAACAGAGAAACAATCGCTTGGCTTCGGGACATAAACAATAATGCCATGTAATGTTTTCAAATGGACAAGTTCATCGTTCTTCGAACGCCAGGTGAAAGGGGACCAGAAGGGAGAGGGAGAAAAAGGTGTTGATTGGTGTTTTTAAAAATGTACCGTGACTAAAGTTCGCCGAGTGTGATTATATTGCTTCGGGCACACGGAAAACAATGCCCTTAGTTACTGTTGTTGTTTTGTTTTCGTTTTTCTGTTTCTGGAAGGACTCTGCTGGGCTGTTGCACTCTGCTACCCCGAGTTTCTCTGCTACAGTTCACCACAATATTAAAACATGCTCAATTTCCAGGGATTAAAAGAGTAATTAATTACTTTTTAATTTCATAAGACATTAAATGCTAGAAGCATTTTCCCTATGGTTTACTTCAGATGGCGCAGTTACAGAAGTGCTGCCAACCTATGTGGAACAAAGCTTGGTAAACGAGAAAAATATGGACAACTGGACGAAAAATTGGTATGTTTTAAAACCTCAATGTTAATATTAATTAAAGTAATGTCATATAGTTATAATAAAATACGTTTATTTTTAAGCTTCAACAATCTTCTTTGTGTTATAGTGCAAATATATTGTTGTGTGATTTTACCATGCATCAGCATCAAGTAGGTCTAGTATCGATTTGTCCTTCAGACAGAACAGAGCCAATACTCAATAATGAATATTAGTGAACTAAACAAACTGCATGTAGCTATGCTGTGCAGCATAATATACAAGAGGTCGTTGGTGTTTAAAAGTGAATCGCTTTTAATACATTATTGACAAGGAAAACAAATATGGCGAGTCGAGGACTCGAGGAATATGTTACAAGTTCTTAGCAAAGTAATGTAACTAACTCACTTTCCCATTCATTTCAGGAGTTCACAGTGGTATATGAAGCATATAATATTATACATTATAGAAGTGGTTATATCTAAGCTGGTTGTGTAATATAAAAGAAGTTACGAAACATTCGTAGAGAAATATTTCAGTACAGCAATAGAATATGTGATCTGATTTATAGTAGTATAAATCCAGATGATTTTTGCTTTTGAAGACACAAGGAAAATAACTAAAGTTAATTAAAACTCTAATCGAAGAAGCAGCGGCATTAAGTAATTATGTTACTCTAACGAAGTTAACAAATGCAACCTTAAAGCACGCAATGTGGGACCATAAACTGGTCATAATGTCATTCTGTCAAACTTCTCACATGATGACATTAACGATCTGTGAAGGTTGTGTACTATACCCTAATATTTGATTAATACAACTGATGTTATTAGATCTTGTGCAAGAAAAATTTGAATTTCCCACTTAACAAAATATGAAAATGAAACAATTATGTTACATACATGTATTATATTTAAAATATGTATTCTAGGAATTATATCTGAGCCTGTCGAAGCTGGGTCGTATTTCAGAGGAATTAATTGATGTATACTTTTCCCTTTAACTTTGCTCCGATTGCGCCGACTTAACAGTCATGACCTGCAGATTCGGCGATGGTCTCGAAAACGCAACTGTTTGCTTTTAAATAACACCTTAAATTGCATTAACAATTTAAATTATTTTATTTTGTAATACTTTAGATTCAAAAACACTGACTTATATACCAGCGCTCGATACTTTCGATTTTTCCACTAACTTTATCCAGTTTATGTCCTCTTACTTCACTAATTCAAAACTCCAAACGTTCGGCTGCTCGGGAAAATATTTGTTGTTATTTTGTAACTATGAGAAACAAGTGAAACACGATCTCTGGTTGCCTCTGTTTCATTGTCTTTTAACGTAGATGTTTTAGAGGGCTTATACAAGAAACGTGATAGAACATGCATGATTATGCACCCTTTCTAGTTTAATGGGAGGTGAAAAACAATTAAACAAATAGAAATTTCGTGCCAGAGCGTGATTACATATTGATTAAGGACAATAAAAGTACACTTTTATAGATGATGCCATTAGTAAATAGCAGAATAGTTTTACTAAACATTTTAGTATTAATAGACAAGCAATGGGTACTATATGCGTTGACGACTAAATACTTATTGCAGAATCACAGGATGCCCTACGTATGAAAGTACATAAATTAAGTATTAGAATCTTAAAATTTAAAAATATCTGCAAAGAAAGTCAGAGTTGTAGTATTTAAAGGAAAGAAGCTTGTTTGAAGCAAGATTGTAATGAATAAAAAACTATACAATAGGTGACAACTTTTAATTACTCGGGATCAGAATTAACCGTTGCATAAGAAGAGAAAGATGTCGACAAGAAATTAAATATATTTAGAATCATATGCGGTACAGTAATGAGAACTCTTAGAGGGAAAACAAGAAGAGAAACGCAAATTAAATTTTAAAATACGACAGTTCCTTTACCACTATATTCAGGTGAAACATGGACATTAAACAGAAAACAGAAAATAAAATTGAATCAGCAGAAATGAGAGTTCTAAGACTAGTGGCTGGATACTCTCTGCTAGATTATAAAACAACTAAGAAATAAGAGGAGAGTTGAGCACTTTTAACTTAATAGAAAGGATTAAACAGAATAAAGAAAACTGGAGACGACATGTACAGAGGATGAACAAGGACAGATTCCCTAGAATGTGACCGACTACGTTCCAATCGGTAAGAGTGACTTAGAAAGACCAAGGAAGATATGCAGAGATGCTGTTGATTGATGGGTCCATAACTATTTCTTAGGACTCATTACGAGAGAGGAAGAGAAAAACGCGAGACGAAATGAATATTGGCTACCTACTTTGTTATGAACACTTTACCATTTACCTTCATCGTGGAATGCATATTTAATAGCTATTAACGCATACCGTAACTGAACAATAGGGTAAAAGATAATTCTACAGCCCTTCTCGCATATGGCGGTTCGGCCTATCTCCAAGCTTTAGTATTAGTTTATCAGTGGAAGGAGAGGGTAAAAAAAATGCACAGCTTTGGCAAATATTTACGTTTTCTCTTTAAATATAGAAGGCTTTAATTTGTCTCCCTCTACCCTCTGGTTTGGGTCCAGGCATGCGCAGAGCACTCATTCATTGCTATTGAATGATCCAACAAAGCACGCCAAGCTCCATCAACAAATCTAGATATTGCAGTTTTGTGCACTCATTGCAAATTATTAATGGGGAATGACATCAATTCACCCTTTCTATTCCATCCATCGCATTATTTGCAATTTTTGTGTGTCAATTTTAAAATAATCGCCTGTGTTGGTTCTCGGGCGAGTGATGGATCGGAAGGTTGGTGGGGTGGGTAATGCCGCTGCACCACCAACCCAAACATGAACAGAATGAGAAAAAGTTTACACAGTAATGTTGGGTCAGGCGTCACCACAGTAATTGTCGGTGCAAGAGGAACAGAGCTATATAATACCATTATCTCGGCGCCCTCCCTTCATTACCAGCCTCCTCTTGTTGTTTTCCATTACAACGGATCATGTTAGGAATAATGCGACAGTCCGTCTGTGTTACACCACCATTTGTTTTGTCGTTTTGTCCTCTTCACACAAACCATTTATTGGCTAATGACGAAAGCTTAACCTAAAGCGAAATCATCACAAACAACGCTGGGAATCGAATCACTGTCACTCTATCACACCAACCACGGAGAACAAGAAAACGCGCTCAGATTTGTCTCTTGATTGTTGTATCTGCTTCCACACCTCCGGCTAGGTTAAAGTAAGCTGGAAATTATTTGGTAAATGTTAATAATAAACTATACTAGAAGATATCAAGTATCTCAATGAATTTGCCATAGATTTACGAAAAAGCGTATCGGAAGATTAGGCACGATTTCTTGTGTAAGCCCTCTAAAATAATTCTAACTGGAAAAACGGAGGCAACAGAGACTGACTTCACTTGTTTTATAAAACAACCAAGGACAAAATGGTCGTCGATTGATGGTACCACGACTAATAATATAATGTGAATACCATGATGTAAAAAATTGTAAGATTTATATGTAATACTTTAATAAAACTGTTGTAAGCGGTGATCATTTGAATTAACTATTTGTTAGGAGTTTAAACTGTGATACAGGCCTTGTATGGTCGTTGCTCAAGATTTTGTTTATCTTTTACGAAATATTTCTCCAAAAATTCAAACACCGATCTGTACTGCGACGGGACATCTGTACATCCGACAGTTATAAAAAACCCCATTGCAAAGATTATACTGAATATCAATATATGACAGCTATTTAGCCATTTCATATCATTATTGTAATTATTGATTTGTGTATGTGTTAAGACGCCATAAATGGAAAATCATTTTATGAGAATAACCACGGCCCAAACGCTGCAAGAAGAAGAAAATACAGCTCATAGGTTCCTGAAGAGATGGCTAAAACACCGACAGGCCTATTCTGAATGTGTTCTAAGAAACACACTTTGGTATTGCACCGCGAAATACATGCACTATGTATGCAATGTATATGCAATAATGCTCAGTTTCAGTAAATTGATTGGTTTCATTTCCAAGTAACAATGAAAATGTAACATATCTGGCTATTGCCACGACTCTTTTAAGGGCGATGATGACCTAGATATTGAGCGCCCTTAACCCACAAAATCAATCAATCAACTCACATAACACACAAACAAAGAAGGCTGAGACCTCCTCACACATATCAGACACATGTACAGCTTTTGTACAGTCAAGATGCGCAACGTTAGGGCCTATGTTTTGAAGAAAGGCAACATCAGTGACTTACTTTACGTTATTATGGTGTGAGGCAGTGCTGTGTAGATAACTGCGTTCTTGCTCCAAGCAAAGAGCATTTCTTGTAGATAATAAGTCAGATTTCGAGAAAAATCCGTGCTACGTTATTTTCATCTATGGGTGAATGTGGTGTTGAGAGAAGCTGGTCTTCAAGACAGTAGTTGGCAGTTTTAGTAAAGCGTATATGAATGAATTGGAGCCTATCGTCGGGCGCAGTTTGTAAAACAATGAGAGAGAGAGAGGATATTAGTGAAATGTATGTGAAGGTTACGATCGGACAGAACACCTATAACAGGTCTGGGTGACTCGTGCTATGCCTTGAGTGACCTCATTTTTTTTACCTGCTAAACATAAATTTATCGGTCAAGGTCGAGAGCAATCTGCGCTCTCTAACTACTAGTTGCCCAGCCCTGAGCTATGAATTGCAAAGTCACGACGAATTGTAGATTGCACTAACTATAAAAAAGAGACCTGTGCTTTTGTGTTTCACTTTTAAGGGAAAAAAGACAGAAAAAGCAATTGAACTTGTTGTTTGTCACAATATATTTCTAATAATTTGGAGGGGACGGTCATGTGGGCCAGAAGACATGTACGTCTGCTAAAATGTCGATGTCAATTTGGGGTTCAATTCAATCCTCAATCTACTGCTAGTATTTTATTCCACGTATACCTTTTATGGGGGAGAGGTACCTACATTGAATGCTGCCTATGTAGTCTTGCTGGTACCTTCATTTCTAAGAAAATCTTAAAGCTATTTCAGTCCCTTAACTAATAAGCTGTACGACGCATTCATGATATGAATAATCGTTTATATTTTGAAAATAGTTCTTTAAAACCTCTAGAAGTGAAACAAGAGAACAGCTTCATTGGCTTCAAGTGTAAAATTCCTTGCAAACTTCCCTTACTTGAACGGCCCTGTTTTTATTAACACCAGCATTACCATAATACCATCAGGTGCTTTAGATTACAGCCTTGTCCTTGATGAATTTCCCCATTGTGTTACTCTGTGACAGGATTATGCATTCTAAAACACGCACTCTCAAGAAAAGTGTGGAACTTTGGTAATGAACTGCCAACCCAGCTTGAGTTATTGATATGTTTTTGAACTCATCCCTTGTCTTTTTTTTTTTTTTTTTTTTTTTTTTTTCCTTCGCTTCCATTCCTTTTCTTCGCTCAGCCATGAATAAATTTACATGATCGATATTTTCCCTAGTGCTCCAAAAGTATTCTCTTCTCTTAAAGTAAAATGCATTTAATAAGTTTGTGCAGTGTTATACAAGAGTCTGCTTGTTTCACAAATGCACATATTTATTCATATACCTTAACATACCATTACAATAGTAATTCTTCGTTATCAATTCTAATTTATAGTAGATGTGTATTCGAATCTCCCAGAATAAATGGACATCTGAGCTTGTCGTAACAAAACAGATAAAGCGTCCAGACTTGTTATTCGGAATTCATATACATTTGAAGAATAAATGTGGACTTTACAACTTCTTCCTTAATCAAAATATTGAATATAAATCATTTAGAGTTCTAAAATTATAAAAAATGCGGATTTAACAGAAAGAGTACCTACAATCAACATTTTTAAAGTATTTGCGCATGAAAGTACGTATAGTATTAAACCCTTTTACAACAATTTAAATTTAGAGCTTTAAATTTCAGGAGAGATATGATAGGATTAGTATTTATGCATACAATTCTACATTCGATTATTTGTGTTATTCATATGGTATGAATATGCTTATGAATGGATTCTAAGAAGAAGATGAAGAAGAAGGCAACAACCATAAGAAGAACAAGAAAGACTCGACCTAAAGTAACATGGAAACATGAACTTTTGGATTCAATGAGAGATAAACACTTAACAGAGGGACAATGGATGAATAGCGAAGAACAATTTTTGGCAATTAGCAAAATTTATAGGTATGTAAGTCAGGTGTAAATTTATATGAAACAGTTGATTGTCAGAAGATGTAGAATACATTGTAAAAACTGGCCTAGTAATAATAATAATAATAATAATAATAATAATAATAATAATAATAATGATAATAATAATGATAATGATAATAATGATGATAATAATAATAATAATAATAATAATAATAATAATAATAATAATAATAATAATAATAATAATAATAATAATAATAATAATAATAATAATAATAATAATAATAATAATAATAATAATAATAATAATAATAATAATAATAATAATAATAATAATAATAATAATAATAATAATAATAATAATAATAATAATAATAATAATAATAATAATAATTCACATGATATGCATTTTATGTACGTAGTAAATAAAATAAGATTTAAAATGGACTAGCACTTCAATAAACATATACAGGAATTCATAAAAGTTCACAAACAAAAAATTATAATTATATTTATAGAACCAAGTCCATTATGTTGCTGCAAATACTTGTATTTTCAATATGCCTAAAAATCACTTAAAATGTTCAATAATTACTTATTGCTAAATTAAGATAAGTATTGAATTCAGAAATTATTTGCAAAACATAAAGCACCACGTTTTCTTTTCTTTATTAGTTATTTCCGTTATTTGGTTTTTTTTATTTTTCATCACAGTTTCCATTTTGATATAGGTACGTTATGTTTTCGTTAATCTTTGTAAGTTAGATATGAACTATTCAGTAACAATATTTTATAATAAACTTTATAACTGGGATGAATTAGGTTCATAATAAATAAAATATCCTTATTATATTGAATGTTCAGATAGTTTGTGCAGTTCGGGAAAAGAAAATGAAAAATCACTTCAAATCCAGCACATTTGGGGTTAAATGGTGATATAGTACTGGTTTCAGCATTATTGCATTGCTGACGGACTATGCTTGGTGAAAGGCGGTATTCTTGCCTTTACATTCATGGCTGTATTCATTTCTTCAGCTTTTTGCACACAAGACTTACGTCACCAACTATTAAGATGGTTTAACACAGTTCACAAAAACACTCCACTACTTTACTTCCACTTGAGGTGGGAGGTTTGTGGTGATCTAATTATTCATGAAATATCTAAAACACTACATTAAGGTAGATTTAGGGATTTGACTATTTCGCAATAATATTTCATCTATGTAATGGGTAGTAGAAAACCCACATGCTGAGGAGCTTTAAACCAAATCAATAAACTTGTGGTGAAAGAACTGTTTCATTGATTAATGATGAAGTTCATTCAGCACATGTAAAGCACTAATAGAGCGGAAAGAAAGCGGAAACAGATAATGATACAGTAAGACTTACCGTGTGGGACCCAGCTATGGTTGCAGGTGTCACAGTAGCGGATGTTCATTTTTCCGGGCGTGAAACACTCGCAGGAACAGCTTGGCACCGTGCACCTTATAGCCTGCACAAACAAATATTAGACATTAATAAATGAAGGTAAACATAACAAAATTCTTATCATTAATGCTGGGAAGTTGGGACCTTATGTGCTCAAGTTATAGTATTTGATGTGATCCAACACCTCCTACAATCTCAGAGGTACTACTCGGCCACGATATGGCGCCACTGTTTTGTTGACAATGCATCAGTGCTAACAATGAGAGCGGAGTGACAAGCTAGGCGATCGTAAGAAGGTACAGTTGCACGCCTCAACCTCAATATATACATACATTGTTAAATTGTTGTAGTAAACCTGGTAATCATTACTTCTTTCACTAGTTGGTATATTTTTAAAATTAAGCATACCCATTTTTGGTGAATTTAGGTTTTTAAACATTTAATTTTGACAATTTTGGATATGATTATAGCTACAACAATAAAAAGGATTTTTATTGATGGATACTTAAAATATTCCAAATTGTAATATAATTTTTAAAACGTTGGCTTGATTAATTTATCAGAACCTGGATGACCAGTGAAAAATTGCTATAGTAATGTAACTAGACTATTAGATCAAGAAGTTCTTAAACATTGACATTTCTGTAAACACTACTCTCATAGAAATGTTAGTAAATGTTTAGTAGACATATGCAGTTGGTAATTTTTCAAAATCCATCCATACATATACCACTAAATTAAATATTCTTAATGTATTAAAAGCTGTGTGTGCTAAGCACTCAGATTTAATATTTTCTCGCGTTTAATTAACTGTAATATGTTCTATGAATATACCTTTTAAAATTAGGTGAGGGAGACTATCTACACTAATGTACGACTACGTCTGTAATGCAACTCGGAACTATGAATGTCTTCTTTACCTGAGCGCGCTTGTGCTGCATGTCCACTTATTCGTAGCTCTTTTGTTCCTCATTCCATCTAAAGCACTCATCGTGGTCAACTACGGTAAAAGAGAAATTACTTTGAGATTGACACACACTCCTCTCAGTCATCTAGGAGAAGGTATTGGTCTCAGGCCAATAACTTCAGGAAGACAAAGTCCCAGGTCAGCGATTATTGCTTACATAAATGACGAGCCCTCCGAAGATTGCCTGACAGAAGCTTGTGTCAATCACAAAGTAATTTCTCCCTCATTGTAGGACTGCCACTGAGTACCACTCGGAATATTTAGCAACGATGCTGCATTGGTGACATTGTCGTTATGCTGTTTACATGCTAGCAGCCTATACTCACTGTACAAAGCAGAGGTAGTTGCTATGCTCACCTCAAATAAACAGCGCTTGAGATATATGCTCCAAGTAGTACCCCTTTTGTTTATATCATAACTGCAACCACAGCTGATCTCAAACACACCGAATCCCAAATTCCAAATCTTACGTATCACTATCATGATGACTGAAGTACTTAAAGTTTCATGTTGAAGGAAGCAACGTATCACAAATAACAGTTATTGACCTACAATGCATTAACCTTAGTATAGCGAAATTTAATTTTACAATTAGCTAGAATAAGAAATTATGATCTGCTGTATGGAAAATAGCCTTATTGATATTTATTAGATAAATGAGAAATTAATGTGTGACTTTTTCTTTTGTTTGACCATAAAAGTTGGGATAATGGCAGGAAGAAATCAATTTTTAAGAAGCTTAGAGAACTTCGATTGTAACAGAATAATTTGTTCAGACGGAATAATCTATGCTTCTTCTATAAAGGCCCTGCCATTGCTCATTCGAAGTGCACCTTTATTTTGAAGACAGGATAAGATAGATGGGAAACGACAGGACGTCGTGGAGGGAATTCGGCACGTCCATCTTAAAGATCTGTGACGTAAAGACCCATTGGATAGTTAAGAGTATTTGGATTAAACCTCTGCTGCCGGAAAGTTAATATTGCTCATGTTAATGTTTAGATTATATTAAACTCCAAATGGTGCAGTCGTTTTAACTTACTTTAATGCGATTATTCCGTATAAAATGTCGTAGTGTATGCAATATATTCTCAGCTTCCGACACTTCCTTAATGTTTGACACTTGCCTTGCCGCTATGCATTGCTTTGATGTGGCGTTATCACACTCCAATTCAGTGTTAGTGGATCGTTGTCCTTTATTTTCACTCGATATTCCTGTCCTGACAGCAAGGTAAGTGGTGGGCTATTGTTAAGGACAGGAAATGGCACAAGAACACCCCCTCCTTCAACAAGAGGATCAATATCTTTTGGTAGCTGTTTGTTTCTTAAAAAGAATTAATAGCAAAAGCAATTCAAATTTAATATGGATGGAAAGTTCCCCCCTGTCCCGCTTTGTCTCTGTCACTCTACGACCCCAATACCCTAGACACTCGTCAATATCTTGCGCACCCCGTCCCACTCTCCTTTGTGTCGGGGTGAAAGATGACGAAAGAAAGGCAAGCCTACACTTTGATATTTCCCTCGGCTCCCTGGTTTCAGAATTAACTTTGAAATTCATACCGACGTGTCTGTTGTATTTTTGTGTAGGGAGCGACGCGGGCGACGCAAAGGATCCTCGTTCTTACCCGCTGCACGTTTATGGATACACATACTTCAATATGAATAGGTACTACGAAAAGAAAGCATTTAAGGGAGAAAATTGTCAAACATTTCATTCTTAGTATCTTGAGCAGTCTAATAAGTTGGAATTTCCTCAACAGAATGTATGAGACTAATAGTTTATTACTTCTAAAACGAGTGAAGTAACCTATAGTTCTGATAATAATTATGTGAATTATACAGGATCTTAAAATAATAATTTAAAATGATATTCCGAACACATTTTTGCAGACGTAATGTGGGTGTAGAACTCGGCAACATTGCAAACATGTTGAACTAGGTCATGGAAATCGGCTTCTAGACGTAAACAAAACATAGCCTACTCTGAAGGGTGACTCCGTTTTGTTTCGCACACAACCCTTAATCCAAACATCACGGCAACAGTGTGATGTAATGTTTTGGAGAAACAAGTGCAACTGGCTAGTCGTTACCCTACTCCAGAGCAGTATAAAATGGAAGGAATACCTTCAGAGTCCAACACGGGCTAACACTGCATTTTAAATATATTTTTATTTTTTTATTTTTCATTTTTGCTGTGTGGATCCAGCACCATTTTACAAAAAAATTCCTACTACATACTTTGAGCTAGAGTACTAAACTTTAGCCCATTTTGGGGGAAATAATGTCATGAATGATAGCCTATATACGAAATCCTTGCGTTTTCTTTCTTTGCAAATAGCCTAGACGAGTTTGTTTTCTCCATTTTAGCTTTGAACAGCTTGAATGATATTTTCTGCTATAAAAGACCCGTTTTCCCAGAGATTAAGATAAGTAAATTAAATTTTAGGATTATAAAAACAAGCTTTCAGTCCTGTTTTGGTTCTGCTTCGATGTCACTATGATTGTCGTTTATTTAAAAAAATAATGACTTCAGTTTTTTAAAAATTGTATAAATGAGAAAAAATTAATTTCTCATAAACAAACTTATTAGGGCAAATTAGACGGTGAGGTTAGAACGCACTCATTCACCTTCTAAAACATTTTATTATTATATTTTTAACAGTTTCCGAGAATAAAAGGATGGGACACTTTATCTTCCCTTAACCGATCACCATTCTTCACATTTGGTATTAACATTATAAACAATTTAAATAAACGAAATACCTAGCTCACAAGTCCAGTGACTATTTTATAAGATAGGTATATTATCCAAATGGAAATGAAAGCGTCTCTTTGGGAAGATTTGTATTTGAAAATTTAAACTTCAAATAAGCAACAAAGAACAAATTGGGATACAGCCGCTGTTTCTGATCTAGGGCTTTGCGGAGGATCGCTTGGGAATTTCTAGCACTTCTCGGTGTTGTTCAATTTTCCCTTTCTTTATATGCACATTACTCAATATGTTGTGGGATTACACGTAACATCTATGTTGAGATTTTAGAGGAGTCTTACACGTGCTATCGATAGGGAAGCAAGCTGTTCTAGAATCGCATTCTAGCTTGCCGAGGGGAGAATTCGTGCCACTTGCACGTTAGGCAATAACGAGGAAGATCAGACGATGGCCTTGTCAGTTCGGCTTGACAGCAGCACTACCGTCATCTCTATGCGACTGGAGAAGTAGCTGTGGTATATTCACGGCATTCATTGGTTTTCCAGTTGCATCTGTTTACCCTCCTATGGGTGAAACTCTACAACATTAACCCAATACGTTCTCTATTATGCATAGTAAATATTGCATTCCACCCAAAAATCTGATATCGAGATGTCACCAGAAATATATGTTTTGAGGCCCCCTGAATAAAAAAAAATCAGTTTTAGAAAAATGTCCGCGCGCGTGTCTGTGAGTCTGTCTGTGAACAGCAAAACTCAAAAACGAAAGGCAGTTAAAAACCAAAGTTGGTATTTAATCTTTCAAGGATGCGACACGAAGATTTTGAAGAAAATAGTTACACCCTAAACTACCCTTTACATGGAAAATTTTTCGATAATTTTGATTTTCTTCAAAATGGCTCTAACGATTTTGATTAAAATGTCGTGTTTGAGATATTTTTATTACAAATGACATGTATATCTTGAATTTTCTGGCTATAGCCCGTGTAGTCATATTTACTCTGGCCGACTTTTGCATAACTTGTAAACCGTTAGAGATAGACCAAATCTTACTGTACACAAAATGTAGATCTTTCTAAAATACACAATTTATGTCTGAATAAATTTTCTTGTAAGGTGAACTACTTCGGAGATATTCCTTGTTATGTGTATCAGTTTCGGAAAACAACTTTCCTGAAATGGATCATTGCTGTTTATTTTTTTTTTATATGCGAAGTGTGCAAAGACAACGGGATCTCAAAGCTTTAAAACATTTGACTATCGCACAAAGCCTACTGTATTCTAATATTCCCCTCCCACCTACAAGGAAATAAGCAGTAAGATAATTTGTACAAATGTTTATCTTAACACGAAGAAGATATAGGAATAAGAGTTTGTAAGAATGGTTAGTACATACAAGAGTAGAGAAAGTCATGTAAGTGCAACACATCAGATTTTTTTTATATTGTGCCTTGAAGAACAAAGTATTAATTATAATCGATATTGCAGCCTGAAAAGTAAAACGTTTTTAATTAATTGCATTACTGTGACCAAGTTTTATATTGTAGCCCAAAGTGGATTCTACAATTTATTTAGATTGTACTGAGCAATTTTGCCAAGTTTCATGGGGTGCACTCAGCCTCATTATGTGCCTGGAGGGCCAATTGAAGAGCTAGTTATTGGGAAGGACCTCTTAGCATCTCACTCATGACGTCTGTGATGGAAGGACGCAGCGTCCAGGCGGTAGGTCTTGGCCTGTTAAGGGCTATTAAGCAGCACGGTTAGTTAGGCCTCTCCTATCGTATAAACCTAAAAGTTCGATTTAAACTTTTTCTCTGGTATCATTATTAAGTATGCTTTCCTGCCATAAAATGTCAAATGCTTAGTGCAATTGTATTGAAGGCTCCATAACTGAAATACTCATTTATAGTCAGTCTTTGTCTCTCAAATAGTAATCGGCCCTGCGTAATTCCTTGACTTTTCCAGGAAATGCGTAATTGACAAGCACTAATTACTACAGATCATCAGATCTAAAAGTGTTTCTAAGTACATCCTTACCAGGATGAGGTGTACGATACAGCAGTATGTGTGCAGCGAAGTGCCAGTTATGAATCCCAGGACACGACCATAGCGTTCTCATACTAGAAGTATCGGAACGGTGAAATCTATATTTGAACCTCATAATTCAAAATTGCAGATTGTAGAAGGTGATGACCTCGAGTTTCATTCCTCACTAAGAACCCCCTAGTTGGTGTTATCACTTTCCTTGTCAGCTCCAACTTCATATCTATTTGATAACCCGTTGGCACCAAACTCTGTCGTGAAAGACTGCAATAAAAATGTTCTTATGCAATCATTGCAAAATCTTAGGCTTGAGATCGTTGTAGAAGATATCAACTGCTGACAAAAGCATGCAGGTGCATCCAAAAAGTTGTCTGGTACGTTGTTCGAATAGAACTGTCAAGGTGTATTTGGTGCATAACGAGACTCGTTTGTTTCTTCGAGCTCTTTCATCTTGCAACAAGTACTCCGAACCTATGGTCGAGTTTGTACTTCGTATCCGCTCTCGTGGGAAATGAGCATTTACTCATTCGAGTTTGTTGGGCAGTAAAGTTGTTGACTGAAGTTGGATTGCCAACAATCTGCGGTTTTATGCTAGAAGACGAATGTCCTGGACGAAGAGATAAAAGTTTGCGAAACCAGTGAGTTCTAAAAAACTGTTTTTGTTATTAACTTGAGTTTTACAGCTAAACGCCGCTCAAGTATTTCACCATTCCTTACGATAGAAGGCAGCATCGTGGCTTACGAAGACCATAGATATATAGCCAATCTGGCACTAACAGTGACAGCAAACGCAATACTATAATCAATTCTCTGTGATTTTGTTGTTTTCGGTTCCTTTATTTATAGTGCCTGCCTTCTGTTTGTACGTTCTGTGGTTTCACTGAGGTTAACATTCACTTGGAGGGTAATTCTGAACCTGATCCACAGCTACTGGTGACATCTTTACGTGGAATTTTAAAATAAAATGTTGTTGATACGAAAATTTCAGTTTCGTTAATGCACAATAGACAGAAGAAAGGAACAGGCTGGCATTAACTTCAGTCAATGCAATGCTCCAAATTCAGTGTAACATGACAAATATAAGTTGCACTGCTTTTCACATACTCATTTAGAATCAGAATAAGTTCCTTACTTCTATTCAACGCTCACAGAAATATGACTGGTACAAAGCTTAGTGTAAAATAGATATCAACTATAGCAACACAATTGTCTATGTTTTAGTAATTTGTGTTTAATGTTTTAATTAAAAAGTTATTTAATGCAAACATTAATTTTCTTCATTAATGACACTCCTTTACTGACAGCCTTAATACTTGGACTCATTTTCATCATTAATGACAATTCCTTTGCCGACGGCATTAATGCTTGGAGTATTTACTTGATTTTGGTTCTTGAATTATGCCATACCTAACTGAAGTGCATTGAAGCAAATGAATGACAACAGAGCATATGAGTTGAAGACATGAATGGTTCAAATTGATGACCGAAGCTCGTTCGATGGACAGCTCTAGATCGGAGAGACACAAGGAGCAATGAATGCTCCTGAAACATCTTAGGCAAGTATCAACGCCAACTAGCGGATATTTTGGGAACATGTTGTGCAGGTCGGGTGCACATGAAAGGCGTTACGTGTAACGCGGGGGAAAAGCTGAGAAGCATGGGGTTGTCCCTGGGGACGCCTGGCGTTACCATGCTCACCCTCCCGCCCTTCCCCTTCCGGCCTCTTTATTTTTGCGCCACGGAAAACGTACGGCTATTGTTTTATGTCGGGGAAATTGGAGTCAACCTCAATGTTTCCGCGGGGAGCCTTTAACGAGCCCAATTTGAATATATTTGACATGGATTTTAAAAGACCGTGAATTTTTATTACGCGTCATCTGTAAATATTGACCCCCCGAGGCTTTTACTCTGCTGGCAAAGTGGAAAAAGAGGACGAGGGAAGAGGGGAAGGAGGAGACGGTGAAGGCAGAAAGAAGAGAAACGAGGAGGACGCGCACGACAATCCCTTTCATAGCTGCTGGCAATTACTGTCTTTTGACATGATGACTTTCATCCGGATTCGAATAACTCAATGCCAAGCAATAAACGAAGAGGCGATTACATAAATAGCTAATGAAGGCACCTGGGGAGGGGAGGGGAGGGGTATGGCAACAAAGAGTAACTACAAGGTATCTCTCTTTCTTAACGACCTAATCATATGCATACCAAATTGCGGTGCAGCAGACATATATTTTCCTGCATGTTTTCACTTTGCGACTGCTTGTTCGCGTATATCATTTTCAAAAGAGCTGCTAAAATTTCGCTTTTCAACAGGCCTGTCGAATTGAAGCTCATGACTTAAAATAGGGGATACGCAGAGAATCAACAAAACAAATAAATGAACTCACAGATGTGATTATATCACGTAAGGTGGTCATTTCCGCAGTCATCTTACATTCAAATCTTCACCAAACATCTTGAAAGAATGCAAGAATGCCAACTGCCTATTGTGGGAGGAATGTAGGTAGAAGTTACACTCAATTTAAATTCAATTTACGATGTAATGGCAAATTTTACGAATAAGTGTATAGAATGAATAGGTTATAGGTTATACAATAGAGGGGAACACCTCACACTGCGACCTACATATATTATTGCGATTTACATCCCCCAGAAGGATGGGATGAAGAAGGAATCACTTCCTCGAAAATCTTGAAACATACTGAAGTTAAAGAGCAAGTTTTGTATTTATCTAACTTTTCGTATTTAATTTATACTAAAAAAAACACACACACACACATGCAGGCACGCACCCGCACCACACACACACACGTGCACGCACGCACACACATGCACGCACGCACACGCACACACACTACACACGAATGCAAGGTGAAAAAGTCCTGTGTAGCAAAAAAATAAGTCATAAGCATGAATGGAGTTGCTTGAAATAAATAAAAGCCTAACAATCTGAGTTGCAACATTTTGTTTATCCACAACTGTACTGATTTTTGGCAGCTTTTCCTGTGAGACTTCAATCAAAAGCTGTAGCTGTGGTAGATGTTGCAGAATTCTTTCTTTCTACGAAATCTATAATGAAAAATAATGAACTATCTAAATAATATTTTGCGTTCATTATTGACAAATCCGATGTAAATGAAATTTATACATTTATTAGAAATAATCTTGCAAGAAAGGCAACTGGATTGCTTAATGTATACTTTTGGAGCAGAAATTGGTAAAGAAAACAAAACTAAGTACACGAAGACAATTGTAGAAAGTGTTTTAATACACTAGGAGGGTGGGAAGTGAAAACAAGTGCGCGAAAATATTGGTAACAGAAATGGATGAATTATGAAGGTACATGACAGTATCGAAAGTTTAGTATGTCTAGAATGGTTATATGAGACTGGAAATGGATGCAGGGTCATGGTCGAATTCTAACCATACGAATCTGATGCGCATTGGTTCAGGGTACTGTACATTTAGCTAGGGCCCAGGGATATGGGGGTGAGCGAACATAAGAATTGGTGCAAAACAACCTGCCTACGTAATATTTCGCCCACCGTGCCCCATTCTCAAAATCGCTTGTTTGGATGGGCGCTACTCACCAGCTGTTTCAGTAATTTACGATACATTTATGTAAATTGCATGCATGTGAAATCCTTTCATTCTGTAACTGGAAGATAACTTTCTTCTCTGTCTAAAGGAGACACAAAAGGATCTCAAAAAGAGCAACATTAACCCAAATTTAATAGATCTTTTCATGTAGCACAATACTCTGAATCACTTTTGATGTTCTCCAGATTTAATATGTAATCACTGCCTTCTCTACTGGAATCATAAATGATTTCTCTGGTGATTTCTCATTCTAAACCTCAGCACTAGGCTTACAAAACTCATTACACTATCGAAGAGAAAACTGTGTTTATGAACATATTTTACTTCGTCACTGTGACATGACAAAATGATCTTTGAGTGAAGATTTGATAAGCTATTTATCTATGTTTGTCCTATTTCTCTATGAAACATACCAGCTATTTGTTTACGTGATGTTTAAAACCTCGGAATTTCAATCTCTTAAAAGCAAGATAGTCCGTAAAAGCATATAAACGGGCTCTAAAAATAGTATTTTAGGCACCTAAAACACAATTTTCACAAGATAAACATTCTATTTTATGTATCTAAAATGCAATAACACTTTTTAAAGGTTTAAAAATGCCTTGATCATTAGAACTTACACAACAAGAAAAACAGAACATTTACTATATTATTAGGATAGAAACATGTTATTATGTCTTAGACTTTGAGTTGTTGGTCGCTAATACATAATATGGACCTAGTTCGTTGAAAAGTGTATTGAATAGGTCACCATGCACTACAGATATTTGATTGTGATCCATACACTTTAAGGCTAACAAGTAGCCCTTATGCAAAATATTCGCAAAACACAATATACTTATCATTAAGAAGAGCAGAACTGTTTGAAATACATTTGAAAAACAAGAGAGAAAACATTAAGCAATCTTGTGCGTGTACGTATCAATAGTAAATGAAGGGAACGGGGCATATGAGTCATAAACATTTAGGAAATATGTCCTTTCTTCCTCTATAGAAGGGATTTCTGTCCTAGGTACTTAGTCACCGAGCAAAGATGACAAAGAGACCTAGAGAGGGCAAGTATGTTGTTTCTCTTTGTAAAAACAACTTAATCTATCTGCTAAGGTGCTAAAACAAGTCAGCTTTTTCCTAAGAATGTCTCATCCAAAGAAGTAAACTTTTACAGTCTTGAATCTAATCAACTTTATGATATCAAGACATTGCAGCATGAACAAATTAATGAAACAATATTAGTGGTAAAGTAGGTAAGTCTAAGCTCTAAAACCTTAAAATGCGCCTCAGTGGTTAAGTTGGGCAGTTTAGGCACCGTAAAACCCCCTTCCATACACATTTTATGTTTTATCTAAAACGTGCACATACTTAAGTAGCTTTAATTTCTTCGTATGTCTATGAAATAGATGCTTAACCTAAAATCTGAGGTCAAGCGATGTTTCCAAACATATGAACAACACAAGGCCGAGAATTGAGAAGTCTTAGTTTAAATAAGCTAGCCGACAGAAGGATGGGGCTAACCCAGCGATTAATTGCTGCTGCCATTAATTCAGTGAACTTTCAAGGCATAAAGAAGGTTATAAGGTGTCCTACTTTCTAGCTCTGTATTTTTTTCTGGAGTGCAAACTCTGCAGAAACCACTGTCAGCAACCGCGATTAACCTCTTCACTATGACAAAGTAATCCAACCCATTTTTACCTTCTCTACTGGTAAGCAGAAGGAAGTATTGTATTACACCCAAAAATTCGATGACGAGATTTCACCGGAAATATATGTTTTGAGACCCTCTGAATCCAAAAAAGTATTTTTATAAAAAGGTCCGCGCGCGCGCGTGTGTGTCTGTCAGTCTGTCAGTCTGTGGATAGCATAACTCATAAGCGAAAAGTCGGATAAAAACCAATGTTCGTATTTAAGTTTGCGACATGAACATTTTGAAGAAAATAGCCCCACCCTAAACTAACCTTTACATAGAAAATTTTTATTTTCTTCAAAATGGCTTTAACGATTTTGATTAAAATACCGTATGTTTGAGATATTTTTATGACAAATGAAATGCATATCTTGAATATTTTGGCTATAGCCCGTGAAGTCCTATTTACTCTGGATGACTTTTGCATAATTGGTAAACCGTAAGAGATAGAACAAATCTTACTGTACAAAAAATGTAAATCTTGCTAGAACACACAATTTATGTCTAAATAAATTTTTTTTAGAGTGAATCATTTCGGAGTTATTCCTTGTTATTGGTGTGAGATTTGGAGAACTTATACTTCTGTCAAATGAAACATCGCTATTCATTTTTATACGTTAATCGTACAAAGAGAACGGAATTTAAAAGCTTTAAAAGATTTGACTATCGCTCAAAGCCTACTGTATTCCCATATTCTCGCTGCACGTGCAAGAAAACGAGCAATAAGATAATTTCTGCAAATGTTTATCTCAAGTAACACGAAGAAGATAAAAGCATAAGAGATTGTAAGAATGGTTAGTACAGGAGTAGTGAAAGTCATGAGAGTGCAACAGTGAAACTACAATACATTTACCATGTTTTCGGCTCCTGAATGTAATCTCTGACAATTTACTTTTTATAAGTGGCACACACCAAAAATCGATTACACTTTTATTTTCATTATAGGTAATATCGCATTACTGGAGAGTGTATTGGATCAGGTATTAATATCTCATACTTATACTACAACAAACGTGAAGTTGCGTGAGATTGTGGCTCGTGATACTGGATTGAACATTTGCATAATGAATGTAATTTCCTCGACATCGCAGTTTCTCAACAGATATCAGTTCTTACGTGTCGAATGTCAATTAGGTATATTAGACGACAAGTAAAGGGCATAAACACTGGCGCCCTTTCAGCATGTAAAGTGCAAGATTCCATCGGAATTTCCCGGCGAGTCTCTCCACATTCAAGCATAGCCGATATGTGCCTATGTGACTTTCACGTCTAATGAACGCAATACTGAGATTAACAATTTGAACCATATAATCAGTTACTGGTCATGCTTTTGAAGTTATAGCTAAATTATCATATCACATTAATGTGCATGAAGTGAAAGCTTGTGATAGATATTCTGTGTTGCGAAAAATATATGATTAAGAACGTGTGCATCCTCTGAGGAATGACCTGTAAACATACTAAAATATGAGATTATAAGAGCATATCACATAAGCAAAACCCACTGAGTCGTGTCATTATTTATTGTGTTCCACTGGATGCCAAATTATTACAGGTTTTGGGTATCACTGCTGCATACTATCCTAATGCTAAATGAAAAACTGTTTGTACCTCTGGTTTGAACAGTTCTGGAGTTCATTTTTTGTTAACTGTATAAGCGTGAATGTTGTACTTGTCCTACAAGTATCCTCATTGTGGTGAATTACTTCAAATTCCTTGTTCAAAATTTAATTGTAGTCTTGCTTCATTATTTCATGCTGATCACACATCGAGCAGTGTTATTTATCGATTTTAATTCCATTGTCACCGTTTGCAGCATCTTTTTGTGTGTCTGGCTTGGGGCGAATTTGAATTGGGTCGGGGAGTTCTATTCTGCCAGTTTTAGTGCACACATCTCTGAATTCGGTGAGACATAAGCCGAAAATTCTAATGAACTTCTTTAATTGGGTTTGTCCGTAGTCATATTCGGAAACCAGATACATATTTTTATAATAAAATGTAGTTATCTTTCGCGGAGGCATAGTCGAGATTTATATTCGTTAGCTACATATAAACTAGTAATTTTGTTCTGACTGGCTTATTTAATTAATACTTAAATGCAGTGTGAGAAATCCTAAACATTGAGAGACTCTTACTGACTTTATGTTCAACCATACCCAAATTTATTAATTATAAATCTGATAGCGATGCTTTAATGGATCTCCTAAAGTTCAAACTTTCATTAAAGGACTGGTCTTCATCCAATCGGACAATTCAATTTTCATTAAAGGACAGATGTTCCACCAATCAGAGAATTCCCATGCAGCAATGGCAAAGCCCAATATTGAATAATTCTCGAAACGCAACGAACGCGAGTTTAAAATGTCGGACGCTACTGACAGTGAGATGCAACTTACTCCGCCGGAAATTATGGCAAAAGCAATGAATGTGACAATCAACTTATTGCCAGAAAAATCAAGAAAGATGTATTCAATTTGCCTTCTATTTTACAACGTTACGTAGCATTCCAATCATTTCCATCATGCAGCTGTGACGTGCTGGAAACAAATCGATCGTTTAGCACCTGCGCAGAACTTCAAATATCAGCGGATGCAATATGTAGGTCATTGTTCCTGGTGAGTGAACATTTTACAATATTTCAATTATAAAATTAGGTATATGGTCGAGCATAAATTGTCGTATGAAACTTAATTATAATGGTAATTAAGAGGCTAGCATGAAAATTAGGAAGCTCGCTTCGCTCGTTCGATAAGGCAAATACTCTGTATTTCAACCAGGGGTGTCCACTGGCACAGAATATTGTGCTGCCATCGCACAATTCTGCCTTGACCTTCTTATGACTTTTCTCAATTTTCTACACTCCTTGTTAGACAACGAACCATACAACCACAAATCTATTAAAAAAAGACACACTGGTTAGAAGTAATAAAGATTATGTTCTTCGAGTTTTTCTTTAAGCTTACTAATTCATGTCATACAATCTCAGACACGAAGGTCAAACTTATTATTTCTGAGATGCTTATTCATGAAATGCATCATACTTCTCATATGCACTGAAAGTATCATGGAAATACCATTCCGCTATTACATATTCTGCGGTAATTGGTTGCTCTGTTAAACTCCTGCTTCTTGTGGCCTTGAGATAATCATAATAATAGCAAGAATTTGCTCATTTGAATTAAATCACACACAGAGAAGGATGACGGAGTCCACTTAAAGCATTGCATATTAAAATTAGACGTGGTCCTAATCATTAAAAAGCAAAATCGTTGTCCACTAGGATTCTTATCGTCTTACGAGGATTTCGGTTTGGAATCAAAGGTAGTATACATATGTAATACATAAGGTCTGTAAGTTAGAAGTCAGAAAACCAGACCATTATTAGAGCATATAATAAATGTGACCCAGTGTCACAACTTTCATTAATAACATAATGGGAGGGGAAAACCTCTCAGATCAAAAAGTTGGAACATTCATACATTAGCACTGAAAATCACAAAAAATGGAGAAGGGCTTTTTCGAGACACTTATATGTGTGTTGCAAAAGCTTGTATTATATACCAAGAAAGTACGCAAGAAATGTTCAGTTACGGAATGTCTTATTCATTTATCTAAATCATGGTTATTGGGGAAACAAATGGCTACGTACAAAAGAAAGAAATCTTCTGCTTGACCAACTTTGGCACCAAAACTTCTGTTGAATATTGGAGATAATAAGCCAGAGAACCCACCAGATGGCAGTGTGTCAAAGATTAGAAAGCCACTACGAGTATATCGTAACAAGACCACAAAGTCCAAGTCCGGTTAGTTTTCTATCAGTTCATTGTCTTCTAAAATGTTACCACAAACACACAGTTTTCTTCCCGTCTTTACACAGTCTAGTCTTTCGTGCTATCACAACTTACAACTTTTACTTCTGGAAATCTTGCTCAGGCCTTTTAGTATCTTTCTTTACCTCTACTGTCTCTCATACACTAACCACGACTAAATATTTAGTGAAATTATTCGAATTACTTTTATTAGCAACATTATAAACCCTCAGAAGCCTCCCAAAAGACCTAGCTGTTCTCGCGGCACAATACTGTGTCACGGTATATCCGTTCAGAATCACTTCTGTAATCTTTTGGGTTTGTATCGTTCATCCAGCTTCATTATCATCTAGCAATACATTTTTAGTAAAAGCAGGGTATTTCTGTTAAATTACGTCACATGTCTCTCAACAATGTAGCATTTGCGTCCCAGCTTTCCCGCACCAGACAACTTAAACATCTTGAAAATACACATTAAGTAACACGTGAGAAGTCTTAATTATTTCACAAAAAATAAAACTGGTTGTGAAACGCTTGAGAAACATAAACCGTTGTGTAAAATACTTCGAAGGTCATGAAAAAGCTCTAGGTACTTTAATACTGAAGCAAACATTTTAGTCTACACATACAATTTATAAAAGGAAATGCGCATACTTATGTCGTTAGTGCGCCTAATCTCTAGAATCACAGTTCTTATGATGGTTTCATTCTACATTTCTCCAGGAAGGTTTAGGTAAGTATACGAAGTGAAAGGCAATCAAGTGAAAGTAATCATAACCTTAAAACGAAATAAAATCCAACATCTTTCTGTTCCTTCTTTTTTAATTTTTGAAAGTTAAATTCATAAGCATTTTTATAGTAGCGGTTTTCCCGATCTCTTAGCGACCTCTGCTGCTGAAGCAGCATACGGACCTGGCGTGCGGGTGCCATAACCTCCCAGGCGTTTTTATACTATGGCAAATCGTAGAATATGTCTCATTAATATACTAACAAACACAGAAATTATATTCACGGATAATATGTTGCACTTGGATTAGCAGCAACGATATCTTATCGCTAGAGGAACAACAAATGTCTTAAACAAACGATTTTGGTCTCTATAATCTAGAAATAGAAGCCTTTGTTAATTTGTTAAAGAGATTTGTGTTCAGATCTGAGCGTAGTGTAGGTAAATATTAATTTAATCTACAAAATGAACTCTACGTCTAAAGCAAGTACCTACAAGTACATAATATTCACCACATGGATAAGTATAGGTAAAAATCACTATTTGCTTTTGAAGGTATATCATATTAACTCTTTAGAAACCCTTGCAGAATGTCTAGGGCAATAAATAAGGAAAGATAATTAAATAATGAAGCACAGGGCTGGTCGTACCCTTAGCGCGGCTGCTCACCAAGCGGGAGAACTGGCTTTGGTTCCCGGTACCGGCGTGGGGATTTTTCTCCCCCTGGGAGACGTCGTCCGGGGTGCACTCAGCCTCATTAGGTAACTGAGAGGCCAATTAAAGATCTACTTAATGGAAAAGTAGTAGCCCTGGTTGCGCTATGTCCCACCCTTCAGTACTGCACTCCTCTCATGACGCCTGTGGTGTGCAGAGATGAGAAACGCAGCCCTGGGCTCTAGGCCTGGGCCCAGAAAGGACTTTTGCACCTTGGATTATTATATTAGAAGGTTATGCCAGTTGTATTTCAAACTTAAATTGTATTTAACAGCAAAAACAATCTGAATATAAATATAAAACTTTCTACATTTAACTATGAAATATGCCGTAAAAATTATCGAAAGGGGAAATTTTGATATTTTTTTAAATTGTAAAATGTGCAATACGTGTTAAATACTTAGTTGTAATTTACATTTTCGCAATAACAACGGCCTGTGATAGCGACATTTGCGTCAGGTTTTATGTACGTAGATAATAATACTATAGCTGGCACAAAATTTAATGGCGGGTGGCATCAGAAGCCTGGTCAACACAAAACCCAGTCAGAGGCTTGCCTCACCTTGCGGCGTTGTATTGTTAAACACGTTGTGAAATCACGCAGTAAAACTAGTGATATAAATATCATTTATGCTCAAAAATGTATTTCTGTGACAGGATAAAGAATATTAGTGTCCAGGTATCAACTGCCATTAAATTTTACGATTGCTATAGGTAGTTGACAAAATATATCGTCATTTGTCTTCTGAAATGCACTAAAAGCCTTGGGGAAACTAAAAATACTCCCAATGTATTCCTGACGTTTGAAACAATATTTTAAGTCATCTTTTTATTTATGTATTCGTAATCCATAATATACCATCCCCCCCCCCCTTATGATCAGGAAAAGATGTCGCAGTTCACCTATAATATGATTCCTAATATGATTGCCTTCGAAGCATTATTCAGTATTGTATACCAAACCAGAAGAAACACGGCAGAATCTTTTATTATAATTATACAAATATTAGTTTTTGGGATTCTGGAAGATGAACACCGAATGCAACTGCCTCTGCAGGTAGTAAACTCAACAAAATAAAAACACTTCTTTTCACAAAGCAAGAAGCGACAGTGTTGAAATCTGCAGATCTGGAAGATCCTTGACAGAAGAATCTGTCTTGCAGAGGCAAGGGCAATGGGGCGCGGAAAGCGTCTTAAATTCGGGTTGGCTACCAGTCACGTTTTGTGAGAGCAGCGTTTGATCATAATTTTGTTCGCGATTATGTTTGAAGAAGAGGCGAGCGCGGCAGCCCGGTCACGACTTTGACGGAAGCGATTGATGCTTCTCTCTCTAACGGACGTAGTGAGATTATAGAGTCTTTTGAACCAGAGTCTGTCTCTTTCCAGCGAGCAGAGAGGAGGGGATTATAATTCCATCGAGCATAGCACAGCGGCCAATTTGAGCTGCGGTAACCAATCTTTGACGCTCCCTTACTCCTCCAGTTGTTAGCAACATCCAGGCAAAATTTAAACCTTGAGGCAGTGCGTGAAATTGCCGTCCTGATGTGATAGTCGTACACTCCAGTCTAAAAGTTTATAACCCTGACACCTCACATTCCTTAGCGTAAGAAAGAAAGACAGAAAGAGGCAAGCAAGGAAAGAACGAGAGAGATAGAACGAAAGAAAGAGAGAGAGAAAGAAAGAAAGAAAGAAAGAAAGAAGGAAAGAAGGAAAGAAGGAAAGAAAGAAAGAAAGAAAGAAAGAAAGAAAGAAGGAAAGAAAGAAAGAAGGAATGAAAGAAAGCAAGAAAGAAAGAAAGAAAGAAAGAAAAAAAAGAAAGAAAGAGAGAGAGAGAAAGAAAGAAAGAAAGAAAGAAAGAAAGAAAGAAAGAAAGAAAGAAAGAAAGAAAGAAAGAAGGAAGGAAAGAAAGAAAGAAAGAAAGAAAGAAAGAAAGAAAGAAAGAAAGAAAGAAAGAAAGAAAGAAAGAAAGAAAGAAAGAAGGAAAGAAAGAAAGAAAGAAAGAAAGAAAGAAGGAAAGAAAGAAAGAAAGAAAGAAAGAAAGAAAGAAAGAAAGAAAGAAAGGAAAAAAGAGAGAAAAGAAAGAAAAATAAACTTTATATTATCGATTTCTTGGTCTTGCCAAATATTTACAAATATCTGGTAATTATAGAACATTATTTGTTTTAATTTTAGCACTAATGTATGCATTAGTTATGCAAGACTACATAATTTTGTAAGTGTTTACACTTGGCAGTTCTTGACATATTCCAAGATATGCGTGACATCGGCAATGTTTACTGTTCTGGGACTTCCAAAAAAAGCACTGATTGTATTTTCTCCCTTGTTAATTATGCTTAGTTAATTTTTGTTTATTATTTTTGTGTTCTCTTGTCGTTATGGCATACTCAGAATGAGAAAGCAGAAAGGCCTTTCTAAAAAAGTAAAACAGAAAAAGTAATAATTTTCCATTATGATTATCGAGATATTCAGCGTTCTTTTTTATAGTTAACGCTCCTAAAGTAATGTTATTTTGACGATGAATATATGAAATGTGTGAAATTATGCTCAACTCAGCCCGAGGTCCATAGGACTTAAAGTTACTCTACCTTATCCGAGATTCGAACTCAGGACTTCATGAAAGTGATGCAGGCACTACAGAGGCGGGCTCTGTTCCTTCTGGTAGAGCGTTTTTGGATGTTAGCGAATGACCAAATAGTGGCGAATCGGTATTGGCTTGATTATAGCAGTAACTTCTCTTTGTAACGGCTATGCTTTGCATTAGTATGTCTTCAGTCTAACCACATCGTTTGCTTTTTGACATTTTCCTCTGGTCCTTATCACGGTGCTAGAACACCAGTTTTGATAGGTTGCATTATCATACAGTCTTTGACGTATCAGTGACACAAAGTGCTCAAGCAAATCGCCGGCGTCCAGCAAATAAAATCGTCAGTGTTGGCGTTTAAGCTAATCTGAACAAATTAATCGAAACGTTTCTTCTGACTGTAGACTCTATCGCCAATTTCAAACTTTTTAATAAACAAATTACTAGTAACGACAGCTCGGTGGTCAGCACAACGGCTCATTTTGTCTTCAAGAGAGTGCTTAGACTGTTATTGTTTAACCAACTTACTCTGCAAGCTTTAGTTGATGGATCGGTCAATACCCACTCCTGCCGAATGCCTTCAATGCTAATGTGACATTCAGTTTCTCAGAGAAAAATGAATGACACGTTTTAAGCGTGTACTGGCAGTTTTAGCCAAAAGCTAGCGAACAGAAAAAACTGCACCTGTTTCTTAAGAAGACTTTAAATTATGCAGGAAGTTGCAATAATATTTTAAATTTGCACCTGCACACAAAACATCAGCAAATATGCATAGACAATCATCGGTTAGTCATTTGGAGAGTTCATGAAACATTTTATTACTGTTTTATTGCATCACTAACAGAAGCCGCAGCTGTATTTGCGTTATTGAGTTAGAAGTGGAAATTCATATCTTCTGTCTTGCTCATTCTCACTCTCTCCCTTACTTCTTCATCCCTTCTTTCCATTGTCTCTCCTTCCTCTCCATTGGTCTTATACCACTTCTCTTCTAGTCTATGCAACTTAGATCTAATGTGATGTTTTGAAAACTGGTTACCATCACTTCTTCTAAGCCAGACATCGATATTCTTGATCCCACGTGTCAGCACGTGCTAAGCGAGTTCCACCCCTTCGCTTCTCGTTTGCTGTTTACAACATGCAAGCGCTTTCCCATCTCATTGGTGGAATACTAGAGTTCCTTGCACCGTACATCTTGGAGACTCGTTCCATTTAAATGGGGATGGGAACTTCCTTATTTTTTGGCAGTCGAGACAGTCGCAAATGTCAATAATAACGTGTATAATAACGTGTTGAAAGACACTATGACAGAGAAACATACACTGAAATCACAGTATAGGGGACGCTAGTAAGGAACAATTAGAGATTGCTACGTCTTGCAGAAAAGCATTCTTTATCCAAAAATGAGGTTTGTACCAGTGTTTTCTAGATAATTAGAACAAAAGGCCAGAATTGGTCATAAAAAAGCAAATTAACCGTAAACCGCACATATACACTGCGCAGTGAGGAAGAAATAATGCTGAAAGTGAGGAAGTGGGAGACTAATGAGAGGGAGATACGCATAAGGAAAGAGGAGTGGAGATTTGCACCGAGGTAAACTTTTCGTAGTCACAGTTTGCACTTTGCACCGTGCGATGCACCTTGTGCAGACTATGAAAAGCCAATATATGTTGAAAACATAAGTTTCGCCACGATTTTTCATGAAATGATGGATGTTAGCTATTCATTCAGAATAACTCTAACGCAATCTAACGCCAAATTAATCTAATCAACTATCGTAACCTTTTGCCATATAACGGCTTTTAGACGCCTCGTCAGGTGATATATAGAATCAAGTTACACTACACATTGACTTTTCACGAACTGTTTTCGCGATATGACGGATTTGAACAAATGCCTACAACATATGAAAGATGCTGCTTCAACACCCACATGCACCCATTTCTTAACATATTGAAGGTAATTAATGCACTCTTACAGCTTGCCTAATAATGTAAAGAAATATTGCTAGACATCTAGGCTTTAGGAGAAAAGTTATGCGTATTGCTGCTAGCGTAGAAAGCTTTATACTACCATACTGCTGTGTATCTCGTGTTCCAAATGAAGTTTATGATACGGGTTGGCAGTGTTCCTTTGAAATTTGTTTCTAACTTTTGTTTCGTGTTCGCCTACAGAGACAGTAAGTTTGTAGTCATGGGTTTTAAGAGCACACAATCTTCCGCGCCACAAGCCCTCATATTTCCCGGTTACTGGAGGTAGCGAAGGAGAAAGAGAGGTGAACTGGAAGAAATGGCAAGTTGCAGATAAAATATAGCCAGCTCTTCCTCAGAGACCAGCACCTATTCTTCTTGGTGATGACATCCCCTTCTCCCTCCGTATGCTGGCAATATGCTAAGGAAGTGGGCCTAATAAAACAATTGCCCTTTCCCTAAAGTACATTCTCGGCTCCAAAACACGGTGCGGAAACTCAGATATGACCACACAGCTTTCCTGGCTGCCTTAATCATCGATATAACTTTATTGTTGCGTCAGTATTATTATTATTATTATTATTATTATTATTATTATTATTATTATTATTATTATTATTATTACTACTACTACTACTACTACTACTACTACTAGTACTAGTACTACTACTACTACTACTACTACTACTACTACTACTACTACTACTACTACTACTACTACTACTATTATTATTATTATTATTATTATTATTATTATTATTATTATTATTATTATTATTATTATTATTATTATTATTATTATTTCTGTTATATATTACTTTTTCTACACGTACTAACATTAAGTAAAGGAAGTATTCTAGTATTACACCTAAAATTTTGATACCAACTTTTCATCGAAAATATATATTTTGAGACCCGCTGAATGGAAACAAAGTATTTTTAGTAAAAAAAGCCATACGCGCGTCTGTGTAGGTATAACTCATTCACAAAGAGTCTGATAAATACCAAATTTCGTATTTAAGTTTAGCATCTTCCAAAAATCTGACGCTTTTGAAAAACAGCGCGCACCAGAACTAAGCTTCACATGGAAGGTTTCTCGAATTTTTTCGAGCCCAAATGACCTCGCTATCAACGGTCCCTTAAATCCCTTAAAGAGGGAAGCTTGAGCATCCCTGAAGTAGAGGAAGTATTGTATTCCACCCAAAAATTCGATATGGATATTTCACCAAAAGTAGGTACCTATATGTTTTCAGGTCCCAAGAACAAATGAATAAAAAAATACCTCTTAGAAAAACGTCCGTGGCGCGCATGCTGTGTGTGTGTGTGTGTGTGTGTGTGTGTGTGTGTGTGTGTTTGTGTGTGTGAATAGAATAACTCAAAAAAAAAAAAAAAAAACAGAAACGAAGCTCCCCTTAGATACCAAATATGGTATTTAAGTTCAATGTCTTCCAGGGATGCAATACAAATATTTCAAGGAAAATACCCTTTTGCTTCAAGAGTACGTAAATTTTCAAACTTGGAAGCCATAAAGATCGTTAAAAGGTATCAATTTATTCATGAAACATTCTTTGCAACATTAAATAATAGTGTGACAAACTTCTTGCCCATTTACGTCTGTTTTGATGCACTATCAATTACATTATTTTTAGAATGACGTAATCGATTTTCTTTTTTGCAAACGAGCCTCTGAAAAACTGTTGAATTACATAAGTGCATATGTGTCTAGGAGTACGGTTCTTAAAACCTCTGATTTAATTCATAAATCAATAAATTCATATATAGTTGCTTCAAGCACAATTTCTTTCAACTTCTTTTATTTCGAGACATACTTTACGGAATCACATATTGCCTTTTCAATACTGTTAATAAGCAATAGCACTTTTAATGAATAGAAAACATTTTACTTTAAAATGTAAATGGTCCTATTACTAATCTGAACAGTTTTGATAAGTGATCCTCATGTAAAGCGTATAAAATGTGAGTTGTATATCTTCTCTTCCAAGTGTACGAGCTGTTGGTATGAAACCAAAACAAGTATTTTAAGGGAGATTAATATTCTACAGTGCTATAAATCAGCATTAGAAGGAAATGACGGTGAAGATAATGGCACCGACATTATCTCTGTGCTATCATTACCATCCTAATAAACTTAATAGGTCCATATTTACGGAAACCATGGTAAACATTCAGGAAATAAGGCATGAGAAAGGATAGATGAGTGTTTTCCTATACAGATAATAGCAAATGGATCCGAAGGTTCTATATCTTGAAAGAATATATTCAGAATATTACGTTAATAATAACTAATAATTACGTTAATAATGATGCATGAGATAAGATCTTTTTTCTTATTTTGACTTCAGATTAAGTTTGATTTTTGATATGAGTTACATTGTTGGGCACTTTTTTCCCAAACATATGTTTTATCGATGGAACCTCAAAAGGAATACATCCGGGGGAAAATCGAGTTTTGGGGGGAATACCCTACCTTAGGTAAGTGATATAGATGGTAAAAATTGGTTTGGATGCTAAGTGTTTCAACACTTTGCTACTGCATACTCTATCCCTGCCTGTATTCGTTCTGTATTCTTCTTTTGTGTTTTAATTAAAAAGAGCAAATATGTTTCAGTTACAGAAATATAGTGGACTGTTTGTTGCCTCTAGCTGTTGCATTGCCCTTCATTCTGGAGTAATAATATTGCCATACATCTACAAAAGCAATTGCCATCCGCTTCAACGTTATGGATGTACAGTTTCTCTTGTATTAAAACGCCTTGCCTGTGCATTCTTTTTCTATTCTCTCAAAATTGCATTGATACCATTGCCACATTGAGCTGCTTGCTTCTGTTTTCTCTACTGCCTGGGGAAGTATTATATTCACTTTAGCCAGCATGAAATTAATGTTAATTATTTACAACTTTGTGTTTACTTGGCGTTCTCTAAATATCATTTGGCAGTAAGCTAAACAAGCATGGTTTTGTAATGTCCAAAAAAACTGTTTGTTGTCGTATCAGTGGCTTTGGAAGTTAGTAATCTTGACCCTAATATTTTAGAAACCTTATTTTATTATACATATTTATTACCGAGCTTGTTGACTCTGCAGTAACGTGTAAGACTCGTACTCGGAAATCCCGGGTTCGTGTCCCGTCACCCATCCACTCTGATCTTCTGTTTTTCGTGGTTTGTCCTGGTTGTGGGTGAGAAAGCTGAATGGATTCCTACGGATTTCCCTTATGTTATTTCTCTTTCATTCTCATATTTGAGGTGTGCTTCTAGGTTTCGTAGAGTGTGGCGGTGCCGGACTGTCGGTGAGAATGCTTCCTGAAAGGAAAGAGTACCCCACGTGGACACTTAGAGTGCTGCTTGTTCGGCAGGTCGTTCATCGCTCTCTTTAGGCAGCTCCAACAATGGGATGGGTTTTCCAGAGTGGAAATGTTAGGGATCTATGCGCGTCTATGTGGCCAGTCATCTATAGCCTTCTGTGGCACCTTTTCCTCTTGATGGGTGTTGGCTACAATATAAATATGTGATCGCAGATCACGAGGTGTCCCCCTTCGTTGTGCAATCTATATGTACTTATTCAACGAGGTTAATTGTTCAGAGGAATCTGAACATCAGTGTGTTCCAAAAATACAGCACGAAAATAATAATAAAAAAATCCCCAAGCCCTCTCAAAAATGGCACTAATGATTTTGATTTAATTACCATGATTAATGAAATGCATGTCTTAGAATTTAGCCGTTATTATGCATAACTAGTAAACCGTAAAAGATAGATTAAATCTTACCACACCAAAAACGTAAATCTGGTTAAAGCACACAGTTTATGTCAAATAATGCTTTTGTAGGAAGGTAACCATTTGTAAGGTAGGTATTCCATGTTATTGGCTTATACCTTGCTCAAATGGGAAGTCATTCGCTTTTTCCTGCTAGTCAGAGAGAGAGAGAAAAAAAAACACAGTTTCAAACCCATCACATAGGGACCAGCTCTTAAAATATTACATTATCACTTAAGCCTACTGTAATACCCTAGTGCCAGTGTATTTCAAAGGAAATAAGTAATAAAACCATGTATGTACATTTCTTTATCGATTAACATGATGCAGGTAGAACAGTGTATACAGGAGCGTGTAGAGAAAGTTTTGTGATTGCAACGCATAGGTTTTTCTATATAAACACGAGTTACTAGGTCAAAATATTGTAAGAAAAAAGAACACAAGCAGTTACCTTTTGTCACTATTTCTTTATTTACTTATAGGCATCAAAACTGGTCTCAAATAATAAATAAAGCAAACACAATTGAATTTTAATTCTTAGACTCAAACTAACGAAACTGACAACGTGATAAAGCCATAGAATCATATAACTAACGAGTGCTTCGAGTTTTCTGAGATTATGCTCTCAGAGTTACCTGTATTTTCGGACCACACCCTCACACGGCGTTGAGCGTTACAGAGATCTTCTATGCCAATGCGACAATGTAGTTTAAACAAGTAGTAGAATCTTGTCTTTCCTGAGAGACATTTACCTGAAACAGTCTCCCACCCTCCAAACATTTGCTGACAAGACGAGAGGAGCGTGCTGAAAAAGCCACCGTGGGAACGCAATGTTCAGTGGACCAAAAACGTCACGTAGGAAACGTGTGCCCGAGTGTAACACGATGACAATGGCCAATGCTGTCAGAGAACAGAGCAAGTTCAGAGACATCCTTTCCCGGTACACTGTTACCAAACGTTTCTAAATAATGCGCCACTGCCAAACACCCGCACGCGTATCTTAAAACAGAAAATGAAGAGCATGCTTATCAACTAAAATTTCTTTACGGTAGCGCACCTGCGAAATGTAAACATTAAAAAAAAAAATATAAAAAAAAAAAATAAAGTAATTAAATAAAAAATTAAAAATAAATATGTAGATAGAAGTTTTATTACATGCTGCTATAAGTTATACATTCATACTACACATTTGTTTTTTTAATATCAATAATTATTGTAAAGCTATAAATGTTTTGGACCATTGGGTAAAGGAGAGCCCTGAATTTTAACTTCATTTTTCTCTATACCTTCTTTACAGTAGTTTTTATTATTGAACATTCTCTTTTGTTCTCTTTTATTATTTTAGTAGTTCAAATTTTTCAGGATAGTTTCAATTTAAAATTGTACTAGTTAATATTAAATTGAAATAAATTATATCCTAAAACAAACTTTGAAACAGTTCAAAATTCATTAATATGAACATAATGTTTTAAGCTAATTAAAAAGAAATGTCTGCATAAAAGAATTAGAGAATTTAAAGCCAAACCGACATATTCTATGGTAGGTCAGTGGTTACGCGCGTAGAACGGAAGATCCATGGTTCCAATCCCGGCTATGATATTGAATTTTTAGACCTCGCTGTACCTTTCAAAGCCTGCATTAATTGTTTTTTAAGCTAGTATACGACGCTCAAATTAAAAATTTGATATGTTAAATCATAGGGTCAAGGAGAAGTTCATATTAACATGATTCATTGTTAATTACATTAGTAATATATTAAGAACGGTTTTACATAGCTGGTTAAAATGTTGTATACTCTATAATGCTATATTTTCTGAGAATATGCTGAAGGACACAAAATTCAAAATATAGGGTTCGTTTGTCATGAAAATATCTTAAACATCTAGTGATCTAATGAAACGTTATATTCATCTTTGAGAAAATTAGCAAGCTCGAAGAATGTTTCATGTAGTTTGGAGTAGGATAATTTCCTTGAAAATCGTGTCACATCCCTGAACTACAATACAACGACTGCTCTTTAATCGACTTTTCGTTTTCGAGTTATGAAGTTTACAGGCAAACATGCAAACCAAACAACTGTTAAGAACTTAACTTCTTTAATTCACAGTTGATCATATGGAAACATGAAATGTGCCTGGATCCTACTGTTTAACTATCAAATGTTTAATTAATGATAGTTTCGATAAAATCGAACTATGAAGTTTTCAAATGTGTTCAGAAATCGCAAGTAAAAATCTGTACTTAAAAACGTATAACTGTCATTTACTTACTCGTACGATATGACATTGCAATCTGTAATCAGATTTTATATATAAGTGGAAAAGTGAGAGTTTGTGTAATATCGCCCAGAACCCGTAAATCATAACCAATGTGTCTCAAGTTTGCCACAATCATATTCCAAACTACGATAAAATCGCTATTCCTAGTTTTAACTACAGCAATAAAGCTATTCAGAATGATAAAGTAAATCCAATTAGAACAGCTATATTTATTCATGTAAAAGAATGAATAGCCATTTAGTTGAAAAGCGTGCTTGCAGATTATAGGAATTAATGCGTTGCATTTGGTTATTAAAATAGACTGCTGTCACTGAACTTTATGCACTTTATTTTTTATTTATTTTATCTCTATGATGTTTACCAGCCTTAACAGCTACACTGACAATACTGCATTTATTTTAAATCCTTGTATTTTTCTGAATTATATCGTCTACTTTTTCAACTAGGGTATGGGGTGTACAACGTAGGGGGACACATCGCGCACTGCTACCTACACATATATCTATTGCAACTATTAAGTACCAGAACGAAACGATGAAGTAAAGGAATTACGTGAAAGTGCACGCACTAGGCCAGTTATGGCCAAACGCAGGTTCATGAGCCGAAAAAGAAAAATTTGTTAACACGCTGTCAATTGCCAAGATCATATCAGCGTCACCAGTGTGCCGGAATTTCGTCCCATAGGAGTTATTTACCATGCTAGTAAATCGACTGATATGGAGCTGTCTGGCGGATTTGAACCCGCGACCATGGGATCAGTAGGCCAGCGTCTAACCAACTGACCGACTATGAGCCGAACTTGGCACACCCACCATGCGTGTCAGTAGATATTACACCTACCGACACACCCCTTCACTTGTCTATATGCCATCTTACTCGCAGCAAACAGTGTAGATAGTAACGAAAGAATGTCGCCGTCTAAAAATATTCTTAACAGTATTTGTAAAGAGCATTTGCTCCTAGAAGTATACTCATCTTAGGACATTCAACGCTCTATTGGCAATGTTTGCCTTCACATACACTTACGAACAACTTTTTTCTCGAACGAAGCAGATACGACAAAAATACAACTTCAATATCATATAATATGTCATGCGGAAAGTATCAAAGACTGGCTCGGAAACGAAATAGAGTGGATGAGAAATCACACCAGCATTCTCTTACCGAGGAGGTAGACTATTTAAAAAGAAAAGTCAGGGTAACTGGTTGACGGAAATCGAATCCGGAACTTCCCCAATGAGAACCTCACACGTTACCGTGGCATAGCTTCAATGAATCATGTTACTCATGCCTATAGAATAGAGATCGTGTATTTTTTGCGACACGCCGTGTCTCTTATGAAAGATACAGGTGACAATGGCAGTGTATCTCCGAACTTCTACATTGATTTGGTCGCTGTGAGGCTTCTTGGCTTGCTCGTTCTCCCAAAATCATTTGTTTTTCTTAGGGAGGGGACGGGGAGTGGTAACATCACAACAACTTGATGCATGAAACTCCAACAGAATTGAAGAAATTGATCATAGCTCTGGTGTTTGCAGCTATCATTGTTTACAATGGGTTTAGCTGTATATGACACCTCTTTGCAGAACGTGCATCCTGTCAAGTTGTACAGAAAGTGATGTAATAATAATAGAGCAAGTTATGAACAAAGGCGACTCTAATTGCTTAGCACTTTGGAATAGCTGAGATTACGTTTTTTTAACATAAAAACCGATGAAACATGGTTCAAGAGATCAAATATTAGCAAGAAACATACTTCTTAATGCCACACTTTGGCTATCCATAGGAGTTTTTTGCCCAAATGACCCAGTAGTCGACGGGCCCTTAAACTCCACACTCCACTCCATAAGAGTTTCATATATCGACAGGAGCATTAAATTAGAAGAGATAGGAGAAAGGAATGAACAATGCATTTGATAGACCCCAAAAAATTAATACCTGCATTGACCATATCTCATCCGAAAAAGCCATACTGCTGCACTATTCAAATAGTAAGCTTTATTCTCTAAAGTGTCGATCTTCAGGTGAAACATGTGGTATTTACGGGAGTAAGCATTTTTTCATGTTATTCACAAATGTGCGAAAAATATTAAAATCATTATAGTGAACTATTTCATACAAAATGTGTTTTTAAGCTACTGCGCCATAACGCTAAGCCACAAAACAATGGCTGGAGGTGAGCTGAGGCCACAAGTGTTGTCCACCACTAGGAAGACAATTGAATTGCGGTCGCGCATTTTAATTATCATGCCGGAATTATGTCCCGTGGTAACGTGTTATTTAATCAATGCAGTCATTCAGCAAATTATTATTTAAATACCTATTTCACTTATAAAACTTATAGGAGTGATACACTCAACGTATGGTAATAAGCTGGCAATATCTCGCACCCTTTTGATGCAATCCATGAGTTTGTAAAAGTGCTCGGCGGATCATGAATAGTTAGGCTGTAGTACAGTTTCATTCTATATCAAAACAAGTGCATAATGCACTTCTTTTACTGAGGGCTTAGCGACCGATTAATCGTCAAAAGATGCAAGAATTGGACTCTTCAGCGAGTATCTTTTTTAAAATTGCGTTTCTGTTGAGGCATGTTTCATTTCAGCTGGGTTTTTTACCCTCTGATGAACCATCAATATAGTATGTTTCTAGCGTTTTACACTTCTTTTTAGCAATGTCTAACACTCCCTTGCACCTTTCTAAGGCCGTGGGAAGTGTGTTATTGTGTTAGAAAGTTCGCGGGAAGCCTGCTGACCACTTCAGGGCTTGAATTAACGTAACTTGGGTATTGTGACAGTTTCCTCTACGTGCATTACACACGTGGTAGGGGAGTAGCACAGCGCTCTGTCATGACAACCAGGTTTGATCTTGGAGTAGCCAATAGACTTCGTGGCCACGCAATTCCGTCGCGAAGTCTATTGGATACTGCAAGGCTGTTATGGTAACAGACCGGTATGCCACTCCCTTATGGCGCGATTAACGTACGCCAAGGGAACCGTCAGAATACCCAAGTTACGTTGATTCAAGTATAGTGTGTGCTGGCATATAGTGGAAATTCTACGAGGTCTCAAATAGAAAAGAAAATAGCGAGGGCGTGGCTGCAGTTTGTTGTTTTTACAAGCAAAGTAGTTTATACTAATTTGGTCATACAAATGCTGTCACTTTTGCTCCACCAAGCTGCATAACAAAAGAACATATACCTACATGTACAAAGGTTGCGATCTTTCATTATGTACTGATAATTGTTTTAGAAAGTTCCATGGAAACTACCTAACTGAAGGGGTGAAATGAGGAAGATAATTTTTGGAAGAGTTCAGTTTTGATTGCATATTATATACTTTCATGTAGGCACTGGGAATTATACTTCCCAACCTGATGATTTTGTACAAAGTGAAAATAAAACTTTGAAAAAGGTTTGTGTAAATTGTACCCATAAACTGTTATTATGCATACAACAGCAAACTTGCAACACCCACAGAATAAAACGGCTCAAGAAAGGGTTAAAGTCGTATTTGACGTTAAAATGGAGTCATAATTTCAGTAAGGGTAAAAGGGTAAATTTGGAAAAAAGTGACAAGATTTAAACGAAACAACCGAAAACCAGGAGATGATAAAACTTCAATATTATGATAATAAAATTATCTTGAGGACTATTTAACTAACCTCCACGTGTCCACTGAGTACATAATTGGAATAAGACTGAGGGAAATTTATGGTCGCAATAATGTTTCTGGCTGTCAGGTCACAAATCACACGTGCTTTCTAAATTGAGCTGACCATCTCCTACTCTGAAAAAAGTACTTGAAAAGAACAACTACGTGCTAAACTTGAACTTAACCTTGTGTTACAATGAAACAGTGCTTCATAATTACAGCAACCTACAAGAAGTTATAATGACTTATTAAAACATATTTCATCTCACACATTTCTTATTTGAATCAGCAATTTAAACATCTACACTAAGAATGTGCAGAGTAGTCCTTGTTTTCTTTCAGGACCTTTCGGGATAGAGAATGTGGTTTAACACAAAACAATCAAGGTTTTTCAAGAACACCAATTTTTTATCATGAGAAACTGAGACAAAAAGGGCAAATATCCCAAGCGAATTAGCATGAGTTAATAACTTTAGATAGTATATAAAATAAGAACATAAAATTCTCTGTCATGTTATGTTATTCTTAAATGCAAATGATTCCTAAATTATTAAATGAAAAGTACGACTGACTTAGTTTGTGGTGACGCCAATGCACAGAAGTAAAAGTCAATATATGAAATAGCGTTCTAATTGGGTAATATAAAAACATTTTTTTATAAAACCAAGTAGCTAATTAATATGCATTACTGGTCCTTGGCTGGAGGCCAAAGTATGGCAAATTAACAAATATTTTATAGCTCTTTAGTCCACTTTTCAAAACGACTTCATTTCAACATTGGATAATTTGAGGCGTTGAGCGCAACAGTGGCCCAACCCACAAAAATTCAGAAACTGAGTTATTAGCACAGACATGTTCCTCATATCAAAATCTAGCAGAGCAGTAGTGGCCTATACCACATTTCTACAACCACCGACAGATGTCATGAGAAGTGTGTTATTGCATGGAACTGAATTTGGCTTCCTGGATAGAAACAGTGGCGCAACCTTCCTGCATGTATGTAACTATGTATCACAATGTCGGTGCTATATTGATTAAAATTTCCAAATATCATGACTCTTGCTTAGTGATTAAAGTCAATATAAAACTTTCAAATCACAGATATTTTTTACACTCCATTATCTCCATTATGTACATTTAGTGGTTGGGTCACTGTTGCGCTCAACGCCTCATTTATGTCTTACTTTTGTTCAAATTTTCCTTCCACGAGTGTAAAAGCGATATTTAAGGAGAGGTTTTGCTGTCTTTAATTGACCATAAGAACGATAAACGAAAATCCGAAGTATGTAAAGAGCTGTTACGGCATTAAAAGTAGATACTCATCCTTAGGGCTGAAGAAAAACAGCTGAAGCAAACAGCCTTATGTAAAGGGCTTTTGATTTCGCTGGTCAAAATGATGAAAAATAGCGCTTATGTTTATTTTGCCTTTGCTTAAATTTTTATTGTAAGCTCTATCTGCCGACTTTCTCTAACACACACACACACACACACACACACACACACACACACACACACACACACACACTTACATGCACACACACACTTACATACACACACACACACACACACACACACACTTACATACACACATATGCCTGAGAAGGGGCTCAGTACAGAGATGAGCGCTACGGCTCGCAAAGTGCGAGGTTCTCATTTCGGAAGGTGCGGGTTCGGTTCCTGTCAACCGTCTACGTCCACCTTTGGCTTTTAGTGGTTTTTCCTAGTTTGTAGGCAAATAGTGTGTGTTTTCTCATCTATCAGGTTTTTTCCATCGTATTCCGTTTACTTCTCATGTTTCTGATGTGTTTCTAGGTTTCGTGGCGTTAAGTGGTGCAGAACGGGTGGCGCGGATACTTCCTCCAGGAAAAGGATATTTCCCAGCGGGTTGGTTCTTCGACCTAGTGAATGTTAGGGACTTCCGCGCGTCCCTGGACCATTTGCTCGCGGCCTGTAGCCTGCTATCATTCCTTCACTTCGTACTTTCCGGGCGTCGGTAGCTGCACTTGATTTAACTTTGTCCTCCACTGCCGCATAAACATACCCTATAAATTTAATGAGCAACTCCTGTGTAGAAATAGAAATAAATAAAATATCAACACCGAGATTTTTAGCCGTACGGAAAAAATTGTAGCACTTTCGCTGAGATGTAATAGTAAAAGATAAATAATTAATTTAAATTTACTGTGTACGATTTTACTTCTCCCTTTTTGCCATCAAACCTGACAAGCCAATGATATCGGAAAGACCGTGGCCAATGTTTTCCACATGGTTCGTAGCTAACAAACCGCAGATAACCGTGTAAATAGATACAAAAGGAATCTAACACGTCCCCTGGAGGAAAAATAAAGTAGCACATTCATGGCGATTCGTGCGAAAACAAGTGGACAAAGATTTGAAATTAAACAAAAGGACCTGATGCCTAAACTTGTTCCCTCAGTGAGCAATGTGTCACGTTCCATGGGAAACGGCCGTGGTTAATGCTACCGTGGTGGTCATTTTGTTTAGCAGTTGGTGTGACTTGGGATTTTAACGCCAGTGCCATTCTTATAGGCTCGAAGATCCGTCCCACTGCTAGTGCCGATTTCCTAAAAAATATGATGCTAACGATTTTGATTGAGCAATTCCGCGTGTGACTAACTGACATTTACACTACATTTTCTTCTTAAAATGTCTGTCTAATGGTTAATATAGGTGTAAAAATGTTATTTTAACGACATGTGATGACAGAGAATACATTGGCGGTTGTGATAGGGAATATAAAAACCTTAAAAAGTGAAACAATTATTTAATAATGAGCACTAAATTTTCGTGACTAACTGACATTTTTGTCAACTGTAGGTCACTTAGTCACGAAAAGTTTAGCGCTCATTATTAAATAATTGTTTCACTTTTTTAAGGTTTTTATACTCCCTATCACAACCGCCAATGTATTCTCTGTCATCATATGTCGTTAAAATAACATTTTTACACCTATATTGACCATTAGACAGACATTTTAAGAAGAAAATGTAGTGTAAATGTCAGTTAGTCACACGCGGAATTGCTAAATACCATATTTGCGTAACAACTAAGATTTATATCTAAGTCTCTTGCAAAACAAGTAAAGGTCTTTTCAATCTGAAGGGCCTTTGTATAATTTTTAAACCGTAATGCATAAAATGGTAATTTTCGTTAAAGCATATAGTTTATGTAATTTTTTGTTGCATTAATCATTTCCGAAACATTCTTTGTTATACCTCATTTGGTTTATCTTGTCTCTGACCCAAAGAAAGAGAAAGAGATATGTTGGAAAGAGAAACCAAGCACTCATCCCTCTATCACTGTTGTTATGGAGAAGGCGGGAGAGGTTCGACTCCTTCCATGCCATCAGTGGTGGATTGTGAACAATTTGCAGTAGTTATACACAGAAGATATGAATTTAAAAGTGTATACCAGGTCCCCACACCGCCTTCCGTTCCAAAAGTAATGAAATAATGTTGAACTTTAATTTCAAATAATACCTATATAAACAAGCACACATACTGCAGTAGTCCGACACTGAACACAACACAAATGAAGAGGCTGATTTCCGGCGTTTGTGACCGCAAAACATGTTTTCTACCCTCACTCCTAAAGACTTGACACTTTTATGATCCTCGAGCCAAGTTAACCCGCAGTTTTTAAGTGGTAAGTCACTATTCGTTTTTTTTTTTTTCTCCTGGTCATGCAAAGAGTATGGTATTTCAAATCATTTATAGTGATCGGGTGTTTACACTTCTGGAACCCAATACGAAGCAAGTAGGATTTGCGGAGAATACAGTGAAGTTTAAGAAAGAGAACAAAAATTAATATTGTCTTATAATCATACTATTGTAATAATTAGAACAAAATAACTACAGGTGGATCTTATTCCTAGGAGGTACGTACATCTCTACTAAAATTCCCCATCGAGGGAATTATAAGGAGAGTATACTTTTAAGCACCTTGTCGATGCATTAAATCTGTCAGTAATAGCTATTCATTGTTGCACATTATGATCTTACGATGAATAGTGGAATATGTAAGCGCTCCCTATTTCATTGATATATATATATATCTGACATCCCAGTTCACAATTTATTGGCTATTAACAGCCTCCATTCAGCAATATCTTAGATATGGGACATCTGAAGGAAAAAAATGCCTGGCAGTCCTTGGAAAACCTCTATTACATTCTCTTTTACACAGGTGTTAAATAAATAACGAGTAACATCTTACTGTTAACGCGACTTTTTCTCAGTATTAATCAATGAAGTTTTACGTTGAGATTGGTTCACTATTTCACCTTCAGTCATCCACCAAGCTAACACAACTGCTGGTCATTATCTTAGATGTGAATGCGGAGGGAGTGTGACCGTCAGCAAACAATTAAACGCAAATTAATACTTTCCTTAGTCTTACTGTGCATATTGTTTACCACGTCATATTTAGCGAAACATTCGCACTATATTTGATTAAAATAGTTCTTGAAAATTCACAAATAATCATGCGCATTTAAGACACTGAATGTTATGGTGTGCTTTAGTTTCCTGCATATCAGGAATAGTTGACGTAATGTGTTTACATCAAGTTTGGCTCTAAGATTAGAGCGCAGGTAAGCATGAGACAAGTTCCGCAGCTCGCAGTCGTTAAGTTTCCATGAAGTACATTTCTATCATGTTTCTAAACGGCACTAGTTTCTTCAGCAGCAAAGGGCATTTAGGAACTTGCAATTGCCACTGCTAGTTTTTTTATGAGAAATGTAACCCGGAGGCAGTGACTGCGATCTTGGACATTTCTCAAGTAGAATTATCAGAACATGAATAAGTTTATTATGTTGTTGCATCTAACGTTTAAGAGTGATGCCAAATGGTACGCTAAAGCGCAAATGCGCGCTTTGGAGTTCAGCAGGTCTATGCTGTCCGTAACGACAGCATCTACTTGCTTTATTAATCGTAAAACGTGCATGTCATGGAGAAAGCGAAGCTATTTTCACATTTGCAGTCTCTTAACATAAGCACATAAATTAATAATTATTGGGACATTGGGTTCACTTTTACAAGAGTTCATTGGAAGATTTTAAAGTTTGGAAGCTCTCAAATCTAAACCGAATCTTTTTTCCTTGCTCTATTCTATTGATCCCGAGAATGTTTCAGTTCAACGTCAATTAGAATAAATTTCTGCTGCGATTCTGATCTAAAAACGGTGTGTAGTGATAATAATGCCAGTTTTTATCAATCCCTTGATCCACAAACATACCCAGAATTTCGCAAATTTCATGCAGAAATTATGTGTATGTTTGACAGTACATACATCTGCGAAGTTTTTTTCTGTGATGAACTTGAGGAAGTGTCGTGTAAGAGCAACATTGTCTGATGACAACCTTAAGTCTGCCTTGAGACTAATGTTTCCCCAAATAATTAATAAGATGTTGGTAGAAAAGCTAAAGTGGGCATAACAAATGCGTAATTAAATTCAAAAGAGAGACAAACAGCATTTTGTTCCCTTTTGAATTGTAAGGTTAAAAGTTATATAAATGTTCCTTATGTTCTGTGGCTTTAATGTTTTGTTTTTGGAATATTAAGTACTTTTTTAATAATTACATTGTTTTTGTAATTCGTACTAAATCCTTATGATCACAAAATCTATGTAAATAAATACTTTTGAACCAAACAAAAAGGAATGAAAAGAGTTGACTTCATTTTCCTTTGGAAATTTGAACACCCATGTTTTGGTATGTCTTGCTTAACGCCGCCGCCACCTGGGTGTATATCAAGGTCTGTCTTATGCCCATGAGTACTGCCAAGGTCACGAAATCGTCCTTGGGTTGACATCGCTGATTTAACAGCACAAATTGGGAACCAGCTTTAGAGACATATGGAAGACGAAATTGCTGCCAAGACGGATAGCCTATACCTTCCAGGCCAAATGTTTTGGGATCTCTGTGAATTACTCTGTAGATCTGTATTGAAATGAACTTAGAAGGACAAAGTTGTTGGTCATCCGGTAGTGTTTACATATATTAGAGGATATACTCCGTTCCCCTAGCTACCATGTACTGGCTTTAAATCCATGCACATACAACAGGGACATCTCTGTGGGATGTTACATGGAGTACTGCCCCATCATCATTTGTATTAGCAGCGAGGTATTAAAAATGTTGTGATTGAAAGCAACCAGAGTAATCTCTTCCCACCGTAATGCGGGCAGGGAAAAAATCCTCTCCCTCCCTTGTGCTTTTTGTTTTTAAATCTGTATAGATAGGTAATTAGAAATTGTGATTTTTACGAGGTACCTATGTTGAAATAAAACTGCGTTACGTTGCGAGGCGATTATCAGGGGAGAAGGGGGAGGTGGGACTGTAAGTTGTTAGCATTCCCATTAGTTTATCAGTCGATTTCTGCCTCTCTACCGTTCTTTTCACGTTCACTCTCAGCCGGCGTGTTTCTCCTCTCCCAACGGGGTGCAGTGAATCCTTCCAACCAAACGCGTGATGTGTCAGATGGGTTTGCGTTTACCTATCTAAAGCAGCATTGCCTCAACACTACACATTTAGCACTACAACTGTTTCAAAGACACCATGCACTCAAGAAGAAACTATACCTATAAGTGTATTGGTAAATAAATCGATATGAAATACGTACTATCATTAGGAAGTTTTCGATAATGGATCGCTAATCCTATTTCATGCATTTCGTATTCGAATGGAAAATATAATTATTTCCAAAGGAAGAGGTCAAGGAAGATTAGTAAGGATTTAAGCTCTACCTTTATAGTGTACTTCTTTGATTTTGTACACGTTTTTCTTTTATCACAAGTAATATTATCTGAGAGGGTCAGATACCGTCGAATGATATTTATTTGTAATATTTCACAAATAAATATAAAATACTATCGCAAACATTTGGCCAGAAAATGTTAAATTCTATAAGAAATAACCCAAAATGTACCTATTCATTGCGATTTGTGCAGTTCTACTTATTCAGCACTGCCAACTGAGGAAAACGAATCCCAAGAGTTACATTACTTCAATCTTCTATAGTGGTTATAACAAAAAACCTGTTTATAATCGGAAATGAATCTCACATTATCTTTTAACATTAACAAATAGCCTTACTTCTGCGAAATGCACTAATTCATAAAAGAAACTTGTTAAAACACAGCTGTCACATTGAAATATGGTGCTATTTTGATTGTAAAGTGTAATAAATTGTTTTTCAGTTGTTTGTGAGATACAGGTGGTGACTGAATAAATAAAAGAATGACCGGGTAATAATTCGTATATTTAACGCCTGTATGTATGAAATGAGAGTTTTAATTCCTTTTTACCCTTTCAATGGCTGTTACCATAAACGCATACACTAATATTATCATCTAATTTTGTTTGTAGAAGCATTCTTTGTTCCATATAATGGTAATGTCACCCAAACAGTCATTGTTCTCCAGTGATCAGAGTTTTGTGCACTCTCGAGATAAATTTGTATCTCAGTATTTGAATGTGCAATGTCTTGCGTTTACGTAAGAAGCCACGAGAACAATGGTTTTATCATTTTATAATCGTTTTTAGCAAGATTTCCATTCTTTGTATCACAAGTCTGGGTACCTGAGTATTAAACGACCGACGAAACGATTCGGAAGCTGCTAGGTTCAATTCCCATCGACCACCTGCTCTGATCGTGAGTTTTCGTAGGTTCTCGCAGTTTTTACTGGTCGCTAAGTGAATCGGGGCGGGTTTCCCATGAACCACGATTTCCTTTCCTACATTTGTCTTTCATTCTACTTCTTTCTAACTTCCAGGTGTGTTTCTAGGTTTAGTGGCGAATAGTGGTGCCGCAAGATAGCGCGGATACTTTCTCAAGGCAAATAGTACTCCATGTTAACACTAGAGAGCTACCTGGTCATCAAGTCTCTCCGAGCTTGGAACTGTTAGGGATTTCCACTCGTATCTGTGACCTGTCTGTCTGCTGTCCTTCCTGCGGTTTCTTCCTCATTGCTTTCTCCTGGGGGTAGTAGTGACAATATGTAGGTGTCCCTCCTATCTTGTATAACTTGTATTATACGAGAATCTACTATTGATTAGCTTGTAAAATATGAATTCTGTGTAGTAAAGAGACACTTTTTATAAATTTATTTTTAAGCAGCCTCCTAAGTTCCAAAATCAAACCATATGCTACTGTAATGTTTAAAGCAAAATCTCAGTCTCAAAGAGTAAACTGCTTAGGTTACAGGAAACAATGTATGAAATGTATCCCCAAAGCTGAGGTCCATAGATCTTAGAGTTATCCGACCTCTTTTTTTATGAAAGAAAGCTCCCGAATACTTCAGCTCTAGAAATTATCGCATGTATATAGCAATTGCAACGGATTCTACTACATTTTATGACATTCAAAACAAAAAATTATAAATCAAAATTAACCCATTATTTAAATACCAATTAAAACTTAATATTCTGCCATCAAAATTTGGAATTAAAATATGGAAACAAAAAACGTTAGCCACAGTATTTTACGCAAGAAAATATTTCAATGGGAGAGTCATTAAGCTTAGCTAAAATTTTGCGCTGTTGTTATGTTTTAGCAAAAACTACTATTATCTACATTCTCATTCGACAATGAGTACATAATGCAGTGTTTCTGGTAATCTATCATACATACACGGAAGTAAATGCACAACCTTAATGACCATGGTTCATCAACAGGTATTAATAAGGCATATGCTAAAGATAATGCAATTCCTAGTACATCAGTAACCACATTAGTGGAGGTAATGCATGTGCAATGAGCCAGGAAAGACTAATGAACAGTAGGTAATGAATAATACTACAGACCTGGTTGCTAAATTTAGCAAATTATTTCCATATTTTCTCCTTTATTACCTACTATAAGAAATAGGAGTATGAAAACTAAAACCAGAAAAGAAACTTGAGTTAAGTTTTACAAAGTAATGGCCTATCTGCTCTCCGTTATGGATTTGAAACATGGACAGATACACAGAAGATACTGAAATAAAATTCCTTAGATTAGACAGAGGATGCACCCCTTATGATAAAATCTACAACGATAAAATCAGGACAAGTAGACACTGTTTCCCTGAAAGAAAACATTATAAATTACAGAAATGTATTGAAACAGCATGCTGAAAGAATGTCAGCAGAGAGGATCCCAAAAAAGCATTTTACTACAAGCCTAAAGGAAGAAGACATCCGGGAAGACCAAGGGAAGGATTTTGAAGCTGGAATAGGCATCTGTGTCTGATGTTTGAAGTGCAGATGAAGAAGATTACCTACTGCTTATTTTCGTAAATAACTACTTATTTATACAAGTTTTGAAATATTTATTACTATAACCACCAACTTTGGTATAATTAAATCTACTGGTAAATTGTTGAAAAGAGAAAACTTAAGAATACAACCATGTTCGGAAACGCCTCAAATTAGGTAAGTTGATTGAAAAAGATTCCAAAATCATCCATTTCGGTGCTCCTACCTTAGTAGGTGCTTCGGAAACCTGAAGGTACTAGGCTAAATGCATTTCGGCGAAGACCTCCCTGTCGCTGCCTGGGATGGAATTATCAGGCAGCAAAAGTAACGCATCATGAAACGTACCTCAGGTACAAGTTGACTGAAACGTACTTTACGCACACATATATTTGGCAATATATGTGTAAAATTATTTTAGAACGGGCGGAAATACAGGCTCACTCGGGAAACAGATTCTCTAGATATACCTACAATGTATATCCTTTGTATATCCTTCGTCGAGAAATCCTTTGTGAGTTTGGCGAACATATCCATTACAATAAAACCTCGGATTATAGGCGAAAACTAAGGTTTTCGTGAGACGTATATTCCCGCTATCGCCTTACCCCTCACTCCGCTCATTCTCATTAGGTTCGAAGTTCATCCTTTGTTTCGGACGATACATTCACAAGCTATCTATCCTTACTTCTTGGTACCCGTTACTTAAATACTTGTACATTATTCTACAACTTGTATATAAGCTTTATGATACAATGAAAATGTTTTAAAAATGCATGTGCAGCAGCGAGAATTTTAGAGATAGTTATTTGAAAACATGATTTAGAAATACATTTATTCTTTCAATATCCCAATTCAACGTGCTGTCTATCTTTTTGCCTTTCAAGTTGAAATTGAAAGTATTGATTTAACAGATGTTTAAAACAAAAATCAACATTAAGTTTAATTTATATGGCATTTTTTGAAACTAAACATTAGAGCATTCTTGGACCACTGAAATATATAGGGTATTTTCCGCTGGTAAATTGGGGTTTTAAAACTATTTCGGTCTCATATGATGCCTGGCTAAAATACCAAAAGTTTGGCATTTATACAGTTTTCCGCTTTGATCTATGCTATTTACGGATATAAACAATGCGCATGAACGCTTTCCTTAATATTACTTTTTTTCCATTGAGGGGTCCCATTTAAGATTGAATTGTGATGAAAAGCAATACCGTTTCCCAGTTGAGAAAGTAATATATGTTTCTAATTGTAAGTAATATTTTCATTTGCCTCCACAAGAATAAGCAAGGGACACAGAGAAAGGCTACAATTGAAGGGCGCATAAATGGAGAAACGTCTTGGTTACTTACATTACCTCTCAGGAAAGATAAACGACGCCGGGAATGAGAGGGTTTGCGGGCCATCAATACGGCTGACGTACCGTTCATCATCGACCAGAAGAGACGGACGGACGGACGAGCCATTACTGTCGATTCCTCCTACCCACCCACCCACAGACGTCTCTATTATGCATAGTTCACGTCCCTTCTGACGAGAAGCTGAGATGCAGACCTCGGGAAGAGGAGACAGGCCATGCTACATTGGTGTTCAGTCGGCCATCACTTCATTAAAAATCCATTTCCGTACATGTGGAAGGGGATAAAGAATATGGAAGAGAATCAACAACCTCGATATTGGTCTCTGGCCATTGTGTTCCTTAAAGAAACAAGGGAGCATGAGAAACCACAGGCAGGCTTCAGTCTCCAGAGAGCACGATAACCGCAGCATGTGATGTCACATAGTTATACATAACAATTAGTTCTTAATAGCAATATCACAACACGAAGAAACGGTTTTGGTTACCTAGAATAGTATAGGCTGCTCGTTCGTTATAAATGAATGTCCTTCAGCGAAAGTACAGTGAGCTAGCTTACCCTTAATAAACAGGCCAGCAAATAGTTCATGTTACGATAACAAACAGCTCTGCTTCCCTATGTATGTTTCGAAGAGAATACAGACTACAGTTGACTACAAAGTTTTGTGTGGTACGGGTTCATGTCATTGCCAGTCTTTTAACGAGAGATACTGAAAATGATAGCAATTCAGACGAAGACGAGGGAGAAATTTCGGAAATAGAAGAGACATAATCAAATGAAGTGTAAACAGTTACTAAGATTCATAGTGTAATACATGTGGCTAACATAACTGGAGGTGAGTTTATGCTTTGGAGTTACTGCATTTAATCAGTGCAGAAACATGAGAGCAACGTACACAGCATCTGACAGTCGTTTCTGCCCCTGTAAAGATGAGTGACTCACATCTAACATCGTATCTAAACAGTAACTAACTCGCGGCTTCTATGAACTAGTTATGGCGAGTTTACAACTGTGAAAGTAATAAGTGCTCCACGGTAATTTGTGATGATGGTGATATTTGGGTAGTCCCGGGTTCTATGGCTGCGGAACGTCCGCTCTGATTGAGCATTTTATCCCGTGGTCTCCTCGGCTATGGAGGCGACTACCGGTCTAGTATGCTTTCCACCATGAAAGAAATCCCATCATTTCCTTTCATCTGTTTCAGAGCTGTAGGACTAGACGACTAGAATGGTGTGTTCCGGGGTCACGGTAGAATTTGGCTCTGGAGAGATTACTCCATGGCCTTTGATGGGGTTGCTAGGTCCTGCAACTTCCTGGAACTGTGTCAACTATTTTTGGGGCTTTAGGTTGCGGATGGACGCTTGCACTTTAGCACTTCATGAGATGCTAGGACTCCTTCCTGAAGCTGTCTCATCTATTCCCGGGAGTTCAGATTGCGGGTAGTACGGCACGTTAGGATTGCCATCATGTTAGAATAGTAGGAACTTCGTCTTGCCTGCGCAATGGATGTGGACGTCCTTTGTGTCTCCTCTTACTACTTTCCTTCCAGAAACCACGTTGGAAGTACAAAGGGTCAACGCTGGCTAAAAGATGTGTTAGATAATGTAATGCAGCATTTCAGATACAATCTTTCGTATACCTTGATGATTCATTTGGCTATGGAATAGAATATTACAGTCGGTTTTAAGGAAGCGAAACATTTATATTTAGCAATATAACCTTCGAAAAGACAAACCTATGGGTTTTTAGAGAACATAAAAAAGGTATAGGATATAATTAAAAACATATATGCGCATTTTTGGCAGCAGTAAATATAAAACAGGTGCATCAGACTATTATGGATATATGTCACTGTTAGAGCACTAGTGAGACTTCTTTACATAATTGAGGACAATTTAATTTTTAAAGCAAATTTTCGTGGCTATATATAAAAACAAACCATTATGTTACAGAAAAGCTACACTACCGTTTCAAACTTACTTTTACAGTGATGTCCATATAAAATGCAAACATGCTCAGTCTTAGCAAAAAAGATCTGATGTGTTGCACTCACATGACTTTCTCTACTCGTGTACTATCCATTCTTACAAACTCTTATTCTTCTATTTTCTTCGTGTTAGTTGAGATGAATATTTGCAGAAATTATCTTATTGCTCGTTTTCTTGCACGTGCAACGGGAATATGGGAATACAGTAGGCTTTGAGTGATAGTAAAATATTTTAAATCTTTCAAATTTCGTTTTCTTTGCACGGTTAACATATAAAAAATGAATAGCGATGTTCCATTTGACAGCAGTGTAAGTTATCCAAAACTTACACAAATAACGAAGAATATCTCCGAAATGGTTCACTCTACAAAAAGTTGTTCAGACATAAATTCTGTGTTTTAGCAAGCTCTGCATTTTTTGTACAGTAAGATTTGGTCTATCTCTTACGGTATACTTGTTATTCAAAAGGCATGCAGAGCAAATAGCACTTCATGAGCCATAGCCAGACAATTCAAGATATACATGTCATTTATCATAAAAATATCTCAAACATATGGCATTTTAATCAAAATTGTTAGAGCCATTTTCCATGTAAAGGGTAGTTTAAGGTGGAGCAATTTTCTTCAAAATCTTCGTGTCGCATCCTTGAAAGACATTAAAGTTAAATACCAACTTTGATTTTCAACCGACTTTTCGTTTTTGAGTTATGATGTCCACAGACTGACAGACACAAAGACACATACACGGACCTTTTTCTAAAAATGCTTTTGCTTTAATCTACTTACCAGTACAGAAAGTAAAAATACGAGAAAACCCTAAGTATTTTCTTATATAATTATGTCATAGGAAACTACAATGATTACATAATTGCTAATTAATGTCCAATAATGTCCAATAATGCCCAACGATACTAACGGATGCCAGAAAAATTGGCAAAAAGAAAGAAAAAAAAAAAGTCCGCGCGCAGTGTTCACACAGTGCAGAAATAATTCTGATATGCACACATACAGGTATATGAGGGTAACAAGCTGAAAAGCTCATTCAATCATAATTTAACCAATTCACTGAAAGTGAATAAAGAAAATTCAAAGGCTCATTAAATGGTACTACTTCGATATACTATTTATTGGAATTTGATTTTGCATGGCTAAGCATACATAAGAATGGTTAAGAAAAAAGGGACCTTAATTTTCTTTCATAAAAATTACTGTACGATGTAAAAATGAAAACAAGCAGCAAGCATATGCCCCATGCAACTGTTAAAACTCAACTGATAAACGTTCACACTCTTTGTCTAAGCTGGAAAATGAACCTACTACTGTAGTGTTTGCACATAGAGGTATAAATAAAACTAGTGGCAAAACGGAACACCTTTGATACTGCCATGGCGTTTGACATTTCATTACTACTTCTTTAAGTGGCGCATTCAGTTTCATCCTAGCACAAGATGCGGAGGGGGGAGGGAGGTAGGAGAGAGTGGTGTATAAAATAGGCACCATCCCTAGTGGAAAAAGCTCACGGAGTTTCGGTTCCCTGGGTCCACATGGAGCGAAAGTGGGCTCCCGGTTCTTGCCTCCGTTGTTTATTTTATTTCACTACTAACTACTGCTCCATATGCAATCTCATATTCGAGTAATTTCTGTCATGGCCGCTGTGATATTTAGAGCAGATAATTTATCCTAAAGGGGAACTATAGTACTATAGGAATATACTAAGTTACAAGATACCCTCCTTCGTTACTTATATCTTTTATACTAATATATCAGCGATAAGTATCGATATATCAATAGTGAGCGATAGGTATTGTAATTATCGATATGTATCGGTAGTCAACGACATATCGATAATCAGCGACAGGTATCGATTTATTGTTTTGAAAAAAAAAATATGAATTACAATACCGTTAGAAATGTCGTAACATTCGCTGAACCAGCGATTGCATAACTCATTTACACAGAGATAATTTTTACTGGGAAGTTTGGTTATAATTTGATATTGGGGAACGTATTATAATCCGTGTCTTTTCTATAGGTAGGTACTAAGAGAGATGTAGCGCCAGTATTCTGGAATATCTATGTTTTACACAATAACACGAGACCAGTCACTCTGTTCCGTTTTGTTGCTGGAATGTTGTAGAGAAAATCTCCACCAGTAAAACCACAAGGTCCATTTAGTAAAGCGAAGCGTCAGGGATACTGTATAGCACGTCACGTGTCCCTCTTCCCTTCATCCCGAGCTGCTGAATAAAGATATCTTCAATAATTCAACTCTGAAAATCTCATCCCTCCTAGCCCTTTCCTATCTGTCCCGGAGAAAATGGATTGTTGTCCTCTCAGAACCCCAGGCATATCGAGCCAGTGTAATAGTATCTGTTGTAGCAGGCTGTTGATTTATTATACTGCGAGCTGACAGTCGTTCAAATGCAAATACTAGCGCAGCGAGAGAGCTCTGGTGGCGAATCTTCAACTTCGTTTCGTCTCTGTCTTCTACCCCGGTCGGAATAGATGGATGGCTTCAAGAGAATGGATGGCGAAGTGACAGACAAGCACATACACACACAAACACACGTGTGGCCTGGAATAGCTACAGGCCCAGAAGCATATTCTCATGTCATCTCCAACAGTAACTGACTCTGTCTGTGTTACTAACTGGCTGAAGAGTTTATATGAAATACAGCTTCTGTTCTACAAACGTTCCATTTTCGATAAATAATTTGTTGATAATGAGGTACCCTGAAGCGAAATCAGTTCCAGTTTTACTATCTCTGCCGTCTCTCTGTAGTGGGTAAGACGAAGAGTTGTATAGAAATTTTTTGTCTAGATTTTTCCGAAAATACATGTTTTGAGAGCGCCTCAATCCAAGAAAAACACTGACAGAGAAGGCCGTGTGTGTGCGCACGCAGTATCAATAGCGTGCGAACAGCAGAGCCAAAACCGAAATAGGGTACAAACTTGGGATTTAGGTTCAGTATCGTCCAAATATGATAATTCCACCGTAAAGTGTGAGGCTCGCTTTGCGGGAATCCGGTTCGATACTCGTTGACCGTCCACTCTGATCTTAACTTTTTTCTTGGTTTTCCTGGTCGATAGGCAAAACCTGGAGTGATTTATCATCTACCACGAGTTCCTTTCTCATGTTTCTTCCAGGGTTCGTGGCGTATGGCAGTTCCTGAAGAAGTATTCCCGTGGAAATCAGAAGACTGCCTGGTTGTACGGGTCGTTCATTGCCTTCTGTGTGCAGTTGCAGCAACTGAACGGATCGTCGAGCTAGAAACTGTTAAACAGACTTCTGCGCGTCTGCCTATGGCTGAGATCCTGTGCTTCATTCACTTCCTCCCTTGCTTCTGCTGAGTAGTAGCAGGAATAGATCTCCCATAGGCTGAGGTGTTCCCCTTAGTTGCACACACCATAGCCTTTACATGGAAACATTTTCGATATCTTTGATCTCCCTAAAATGGCTCTAACGATTTTGATTGCAATATTGTACATTTGAGATACTTTTATATCATAAAAAATGTATACCAATAATATTCTGAGAAAAATCTCCTTATTTGGAAGCAATGTTGTAAAATTTTACTAACCTATTAGGTAAATGACATTAGAAAACATAATATGTAAATAGAAGCGTAGATCTGTTAAAAGTATACATTTGTTTCAAACAACTTTTTTTAGTCGTCCCGGATATATTATTATTGGATTCAATAACTTTTTGTGAGCTGCGGCCCCTATTTACTGTACCAATAGTAGTCGTTTCGCTAGCGCGGTAGTGGCACTGCTTACCCATGGGAGACCCCGGTTCGATTTCCGGCCTCGGTGTGGAGATTTTCTCCCATTGTCGGGAAGTCCTCATAACAAGTTGGGAGGGAGCGGGGCGCTGACCACGTCCCACTCTCCAGTACTGCATCCCACCTACGACGTTTTTAGCGGGCAAGAGAGGAAGACGCAGCCTTGGCCCAGAAAGGGTTGCTGCGCCACAGTGTTAGTTTACAAGTATTCTGTTGTAGGGCAAGTGTATTTGGGGACTATAGGTTGTAAAGATCTATAAACTCTTTCCTCTATACTGTTGTACCTTTAACGTTATGTGTAATATTATACAGAGATTTATCTGGAAGTGGCTAGAAAAATAAAGTTCGTAAAATAATTTATAGACGCTATAGATATATAAAAATAAACGATGGTTGGCAGAGGAAGCCAAATTTTTAAAACTTCATTTTGTAAATATATCTGTTTTTCCTTTTTAAGCAAGAATTACTGACACGACTACATGCTATCAAATGTGGCGTGTAATATAGAAGTATATTAACTATATGGTATATTAATCATTTTCTCCTAGGGAAGCGTGAAGATGTCCAAAAATTAAAATATTTCTAATATAATTAAGTTTTGCGAAAAAGAAAGTAGATAGGGTGAATGTTGAAGCAGTTAGGCTAATTACTCATTATCAGAAAATTGATTTTATAAAACATAATACTTCTTTCTCTTCTCAATGAGAGTATATCCCGTTCTGAAACCAAACGTTATCGAAATTGTTCGAGAAAATTCACCTGGCTATTCCCATGGCTATCGGTGTATTTGTTTTTTTACTATTATCATGATTTTTTTGTTTATATTCACACTTAACAGTCTGGTATGAAGTCCACAAATTAACTATTAGTGCATTAATATTTTTGGTCATTTACTTCGCCTTTCTAACATGGAGAAATTAACTAATACAAAGAAAGAACATGTTAAGAAGTTCTTAAGGAGATTATTAAACCTGTTTTTATTATTTGTCTCTGAAAATTCACCTTTATTACTATTATTATTATTATTATTATTATTATTATTATTATTATTATTATTATTATTATTATTATTATTATTATTATTATTAATTATTATTATTATTATTATTGTTATTATTATTATCATCGTTATCATTATTATGGAAATACACAAGTACATTATTGTCCAAACTCATTTTCCTCAGATTTTCCTATCCTACTAGCGTTATTATCTTTGGTGTTTTGTAATTTATATTCATCCGTGCTAGCGTTCTTCATTTTGATCTTCCCTCTGGTGTAACATGCATTACATAAAGGATGCTATTCACAGTATTAATGATATTTCAATATTCGTTTCAATGTGTTACAGAAGAATGTTGTAAAACGTATATAGAAAGTAGTCAAATGCCGAAAGTTTCCTCAAGTTTCAGGGAAGGTGAACACAAAATGGGTGAGAAAACATAGTGAAGCGAAAGGTATAAGAGCTAAGAAGGCAAACATAATGAAAAGAAAATGAAATAAAAGGGGGGAAAAGCAGAAAAAAGAAGACAGAGAAAGGAAATAAAAGAAATATGCTGAAAGCAAAAGTATGCAGACGGAAGCATCACCCACGCAGGTTCGCTTAGCCGGTATTAGAAGTTGGTCTACTTGCTTTCAAGGACGTTCAAGGCTATTCGACCGTAAGGAAATCTTCTGATACCCTGTACACCGAGCTGCATTAATGCTGCCACTTATTGTCCACTTCACGACTTAAGTTTTGGTACATTCATTCTAGATAGCAGAAAAATTCAACAAAATACGGAATTTACTTTTGTTTCTCTTTGCTATTGTCACTGCGAAGGCTACTATTGTAATAATACATCAAGTGGAAATGGCATTAATGAAACCGGGTGTACATTTATCTCTCTGAGGTGCTAAGGTTTTCATTTAGAATACTAGAATCAACAGTTGCAGAGAGGAAAATAGGTGGTTTGGATAACACGTTATAACTTTTAAGAAAGTTAAATCAACCCCTAAAGTAAGCTACTAACGGCTTAGATTAAGTATGGTTCAATTGTTAGAAGTTGTGTCTGTTAAAGTTATTATTAAATGAAAGTATTACTCTATATGGATATAGCATTTGCTCTTAGAACTTAGCTGGCACTGTTTCTCACTGATAAATGTTGTTATTTATTGGGCGTATTATATATAATATATGACTTGCAAAGGTACTTTGGCATTTTCATGCATTCTTGCCAAAATTTACTAACGTTTCTCCAAGGGCAGAATTTGTGGAAACTTTGACTTTTAAGTCGTTCTTGACATAACAACCTAGATATTCTAACAGGCATAACAATTAGAAGGATGTGACTAAATACTTTAATAAAATAAATACCTGACTTTTTGAAATAGTATTCCTCTATTATTTCTGCACCATATAAATAGTACTTCTTGCTGCGTCTTTTTTTAATAAGCAATTGTTTAGTCACCTAAATACATCATGATCAGTGAGAAACTTGAGAAAAATACTGACGATAAAAGTTTTAAGACAAGTTTTAAGACAGCATCACTAGCTAGTGCCTTGTGACGTCAGAGTTTGCTGCTCTGAGAATGGAGCTCAGTGAAAAGCACACGACAGGGGAGGAAAGAGGAAGCGGAAGCTGCAATTGTGGAGCTATAGTGGGGTAGGGGAAATGTATTTAGTAGCTATGCGGTTGCAAGACATGTTCTGCATTTCTTTATCTACAGATCCCCAAACCGGTGTTGAGTCACACGACTGCAGTATGTCACACGTAAGCTGACTCTTAAACCAGCTTTCCAGGTCCCATTTAAGCATTCGATTTCATGTGAGGCGGCGGATTTATTGATGACTATTAATGCATGCAGCGTGTCGCGTTGTGTATTGTTGCAAAATAAGTTCTACAGCATGTGCTTCCATATTTCGACAGCTATTGTGGATTTCTGTGTGTTATATTGTTACTTCAAACTCTTAAATCGGAAAAAATAAGACATAAAACAGACGAAAACATTGTTGAGTAACAGTACAAGTTCGTGCACAGTTTGTTTACGGACTTCTTTGGGAACTGCTTTTACTCATCAAGATCCTTTTAATTTTCTAAAGGAAGATTCCAAATTGAACTCTTATTATGAATTTATTCTCTAAAACGTTCCTTATTCATATGTGATATAAGGCTGGACGACAAAAACTAGTTCACTCTGCCAACTTCTGAAAACGCAATCACATTAAAAGATGAAAACTATAGCTTGAAATTTCCCAAAGTGGCAGCAATGATCCAACTGCTCACAATGCGACAGCGCGACGTGTATAAGCAGGCCCATACACACCCATTTATATTGAAATCGTGCGAACTGAAAGATTATGAGACGTGTATTAAAGTCGTATGACACAGAACATTGTGCGACTGTGGCTTCGTATTGCGCGCATGACACGAAATCGCATTTATGTGCGCAATGAAAAACATGATGATCGTTTAACGTTGAACTGACAATGTTACTGTATTATTATTATTATTAAAGCAGAAGTATTCAAATGTAAATTGTTGACAACAGAGATGAACTTTTGGTGGAGGGCAGCTAGAAAATCAAGAAAGGAGAAAATTTGGAACCAGAAAATCAAAGAAATTATGAATGTTAAATGTAATATTTTAGAAGTAATAGGTATAAAAACGATAATTAAAATTAACATCTGAAGAGATTGAAGACCAATAAAATCCCCAAAATGATATTGGATTGGAATGAAGGAAAACTATTGTATTGCAGAAGAATTCTTAATTTAAAAAAAAAAAAAAATCAAATCTTTTTGTTGAACACTTTCTATATATTTGAACTTTTAGCTGTGTATTAGGCTTCGAAGCTTTATACAATTATTGCGAAATGAAGCGATCGCAAGTTACATCCACAAGAACAGAGCGTGTCATTGCCCCAGTACAGTGACAACAGAAAGCACACTGCCTACAGTGCATAGTGTCTCTCGAATATGTTTATTAGGTCCACATAATGCCTTCAGCACAAAAATCGAAATATTCACGTATTACTGAACCTGACAAGTATTCGGGAATGAATATATTACTGTAAGTGGTGACAGCATTGAATGTAAGTTATGTAACAAGGTTATCTACAAAGTTCGTGCGTTGACTGTACCTCGCCTCATCTGTGTTGTGATCATGTGACGGACTGACCCCCTCCCACTTCCTATAGTCCAAACTCTTCGGTCTGTGTATAAAGGTACATTCCCTGCTGTGTATACTCCAGCACTTTGAGAAAGCAGATGTATATAAATGCTTTGAAAAAAAGGAAATAAAAGAAATAAGACATCAGACGCGCACCTGAGTATACATTTCAGTTGCATTGAGTAGCTTTCACAGATGTAAAGCATATTAGAAACCAAATTAAAATTGCATGAATCAAGGGAAAAAAAAAGCGTAATGATGGTGGTGGAGGTAGTCATTTCTCTCTGATGGCATGCACAGGTGTTTGAACTCAAGAGTGAACGCACCCGCTCCTCAAGCTCGGTGCAAGACATAGCTGACTTGAAATTTACGACCCAATCGTAGGTGGGCGAGGTTAAACCTGCTAACAAGGCCGGACAGATAACAAGCTGCATAAATCCAAATCACACAACTCTATATGGATGTCTTTATAAGAATCCTACCTTCTTCTATACACAGTTCTCAAAACAAGCGGTCATTCCTTACAGATGTTTACCTTATTATAGCATTATTTCCTTTTACACATTAAACCAGATTTACGCTGGGCACGTCTAATCTCTCTGTGTGTGTTTGTGTGTGTGTGTGTGTGTGTGTGTGTGTGTGTGTGTGTGTGTGTGTATGTGTGTGTGTGTGTGTCACCTAACCGCTGCTTCAAACCGATTTTAATCCACCAAAGACGTTAACAGCTACTTTTATTGTTAATGTAATCTCGCAATATATTATTCACAAAAATATTCACTAACGTCAAAACCTTGTTAAAATACACAGAAAATATCTTTTACACGTTCACCAACATAAACCAAGTGACCAACATAAAAGCTTGAATTATTTATGCTTGAGCCTTGCGTATCCAAATTGATCTCATTCTGGATTGAATTCAACATGTAAATGAGGATCGTAGTGAAAATGGGATTGGACTGAAATTGATTTCAACTCCCCGCGGAAACGTAGTAAAAGTTAGTTGCTCTAGGAAAAACAGTTTCGGAGATGCTGTATGAATCTACTGATGCTCAAAGATAGAGAGGGAAAAGAGAGAGAGAGAGAGAGAGAGAGAGAGAGAGAGTGTTTCCTTTGCAGTTAACGCAATAATGAGACGAGCGAGGAGCATCAAAAATTGTGAATATTATGTAATTTAGTTCTTCAAGTTCATTTGCTCATTTCCGCTAAGATGTCAAACTTAAGACTCGATATAATTTTAGCAATGAATCTATACTATTATAAACATAGGAATTAGTGGCTAGGTGTTAAGATTGAACCTCAAAAGACAGGAAATTGCTCAATTTAATTTGCCGTCATTTATTTTGGATGTCTCAATTCTGACTCCCAATTTTGTGCTTTGTGCTGCTTTGCTCCTTTGTTTCCCAACCCATGTTGAACGTAGACAACTTGGGATACAAGAAGACGAGTGGTTTTCAAGCATTGTGTCTCGGTACACAAATTTGAGGCCATGTTTGTCATATGGAGGCAGATTTGAGTTAATTGGGAAGGGCTGGTAGAGTTTGTAGAGTAGGGGCGGGTGTGGAGTTACTTAATGGATTAATGCACGTATTGACCTGCAAAGCTGTCAACATGAAGCAGAAAGCTTCCAGCCCTCCCTGCCTCTCTCCAAGTCCCTAGAGGCTCTGCGGAACCAATCACAGCCCAAAGTAGCCCTTAATGTCGTAAACAAGAGGATCGCCATGTTGAGAAGATAATGTGCAAACTGTACTAAGCTACAACTAACTAATGCTTAGCGTGTAGGTGGATTAGTGCGTCTAATGACTTCCACGTGAGTTAGCATTATGAGGACAAGGGGAGCAGCTGGTACGTATCTATCATTATCATTTAGAAGAAATAATGCTGGGTTACAGAACACACTTTTGCGTAAGAATAAATAGCCTCAAGAGTTTCGCAAAAACCTTTTTTTCCCTCAGCAGATGTTCATAGAACATTAATCAGGAAAATCACTTTACGATGTATGTAGCTAGGCGTCTGATCATGGGTAGTGATGCCATAACTGCTTTTCGCCACCCATTTTCTGGAAAAGGGGAAGTAAAGCAGTAGATATCCATTATTAAACATACCAGAATGGCGGAGAGGCAGGTGTTTTACCGACCCTCAACAAGCAAATCATCGGAGTGTTCCCAACAGCATAAGGTCACGGCTGAATAGATACCTACTTTGAGTTTCTCAGACCCGCTTCCGCGCAGTTAAGATAACTTTCCTTACAAATACTAAGCCATATTTTGGAAATTCATTTAAAAATCTACATAATCACCTGTGAAATACACTATATTATGCTGAATTATAAAGTCATAAACAGATGTGTTTCTTCGATATAGGTCTTTCATTAACTGAGTGGTTTTTCAACCTTTTTGTGATCCAGTTTCAAAACAGAATTACTACTACTTAATCCTGCCAAAGATAAGATAAATACGAAATTCTTATTGAAGGCTAACCTCCCCAGTTGAACATTAATAAGAAAATCATACTTTACTAGTAGGTAAATTGGACATTTGAGACTCCGAATAAGGAAAACCTCCGTCAATGTTGTTAGGGACAGCCAAATAGAAAGTTCCAGAAATGAAAAGTATTATTGGAGACCTATTACATAAAAATTAATAGCCAAAAAAGATATCAAGCTTAATTTCTTCCCATGTCCTCAATTTCATACTTTCAGAAGTCTTTACGCTATTAATAAATAAATATCGCCTTACTTAAAAGAGATAGTCTGACAACCATGTCCAATAACGTCTCAAATAGGAAAAGCGCATGATGTATCCCTGAAAAACATATTAGAAATCATTCAAATAATTTTGGGGCTAAATCGATGTTCTTCGACTGCAGTGTTCGAAAGTTTGTCGGTAATTGGGCCATTGAATTTGGAACTTGTACTACAAAAATAGCATTCTTACTAAAGTCAGAGAGTTTTGTATCATTTTCTTACAATGAAACGTGTTCATATTGGCCTGTAGACGAGAAAGCAGGTCTGTTATCAGAACCGAAAGGTTCTGCAAGAATGAGGTTGCTCCATCTTATCTCCCGGTGGGGTAAATATACATATGAACAGCTACGGGTCTGGTCCCTTTTTATTTGATTGCTCTCATATAAACCTACCCATAATGATCCAACATTCGATTTAACAGTGAATTTTAAGAAATATTCAGTAGACTATACGGAAGACTTACACCACAGTTCAGAACGAGAGACAGCTGATTATGTTATAGCATAGAAAAGCTAAAACAAAGAACTTATCTCCAAGATGGTAGTTACGTGAGCGAAAATCGACAGACTGTTTTTAAATTTGGGAAGGAGTAACTTTATGAACCATTGTTTCTGTTGACAAAGTTAATTTTGGGGCAATAAGAGGTAGTTCGTTCTTGACAAGATGGCTTGCTTTTGTCAAATACCATTCAGATATATTTGTTTCTTTTTACCAGCTTAAATACAATACCCAGAATGGTCAGTTCTCTACCATTGAAGCATTTCTCCACGAACGTTATCAGAATCAAGAAACTCTCGGTGTGAGAACTCTCAGTTACATGCCCTTACAGAGCATTTAGAATCGTTAAGTGAATGATTATGACGAATGCGGCAGCATGTTAATGTGCGCTCATTGGTTGTCTAGGAGGTTCCATGTCATTAAAGTCGTCTCAGGCGCTTTTATTATTGCTGGATTCAAATTAATTTTGGGGAGGTCATTGTATCTTTAACTGTTTGAAGTCTCTTTTTACTTTAGGCCGTGTTCAAGTAGCACTTCTTTATTATCCTAATAACACCTTACAGCGCACATTGAATTTAGATCTCATTCTAGCATTGCTTTGCCCAGTCAGAGACCTGTGTTTAGCTTAAACATGTTTTAAATTACTTAGGAATGTTCTTACAGAGAATTCCACGCGTTTTATGTCTTCCGCACAAATGTGTTAAATTAAAAACTCCACTTGGCTGCTGGTGAAGCAACTAAGCCCGACTCTATAATAGAGTCTCTACGTATCAGAAAATTTATAGAGTTAGCCAAAAGGTCTTTCTACAACATTTGTAAGTTACGTTGCACTGTATTACAATCAACTGAATATCAAAACAACACTACATTTCAATTTGACGACTGTGTTTTTAACAATTGTTCTTTTAATAATTTATGTATTTTTCCACAAGAAATGTTAAACATGTTAAAAATAAAGTAATTTGTGATCACTACCTATTTCAGCTGAATTAGGTGTTCTAACACCCAGCATCTGCTTAGAATAGATACCTGTATTTGTTATAATATAATCGATTGCTGATTCTTGACCTCTACTGTTTTGAAAGTATACTTGTATTTCATCGGTTAATCAAAGAATGTGTTATTTATTCTTAAAGGCTATGCTGCTGAATCTACATCTTTCCACTTTCATTTGTAACTTCTTCATTGAACGTTTGGGTAATGTCTGGTAAAATGTGTTTCCTAATTGTTCCTTTGTCTCCAAGTAAAATTAATTTTTCTTTACTATTGATTTTTGTCAATACAGTTTGTAGATTTCATAAAATTTTATTTTCAATTCGCATGTACTTACTGTATCTGTACTTACTATTTGTTTTGACTGTATATGCAGCAGAAACCAGAGCAGATACATTCAAAACAAAGACATTAGGTACTGCGAATTGAAAATATTAAAAACAATAATCGAAGGGAAACTTTTGAAACTGAAATTATAATGTCAATATATATATTTGATAATGGAAAGGAACAAAAGGAGATTCTAGTCAATAGTTAAGGGGAAAACCTAATAAAGCTGAATATGTTAAAGTCTCAAGAATGGAAGCCTAGGCAGATTTAAATGAGTGATAAGGTTACAATTGTTGTTTGTACTCAGCCTTAGTGATTCAGCGGGCTGATTCCGATCTTACCATGACGTGCTCTAAAGTTAGCCAATGGAAACCGCTTCCTTCGTGTTGCTCGCGCAAAAACAAATGCAACGCAAGACACACTCGTCTTGAATCGAGTCAAGATAACGCACGTGCAACTTGGGAGTTGTACGTAAGCTAGCGCGTATACATAATTCGGCTGTTGCTAAAGGGTGAAAAAGTTAAAGTGTTATAACGTTGTAGTTGAAGTTACAAAGTTACATTCTATTTGAATATCGTCGGCAGTTCTCTACAAATCTGGAAATTTACAAATAAAGTGATATGTTGGTTGATTCTTCGTTTGGTTCCATTCCTACCATAACTCACGCACACCCTGTAGATTAGGACCTCTTGCTAGAGCTAGTCTGGACACCAAATACGAGATCTTATAGGTCTTAAAGTAGACGTCTTCGAAGGAGAGGAGCGTTTGCGTCACATTGTTACATAAAATATACAATATAGAAATCACAGAAAATTTCCCAAATTCAAGATATAACAAAAGTTATTAATGTAGACGGAAATACTGCAAAGAACATATTAAAAGCATGGGAAAGAACATATTATGACAATGAACATGCGTAAATTCTCTTCGAATGTATTAAGATAAATGCTAATGTGAATTAAGATCGCACAACAAACTATTCCATTCAGCAGCCAATGAGAAGCAGACTAGTGTGTATCTGACAGATAAGGAATACGGGCTAATGTAAGTATATGGAACAGGGTTTGGTAGGGTCAGTCCTCGACTTTATTATGCTCGTAGCGTTATGAGAGTATTTAGCCCAGAATCAAGAATTCCTAAATTGAAATGCGTAACTATTAGGAATTTCAATATGCAAACTATGCTCAGAAGGTGCCCTTTAAATCGTCGTCAATCGTCAATATGCATATTTCACTGTAAAAGCTATCCAAGGATGGGACATGTTAAATTTAAGGTACCAATAACAAACAGCAGCTGTATTCCTCATACGGAGAAGGTGTTTTTGGAGGAATTCACTTAAGATACACTTCCCTCTTAAGGAATAATGAAACATTAGCTCAATATTTGCAGTGTGCTTGTGAGGTTAGCAGGAAGCCACCATTTTGTCTGTCAACATAACTATTAGCAAGGTCTTCTCCCTTCTTGATACTGGAAGGGAGGAAGAAGGGAACACGATGTCTATAGGGTAGTTGACTAAATTAGCATCGTTAATTTTGTTATTAGTAAGCGTTTCGTAAATAAAGCTGTGATTAGGGACTCCGCAACCCTCTGTCTGATTAATCACATCAATTTTCAGGCTAGGAAGGGAGCTTTGCGAAAACTCTTGAGGAAATTCAGTAACTGTGCATTGGGTGAGTAGAACTGATATGTAAAGCTAAGAATATATAAGCTGCGCAGAAATATTTATGTATATGTGACAGTATAGGTATATAATCGAGTGAATTAGCTCGCATTCGACATATCCGGGTTCGGTTCCCAATGACCTCATATTCTAACTGTGCTTTTTGTGGTTTTCCCTGGCCAGCAGACGAAAGGTACTATTTGCTTTCCGTCATTTCTCCTTCATTCTGTTTTTACTCAAGTTTCAGGTGTACTTCTAGGTTTCAGACATATGGTGCCTGATTGCCCTCTCTGGACAGCTCTGGTAATGGAACGAATCTGCAAGCCAGGAACTGTAAGGGACTTCCGTGCATCTCTGCCGATCTGCCTGCAGTCTCCTGAGTTTCCTTCACTTCAGCCCTTCCTTCTGGGGTATCGTAGGTGTAATAAATAAGTATAGATCGCAGTGCGTGAGATGATCTATAGCTATACCCTATTCCTTATAACATAATCAGCTGGAGTGTAACCGTAGCACAAAGACATTGTTTAGACTAACGAATGATCTTGCAAGTGACGTCACGCAAATTGATGGTTCGGGTAAGGTCTCTGATTCCTACTTGAAATAAACAAGACATTGTTGATAATGCGAGCGGCACTGTACTTAACCACACACTGTTACGCTATGTTAACTACACGGAAGCCCGAGAGATACTAATCTGACACACCTATAGTCTTATAAATACACAAGTGAACTCGACCATAAATCATTAGGCAACTTCCAGCCATTCGCCTAATCTAAAAATGCTACTATAGGACTTTCTCTACTCTTCATCTTGTTTCCAAAGTTGTGCAAAAAACCTTATAGAAAAACACTTTTTGTCTATTTCCATTAAAAGCGGTAACGTACCCATTGCATAATACTAGAATACGTATTTTACTGTCGATATACAGCAGGATGAGAAAACAATCGATTATTTTAAATGTAAGTCGAACGTTAAGCAGTTGAAGTTTTATTGGCTCTCCTATCCGTTGTCAATATGTGGCGTATGTCTTTAGCAGTCTGCCGCGTAGAGGATCGCGGGTTCGAGTCCCATCTCTAACATGGGTTTTGTGAGTGTGCGTATGTGTGTGTTGCATGTGCTTATGTATGTCTCTGGAAGAATCAATGAGAGAGTAAAATGTGTGTGTGTTTCTTTTGTGGTGTTTAGCGCCCGCTTTTACTACTACGGCACCGCAGGCGGTGACATTGATGATACATGGAATGAAGATGGAGCACTGATGGAATGAGATGGCTGGGAAACCGGACAAACCGAAGGAAACCCGCCTCAGCGCCGCTTCGTCCACCACGAACCCGACATGCGGTTGCCTGGGATCGAACCCGGGCCGCTTTGGTGAGAAGCGAATGGTGTGTGTGTGTATGTGTGTGTTTGTGTGTGTTTGTGTGTGTGTGTGTGTGTGTGTGTGTGTAAATTTAATATAGATACATGAATCGGATGGCTAAATGACCCTTTACGAACAAAGGTAAAACAAAGTAAATAAAAAATAAATAAATAAAAAGAAGGAAAAAAGAAAGAAAGAAAACCTTACACAGCAGTATAATAAAACCTTTGCATGATCTTCTGAAAGACAAAAACAAGGGTTAACGTTTTCTACTGAAAATGCTGGAAAATTCAAAAGAACTACAGCCACTATTTAAAAATGGCTACTGCTGCGAAGAAAACCATTCAATGCTAATTATATATTTCGGTACTAGTAGCCTTTACTATCGAAAGGTGCGCGCGCTTAAGTTTTTTATTTTTTAAATAGATTTAACGACCGCTCTTACCACAGGTGGTTACACTGATGGTACATGAAATGAAACGAAATGATAATTGGAAGATGATGTATAGATAGAAAAGATTCAGACTTAAGATTTGGATATGCGCCTCTCCAGCTTTTGCGAGTTGAAAGGGCTGAGGAAAATCTAGGGGGGGGGGGTGTTGAACCATAAACCTATCATGTGCGGGTCCATGACTTAACGACCTGGGTAACCATCTTGTCCGTGATTTCAGGTTTCTTATGTGGGGAGCATTCTGTATTGGCAAGTACCACTCTGGGTAAACAATTATACCGAAATACTCGTAAAGCATACGGTGAAAGTGTGCAATGCTTTAGATTTCAAAGAATTATATGCAACTAAAATTGCAAAATTCCTAGTTTCAGTGGATTTTTAGAGTAGTTTAAATTTCATAAAAATAACTTTTGTTGCTTATCCAATGTCATAACTTTCTTGGAAACATCTGAATTATACATCACAAAGTCTATAAGTCTAGTGGAAGAAGAAAGTGTAAAAATGAAGGAAATCAAAGCCTTCTCGAAGGATAAGCTGAGGAATGTGTTAGAAAAAAACTGGTTTTTAATAATATATGGTGTGCTGCAAAAAGTAATACAGCCCTCCTGATCAAAAGGAGTAAGAAGTACATCAGACGGTGGAGGTTTGACAATCTCCACATGTATATTATTGTCCACTGCAATAAGCAGACTATGCAGTATTCACTTTACATATACTAAAAGGTAGTGTTTTTTAACGAAATAAAAACAATAACCTCGTCATCTACAGCATAGTTATATGTATATAACTTCTATGAGCACTGCACGCACGTGCCTGTTGTTTACACCTGACTCACCTTCTATCCTTCCACATAATCAAGGTAAGGCAACCTCACAAAAGCGGTTATGCCTACCCGCCCCTTTATAATGATTTCCATTAGTGTTAACCTTAGGGTGTATTACTTATTTTTCCTTTTTAAAATGTCATGTTATTTAATCTTATATTGGTAGCATGAAAAATATATGGAAAGCGTTAAAACCAAGCACTGGAGGAAGAAATAAAACATGATCCAAGCACAGTTTCTATTAGGGATTAGAAGTCGGGGCCGCAGTGAGAGACACGAGTGTGCTGTGAACTTTGTTCCTGCCCAAGGGAAAGAAAAATAAACAAGTCAACACTTTAAGTTGATGAATACGCCATCGTTCTGTGAAAGTAAGCAGACATGAATATCGTAGCAATCTTGTAAGCCTTTCATTAAAAATGAGCGTTGCGGATCCAAGTAACCTGCCTCTCTTTCTCTCTGAGAATAGCCCAGCGAGAAGTGAACACATAAACTGACAGTAGGTCCACGTCTCTAGGGAACACACCCCAACTTCCGCCCCTAGCGGCCATACTTCCCTGACGACGCCCTTTCCATGATGTTGGTCAGCGGACCGCCCGGCACCCAGGGGAATTGAATCAAATGGCCGATTTCTAAGCGCGTTCCCTCACCGCACACACCTTCTCCCTGATCGAGTGCTGGACCAAAACCCTCCTCCCCTTGCAGCTTCCCTAGGGACTAACACACGCGAAGATCGAGTCGACCTCAAGTGCTAACAAAATGACCAAAACCACAGAAATACCTACCGTCTCCAGAGTACAGCTATCCGTGCCCTCAAACACACAGGCAACCAACCACTCCTGCTTTCTTCCCTTCCCTACAGCTCATCTCAAATATTCAGAAACGTGCATTTATGGATGGTAAATATAGGAGATATATCGTAAAATCTAAGTTGAATAAAGATTGATTCATATATTCATAATACCTACTACTACGTGAGTACAGAAAGAAGGTAATGTATGCTACTCAAAAATTCGATGTCAAGATTTCGCCGGAAGTATATGTTTTGAGGCCCCTTGAATCCAAAACAAAATTTAGAAAAAAAATCTATGTGTGGGTGTGTGTATTGCCTGTGAACAGCATAATTCAAAAACAAAAAGTCGGTTAAAAAACAAAGTTGGTATTTAAGTTTAGTATAATTATTTCAAGGATGCCACACGAAGATCTTGAAGGAAATTCTTCAACCCTAAATTACCCTTTACATGCAAAATATTTCGAACATTTTGACTTTCTCAAAAATGGCTCTAACAGTTTTGATTAAAATGTTATATTTAAAGTTATTTTTTATGGCAAACAATGTATATTTTGAATTTTCTGGCTATAACATATGCTGTCCTTTTACTCTTGACGACCTTTGCATAACTGGTAAAAAAATAGATCTCGCTAAAACGCACAATTTATGTCCAAATACATTTTATTTTGGGGAGTGAACTATTTCCGAGATATTCCTTGTTATTTATGTGAGTTTTCAAATACTTACACTTTTCTCAAATGGAAGGTCGCTATTCACATTTTTATGTCTTGGCCGTGCAAAGAGAATGGAATTTCAAAACCTTCATGTAGCGACCACTCTTAAAACATTTGATTATCGCTCAAAGCCTACTGTTTTCCCCAATTAGGTAATTTATGCAAATATTTATCTCGACTGACATGAAGATGGAGGAAAAAGAGTTTGTATGAATAGTTAGTACAACAGTAAGGAAAGTCAAGTAAGTTCAACACACTAGACGTTTTTGCTTTCCCTACTACATATACTATTAGGAAAAGTAAGTAAAAGAAGCATTGCATTCCATACAAAATGTGATATTGAAATTTCGCCGGAAATAGCCACATATGTTTTGAACTCAAAAATGTATAACGCAAAAACGTAACGTCAGGTAAACAAATGAAACGTCGGATAAACAAACAGTAGCTAAGTTCATAATTGCCAAAGGTGCAAGTAGATTTTTGCAAATAATATAATAAGACGCGTGTGATCTAACCAATAAATTCTCGAGCGAAGCTGAGCATGATATTCATCTGGCTATTTGATAAATAAATGTGTTTAAATACTATACCGCTAAGATTTGACCATTCATATATTCATTTCGATTAGTGTAATTCGACTTTTTCAGCACCGCCAACTGAGGAAAACGAAACTCAAGAATTACATGTAGGTATTTCGATCTTCTCTTGTTATAACAGAAACCCAGTTTATATCATGTTATTTTGAATATTAACTAACAACCTTTCTTCTAGGAGATACATTAAGTCTAAAAGAACAATTGTTAAAAATGCAGTAGCACATTATGTTTCAACGATTTATGGGATGCAGTTGGCGACACTGAATAGTGATAATTTGTACAAAACAAATGAATGAAACAAATGAATTTCCTTGTCATCGGATCCAAATAATTAAAATGCATATTTATTAGGTATTTGGTCATTTTATTCCATTTCCGTTCTAGGGAATTATTTTACGTGATTGCTTTGTTATTTTCTTATCCTTTGCGTATCTATTTAGTCATTTTATTGCATTTATATTGAGTATATAAATATTTTAATAGTCTTGACATTTTGTATCAGATAACTTTTCAGGTATTTTACTATAGGACCGAGAAATACGAGTAACTTAGATATGTTTTGTACTTGCATTCTTGAAGGGGGAGGGAGCACTTCCTGTTTAATGTGGGAAGGGTGGCTATTGTCGGGGGAACATGCACTGTTATGAATTCATATAGGGATGAGAGAGATGTCAGTTTTATACTTTTTTAGGTTAATGAGATCGTTTAGCCGGTTACTATTATCATTGTGCTTATGTCGCATCATAAACTGTGAATTCCTTTTCATTCGCAACGAAATTTGCCTAATCTGAGAATTCAAATGAGCTAGTGCTGTAGCTTTGTAATTTTCTATTGAGATTCTTCAAACAAGAACATGCAACAGATATATCTTTTCAACTAATTTCCAAATTATGCCATTTTTATAGCTACTTTTCTACTTGTGCAGTGTAGTATCTGTGTATAAATTAATTTAGAAATTTCTGTGCAATGGTTTTAAAAATTAAGTCTCTGGTTTCAAGTCTTGTAATTATGTCATTTTTTAAAATATAGAAATTTTATAGGTTATGTCCAATCATTTCATGTCACCAATGTCTTACAAGTTAAGGTTCTATTAAGAGTGACATACAACACAAGGAATGGATAGGAAAAATAATTCTGATTGAGTATAAACTGCAATTAAATTAAGGACACACTGTAGTTTCTGAGGTCAAAAAAATTCTATTATTTTTTTCTTTTCGCTATTAAAATCTCCATTCTTTTCTGCATCCATTGATACATAGTACCTATATGGGTTGTTGCACATTTTAAATTGCTAAAATCACATTTGAATAACATGCTGCACCTACCACTATTTAAACTATTCAAACGTTTAAAGTTAAGTCGATTTTTACATTTCATTTTGTACTCCCATCTATTGGTATGGAAGAGTGCTTCTTGGTTTAACTCCCGCATCGCAGCAATAGAAGAAGAGATGGTAAAAATAAAGAGAAAAGAAGAAGCTTGCTCTGCAGATATTGACAATCAGTGACAAGGGATGCGTCGGCAGTAATTGGCGGAACGTGTGCGGAAGCGGGAAGCAACATTCCTCCTAATTCCCTCTATAATTGCAATAATTTTCCATTGTTACTCTGCCACATACCGCGACGTGAGCCTTTTCATATCGAATCTCCCCACTTCACCTTCTGCTTATTATGGTATTGTATTTGGATGTTTTAAAAGTTGGAACGCCTGAGAAAAAGAAGCAACCTCTGACTTGAGAATACAATAACATAACAAGCCACATCCGACTCTGATGTTCTGCGTCCCAATTCAAGTTTGTAATTCGGCTAGAACTGCTAAGCTCGTTATTCCTCTAAGCTGGCAGCAGTGAAATGCAAAGAATAACATTTGCATATATAATTGCTCTAATTTCGTAAAAACATTCAGCTGAAAGAACAATGACGTTTGCAAAGGGAACAAATTATAGTTAATGGAACAGAGACAATGTGAACTCTAAGATTTATAAGGTCTTCTGTGGATTTGTTTCAAATTTTGACACTGCCGTACTATAGCGACTCATTACAAATCTACAATATAATATACCTATACTACGCATATTCTATCCACGTTACATTATTCACGATACAGTTTTGCCTAAATTAAGTAATAACTACTTAGTTATGTACAACTTGAAACCCTAGGTCAGTTTGTGCAAAAAGAACGTGCAACATTACTAAGATATGTGAAGTTTTTAGTTTCTAATTTGTTCTTACTTTAGAATGCAGTAAAGAACTTCAAGTTCATATCAGAAACCTTAAGTAATACATTTATAAGAACGCAGTAAGGTTCCTGAGATACAAAAGTGTTGATTATTTAGCATATGGGCAAGGGATCCCTCCTTTCTCTTTGTTGCGTGAAAAATTACACTTTCAGTTACTTGTTTCTTTTGTCCCTTTATTCTCCCTTCTAAAACTGAAGCACAAAACACATTTCTGTTTATCACGAAGAGCTTACAGTTCCTCTTGACCTTACAACTGTCTTATCATAGCCTAGATACATACTTCACAGTCTAGCAGTTCTACTCTCTCTGTCTCACAAACAGCTAGCTTCGACGATAGACACATTTTCTCAGCGACGACTGTACACGCACACTCATACTCATAGCTAACATCTGTCTCGTTTAACACTCACAACCCCATCACAAAAACCACTTACTTTTCTTGACGTTCACTCGCTTATATAAGCCAGAACGCCATAGCACGGATTTGTCTCGAAATTCACATTTTCTCGAACTTCTCACAAATAAGCCGGAAGTCGGAGGTCTCTAGAACAATCTGGAAATGCTTTGTTCAGCTGCACTCATTGTCATCGGTCACATTCACAAGCAGTGGTGTGAGGTAGCTTGATCTTGAGCGTTTATGACATGTTGCCGCTGCCCGGCGTCACACTTTAACAGGGGTAACGTACCCTGCACCTTCTGTTGTTTATCCGTTATACTTAACCAGGGTTACATCCATCAGGTTTATCGATCTAAATCTTTGGGTATGTAACGGAACATTAATATTTGCTATTGATAGTTTCAGATACCTTATCAATTGAAAGACTCGTTGACTTTTCCTTAGATACCAGTTAAAAGCAGGTAAGACAGAAAAGGGTTGTTGTTACACTCATAACAATAAACATATCAGAAAATTATTATTACTATTATTATCGCTATTATTATTACTACTACATATCATTATCTATTATTATTATTATTATTATTATTATTATTATTATTATTATTATTATTATTATTATTATTATTATTATTATTATTATTATTATTATTATTATTATTATTATTATTATTATTATTATTATTATTATTATTATTATTAGATACTCCTATAGCAGCGCTTATACCTAGATTCGTGATTGCGCCATGAACGCTTTTATTGCTTTGAGGTATAGCGGCCTTAATCTCTTGACACGGTTCTATTCAATTTTTATTAGCCTTTATTACGTTACTCCTATGTTTTATGTGGCAGCAACTTCATATCTGTTACTGTCAATAGCAATTTATGGCTAGATTCGCGACAGTACTTTATTGAGTGTTAAATTATATTTTATGCAATCCCTCACACTATTAATAAGCAGTTTTCACATTCAAAATCATGCATACTCATTATGGTACTGGTGCTATAAGCCTTATTATGGAATGACGTCCTTACCACTTGGTGTACACAATTTCATACCAGTTACCTCCAAGAAAAATCAGATGTGCAGCACTCAAATGACTTTCTCAATGGTAGCTATATCAAAAGAATTAAAAATTATTTTGCTGTTTAACGACGCTGTTAATTGCCAGGATCACACCAGTGTCGCCAGTGTGGCAGAATTTTGTCCCGCAGGAGTTGTTTTACACGCCAGTAAATTACTAACATGGAGCTGTCGTTTTTAAGCACACTGGAGTTGAACCCGTGACCTTGACATCAGTAGGCCAGCGTCAAATCAACTGAGCCACTCAGACCGACATGATGATTTTGAAATTCTGTTCTCTTTCCATGACGAAGAGATTAAAAAACAGAATAACGACGTGCCACTTGAGAACAATACATAGGTATTGCAAAATTCTGACAAATAACAAGAAATAACTCAGAAACGGTTCGCTACACAAAAAGATTAACATAAATTGTGTGTTTTAAATAGATCTACCTATCTGTATCGTAAGATTTGGTCTGTGTAACGGTTTATCATTCATGCTGAAGTAATCAAGAGTAAATGGACTAAATGGCTATATGGAATATAGCTAGAAAATTCAAAATATACATTATATTTGCCATAAACACATCTTATACACGTGGCATTTTAATAAAAATCTGTTCGAAAATTTTTCCGTGTAAAGGGTGGTTCAAGGTGGAGGAATTTTCTTCAAAATCTTCGATTCGCATCTTTGAAAGATGTCAAACTTAAATACCAATTTTGGTTTGAGAGATAGAACTGGAACTTAAAAATTCAATGCCACAGCTGGGTTTTGAACCACTGTAATGAAACCTTGTACCTTGTGTGTTTAAAAACACCAACAGTAAGTTTGTTGGCATAAATAAATAATAATTACCAATTTTGGTTTTTAACCGACTCTTCATTTTTAGTTATACTGCTCATAGATAGACACAACACATAGTGACACACACACACACTCACACACACACACACACACACACACACACACACACACACACACACACACACACACACACACACACACACACACACAGGCCTGTTTCTAAAGCTGCTTTTTTGGATTAGAGGGTGTCAAAATATATATTTCCGGTGAAATCTGGACATTGAAATTTTGGGTGAAATACAATACTTCCTGTACTTGATAGGTTCGTGGTTGTGTGAATGATGAAGTTGTTATTATGGACAGTTTTATATTTCACATTGAAATGCCGTAGCAGCGCCGATACTCCAAAGTTACAACTGTTGATAATGAGCCTTGTATATTATTCCCGACTGAGTTTTTTAAAACGCTGACTGCAATATTTCATTAATGGGAGTCCACATTCTTCCATTCGACATAAAAGTAATTTTGGAAGCAAGATATCATTTACATGTACTTACTGCATGCAGCTATTTATTATGACGGGCCCCTGCATAGGAAAATAATTATTTGAAACCGCTGTTGAAGCATGCAATCTCTAAGCGTTACAGTTGTATAGTACTTGAAGTCGAGGTTAGCAATTCAGGTCGTCATTGTCGATAATCCGCACTGCGTGGTCACCACTCGAACCCCAAGAGTGCCTCTATACGAGCACTCGTCATCGTGGTTTCAATACCCCGGGACTCCACTTCGATTCCCGATAACTTCAAATGACTCCCGGCAAAATGTCAGCATCACGCGCCATTGGCTGAAATGTCCATATGGCTTGTATCGCTCCCTTTTAACATATTCTATCAATATTCCCGAGCAAAAGAGCTTCATTTTGGTGAGACGGACCTAGCACTGCTTCTATATTTCCAAATATTTCTATAGCTAAACTTCTACCGAAAATTATTATTTATAGTGATATTAGCAACCTTCATTACTCTTCTTGTTATAGCAGAGGTAACAATTTTTACTTTAGATTTTAGGCTATAGTCATCTTCGTATGCTGAAGTTATTAATATGTATTACCACGGTCACTTACCTATAAAATTTGGTATAAGTGCTTAAGGGATTACCCGTTCACTTAGTTTTAATGACTGATGTCTTGATTTTATTTTCCACTGGTTTTACTTTCTCTACTATGTAGATACGGTAAGTAGAGAAAGCATTGTATTTCATCCAACAATTCAAAAACTATCAAGATTTCACCGGAAATACAAGTTTGGAAGTTCTCTTAATAACCGCTCCGCCAAAAAGATAGTATTTTAGGAAAAGATCCGTGCGTGCGTGCGTGTGTGTGTGTGTGTGTGTGTGTGTGTGTGTGTGTGCGTGTGTGTGTGTGTTACTCTTTGAGGAAAATGTTTTGCTGTAATTTTCTGAGAATTGACTTGAATGATTTTTATTAAAATACCACATATTTAAGATATTTACATCACAAGTAGAAAGTTATATCTTGAATTTTCCACAAATAGTCTGAAGTGCTCTTTATTCTAAATGAATTTTGCATGATAGACAAAATGTTACAAAAATCTAAAGCTCCTTAAAACATGTCATTAGTCTCAAATAAGTTTAATGTTGCTAATCATTTCCGAGATATTCTTTGTTGTCGATTTGAATTTTCAAATATGTTATACGTTTTGCAATTGCAGATCGCTACGCATATTTACTTTTCATTGTTTACTTTTGCAATTTTATTTTAATTTTTTCTGTTTGGATGATCACGAAAGAGAAATCATATTTCCTTTTGGTGTTCATACAACGAGAATAAAATTTCAAAAGTATCATATAATGACCTAATTTTAAAATATTTGACAATCGTTTTAATTTAGTGTATTCTTCTTGTACCAACAACGAAATGTATAAATCTGACACACAAAAGTATAAACTTTCGTAAGAATATTTGTAGAATACTGAGTAGAGAGCACATTAAATTTGTATACTGCAGCTATACCAACAATTAACTGAATTAAAATGAGTACTCAGACGTTGTGAGATCGCAAAAAAGTTAAAGATACAAAAGTTCAGGAGAAAATGGCTATAAGCATCTCAAAGTTAATTCTTTCTTAGTTATGAACACTTCAGGTTTCCTAAGAAATAGTTGTTTGATTAAGGACATGTCACAAACAAATGCATATAAAATGTACGATAAATTATTATCAAAGGAACAGCATTTTCTTAAACAATAAAGTGTTTTATTTATTGACGTACTTTTCTGGAAGCTTTAGTAAATATCAGGAAATGTTTGCTTGAGAGAGTAATTCGTTTTTGAATGTCCACACTTAATATCCCTTTATCATTTCATTGAGTGCAGTGCTCTATCCATAAGAAATGTAAGAAATGTTACATTATTTTACCTCATTTGTGGATGTTAGCGTTATTTTAAATAAGAGCTGCCACTAGAAGGAGCAGGAGGTTTAACCTACCTTCTTGTTTTGTTTGTCGTTTTGCCTACCGTCGAACGAGTGCTTATACATTTTAAAATACAATTTTAAGCCTATGCATTTACGGAGAGAAATTGGTGGACAATTTTCAACTTTATTTCTAGTGGTTTTTAGGTCACTGAACTTTTTATTTTTATGCATATCATCAAATTTTAAGGGATAGATTTTGTTCACTTTTTGTACTTAGTTTTTTTTATCTAATTTTGCATCGTGCATGGTCATTATTTAGTACACATACTTATGGCTAAAACGTAAATAAAATGTATTTTTGGGAAATTGCACATTAAACTATCTTAATGGGTTCACTAAACTGATTAAAGTCCACAATTCCTTTAAAGATTATCAACTCTCAAAATGCTGAATATTCCTTCTTCCATTCCAAAATCTACAAAGAATAAAAACGCTTTTTTGAATTCTTCTATAAGATATTGCTTCCAAAAGAGGGTCTGGAGCCAAATTAAAAATCACATAACTATTGTATTAAAGTGATAAATCTTGCACTGCTATAGTTCACCTGGAATTTTTCTTATTTCTTAAAAAATTCACTAAAGTTGTGAAGTTGTGAATTCTTAGTTTTGTTCTGAAAGAACATGAAGAATCAAACGCTGTTGGTCAGTGAGTAATTGTGATTTATTCTGTGTTGAAATTCTCAAGAATATGACGCTTACGTCATATCACACTGTTACTTTGATTTTTTTCAAAGAAAATAATTTTATAGCAGCTTTGAAGACGAAGCTTTTATTGGTAAAAATAGACCATTCGCCTTTTTGAGTCATTTGTTCACTGGTAATCGGTGAGCATATGTGAAACAAATGAATCCATGGCAGGTATATAACATGAGAGCTTTATTGGCTGCTATGTAGTGACCGTCAAGCGTTTTTCTCAACGGTTAATGGTCACGCGACTGCACATTAACAAACTGATCCATAACGGTGTATAAGTGGAACGCACTGACCATATGCATTTAAATTTACAGCCATACTAGATGGGAAGTACTCATGGGGTCTGATCATGTCTATTTACCATAATTCTTCGTTGGAGGTTACTATTCTTTCCCAGAAATAAATAGAAGTCTTAAGTCATATGTGTGTTAATCTGAATCACTATTTCTAGATGTTAAGGTATTTTTTTCTTTTTTCCACTATGTATTACTAGGGTTTTATATCATGGAATAATGCAACTTGATTAATAATATTTTATTGCTACTGAAAATCGACTCACAAAAATCTACATCACCTCTTAAAGGACACTGTAGAACCCTATTTGCAAAATTAAGCATCCTTACTCTGTTAAAGTTGTGTATTTTTTAGTGTGTACTTTCTGTTAAAAAGCGCGTCATTAGCTATTCAGACTACAAATGAAATTCGCACTGATAAGACCATTATATTTATATACCTTATCACATACAAAACAATTTTCATGTTATTGCATTAATTGTTTTAATAGTTTGAATGCCAGCGTGAAAACATTGACATACATCCCACCCAAAAATTTGAGATCAAGGTTTCACTGGAAGAAACGCGTTGATAGTCCCCGAACAAAAAAAATAAATAAATAAAAATAAATAAAATAATAATAATGATGATATTAGTAGAAATCTCTCTCTCTCTCTGTGTGTGTGTGTGTGTGTGTGTGTGTGTGTGTGTGTGTGTGTGTGTGTGTGTGTGTGTGTGTGTGTGTGTGTTTACGTATCTGATCCTCTGTGAACATCCCACCTCAAAAACTGAAGGTCAGTTAAATATCAAATTTGGCATTCATTTTCAGCATCTTACAACGATGAACAGGAAAATTTTCAACAAAATCTCCAGCCTCCCTTCCCTAACTATGCTTTATATAGAAAAGCTTTCAAAAATGTTATCTAAAATGGATCTGAAGATTGATTAAAATACCATGCATTTCATTTTCACGACAAGTGAAATCTATATCTTGAACTTTTTTTATACCTATCTATGAACTCGTTTTCACTCTGAATTGCTTCTGCGTAACCGGTAAAGATAGGTAAAATTTTATACGCAAAAGGTAGATCTCCTTAAAATACACAATTTATGTAAAATGCATTTTTTGTGGGCATATTTCTTATTCTTAGTTAGAATTTTAACACACATATTCTTATTGGCCAAGTAAAGAGAACGGAATTTTAAAGTCATTGCCCAGTAGCTGCTCTTAAAATATTTAATTATCCCTTAAAGCCAACAACTTTACTGTATTCCGCTAATCTGATGCAATAAGACAAAATGCTTGTTTTGATTAATATGAAGTACATGAACCGTTTGTAAAATATGTTGCACAAGAGTGGTAGAGAAATTCATGTGAATGCAACTCATCGCATTTGTTTGTTAATTTAAAACTATGACTTTAAAATGTTCTTTAAACAGTGCAAGAGTGATAGTTGACACTATGAAAGAATGAACTTATTGTCATACCTACCTCTGGTTTGGTAGTACCTTTTGAAGTTAAGATAAGCGGATATATAAAGTGACATTTAAGTATACTTGACGTCTTAGGAACCTGCCTTGAAGCTGTTGTTAAGGCTATTACGTCCCTTTTGTGAGAGGACAAGTCTGTGAGAGAGTCGCAGTGATATTTATTGTGGGGAAAGTGAAGTGTGCCATAGCTGCTCTTTTTGTGTGTCATTTCTCTCCCCCAAGCACCCCACTTGTGGCACAATGACATACGTCTCCCCCTCACGACGGACGACCCGACTTTTGTGTTTATGTGTCGTCACGCAGGCAGGGGCTGCTCAACCACTGACACAACCAAAACTTCGCTCCCTGCGATTGTTTCGTCCTAATACTTCCGTATCACATTACTTCCAAAATCGTTATTAGTTTATTGAGCATTAAATATTTTACGCCAAGTTTAGAGAAAAGCCTCATTTTTTAATTTCCTGTTATTACGTACATGAAATACACGGTTTAATACAAAGCGAATCAGGATTTATCTGGGTCATATGTTGAAATTTAAATCCAGTATTAACGTAGGAGAACATTTGCTGAGGGTCCTTTCATTCGCCAAACAAAGGCCTCAACAGTCTGTTTTAGTATATAGTTTTTAGCATTATGTATTAAAAGGATATATTCAAATTTAATACCCGACTGTGTGTTATACGAATAAAGAAGACGGCTCGTTTAGGAACCTTTAATAACCATCATTGATAAACAGCGGAAATCCAGTGTTATTTGTAGTTTTTAATAATCAGATTCATCTCTGCAGACAAAATAAAAGTTCTTGCATTCTAAGGCTCCAATACAATCAGGGCTAAAATTATTTTAGAATAAATAAATAATTTGAATTATTTAGGCTGCAATGTTTCATATTTTAAAACTGACGATGTAATAAATAAAATTAATAAATTTAACTACATATGTGGAATAATAAAAGGAAACCTCAAATAAATTAGGAAAAAAACTAATTTAAAACTTGATATCATTATAGCAGTACCCATGTTGCTATGTGACAAAATGTTGGACATGAAGAAAAACTGAATAGAGAAAAATAGAGGGCGCAGATTCCTTTAGGAATATAGCAGGCCACACTTTGTTGGACAAAAGCAGGAATGATAGCATGAGAATGGAATTAGCCATCTTTAAACTAACAAAGCAGATACATCAATATAGAACTAGGTGGAAAGAATGAAAGAGTACTGCATTTCAAAACTGCTATTAGACTGCAAACCAGCTGGCAAAAGAACCATTGGCAGACCAAAGAAAAGATGGACTTAACAAATGTTTAATGCATGAGTTCGGAACAAGCCTTTAGAGGCTTAAACCTTGATGATGATGATGATGATGATGATGATAATGAGTGATGATAGTGATGAATTGTATTTTAGAAATTAAATGTTCATAAACTCATTAACTACAGAATGCTAACTAAACTAACACAACCTAAGCTACCAAAATTCCATAAGAAATACTATACCTGCGCTACCATAGTAGGGGTAAGGGAACACGAATAAGTTTATGTACTATTAAACAATTTTCTTATGTCTTAATGTTTATAAACACCCATAAAATATTTATTACCTGTTTTCAAAGCATAGGAAGACAAGCAAGTTGCGCAGAGAGAAAGAAATGAGGGTAGGAGATGGAGAGCATAAGAGAAATTTAAACAGAGTGCTATGAGTGCTAGAAAAACGAGGGATACAGCAATAGATGGAGATTGTTATGTTCCGCGCCCTCGAAATATGCAACACGAGGATTATCAAGGTAGTGTTCGCACTCCAAATTAAACTTTAGAATTTTTTTCCTTGAAGTTTATATTGTCTAAGAAGGCTCTATTGATTTTTATTAAATTACCATATGTTTAAGATACTTATATATAGAAAATAAAATGTGTATCTTAGATGTGCAGTCTTCTTTATTCTGAATGGCTTTTGTATAATCGGTAAACCGGAAGAGATTGACCAAATCTTGCTACATAAAAAGATCTCGATAAAAACACGATTTATATCAAATTAGCCACTTAACACTTATATTTATTGTTATTGGTTTGAATCGGAAAATACTTATACTTTTCTTCAAGCAGTAAGTCGCTATTTCTGTTTTCTTTTCCCTTGATCATGCAGAGCGTTAAATATCAGTCACCATATAACGATACGGTTTGCAAAAATATAACTATCGTTTTAAAAGTTTTTGTAGAAGAATGGGTGGACAAAGTCACATTAATATAACACATAAGACTATTTTTTTACGGCCCGCCTCTGTGGTGTCGGAGTAGTGTGTCTGCCTCAAGAGGTCCCGAGTTCGAATCTGATTAGAGTTATGCGAATAAAGTTGTTTTTTCCAAGGTTTCCCTTATCCTGAGAAGAAAAAATGTCAGGTAACTTTAAGCTCTATCAACTCCGGGCTCATTTGAGCATCATTTCACCTATTCATTGTTTGATATGACCTATTGGGTTAAAGGGCGTTAAACATAAAAATATGTTTTAAATTACGGACACTGTTCACTTGTTTATCCTGATATAGTGAAAAGAATGTGGTATTTAAAGGCCAGCATAAACCATTACCTGTTTAATACCTAATTATTATCGATCCATTTCCTCTATCCTCCTTATTCCTTCAACAAAATGTATGATGAAACAGTTTTGCCAAATGTAAAGTCAATTAACATGAAGAAGTAAATTTTTGTAAGACTAGTTTCTAGAAGTTGTAAAAATAAATGATAGTATATTTAGAAAGTCATGTGAATGTAAGCATCATATTGTTGTACTAGTTATTTAAAAGATCAGCACGTGGTTAGAGCAACGTGTCTGAATACAACAGCACAATCCCAAGAAATGACCGCTGTACTCGTGAAGAACAGTGGCATTGTATGTTTGTTGTCCTGCAGATGTTTCACTTCTGTTTTCTCTACCGCAGGCGAGCCACACACACATCCCGTTCTTCCCCTTATTTTTCTCTCCTTGGAACGTTGTTGATGACCCTACTACACTGTCCCTCCTATCAGTTCTGCTTCCGCTGGCAGTTTATTCTCTTTTCTGTTTTCTCTTTATCCCCTCTTCACTCAGTATTGATCCTGTGCGGTCATCGGAGGGGCTAATTAAATGGCAATTGCTGGGCCCGTCTAATTTCCTTCCCACGTACAGAAGACAGACTTGGCAAGCTCAAAAGTGTAACTGGGAGATCATGTGCGATCCTTCTACCATTATCTATGACATTTAGAACCATTCTACTCATCTCAAAAGTGTTGTTTCTTCAACTTCCTTAGGATATCTCGAAGCCCTAGATCTAGATCTAGTAGTTAAAGTTAGGTTGATTATTCTTAAATGTTTTGTGTTTCATCCTTGTTTTTGCCTTAATTATCAGAAGCCCTTGTGTATTATGTTGAATCGATATTTTAGAATAAAAGTTATCTAGGAATGGTAACTTAAGCTATCAAAATATCGGTACGTATCGGTCGCAGTGTTACATTTTCAAAGTTACATTTATATATGTATGTATATACAAGGTTCCCCCTCCCCCTCAAAAATATACACCGACAACCTTAGTATGTTGTGTGTGATAGCAAACTGAACGACTTTCAAGAAGGAACCTGTCGGAAATGTACGGTTTGGGACGCTGGAGAGCGTCGAAGTTTGAGAGCAAACGGTTGTGACAATTTAACATTCATTTTGTTATCTTAATACGAAAGGTATGCAGCACTTTAGCCATCTGTGTACTGGGTTGAACGACCTGAGTATAATAACATTCCTGATTGCTCTAAATTGCTCCATGGAGTCCTTGGTGCGCATTCTAATGCGTTACTTGTGTAGTTTCCAGTTCAGTAACATTTTTTAACAACAGTGCGACACGTACCGGTACATAGCTGCTGAAATGGCCGACTTGAGCGCCAGCACACTTTGATGTAAATGTGTGGAATTACCTCAACATCGCATATTCAAATCGATCGATTGAGAGGTGGGCCAGTTTCATTGCCAGCACGGTTGCCAGATCTGTGTACCTCTGTAGGAGGTGCACAGTTGGAAGTGAATTATAACAAATAATGGAAACCCGAGGATTGGAAAAGGAAAAATAGACAGATGAAGAACAATGGCGTCGGGTAACCGGAAGACGGTGAAAAGCGGTGTCGAACCGGTGCACCAATGATACTTCAACGTCAGTCCATATTTCATGACCATAACTGCCACTGTGGTTTTGTGAACAAACTTTTATACATAATATAAGCGATCATTTTGAGCAGGAAATGATTATTTTGGTAGAAACAGAACATGATGTGTAAGTCCTAACCGGTTTAAATAAAAGTATACATTAATAACTTAAGTTATTTTTTAAACGCTTACAGAGCTTGTAATAAACGCATGAAGTATTAACCTGAAGTACACGAACACATTACAGGAAATGTCGAGAATGTCTTCCACGTTTCCCGTCATGGCCATTTGGCGTTTATCATAGTTGAACTCAATACAAAGATTTCTGTCATGTACCTGACGATGTTACACTTAATCATAACTTTTATCTAAGTAGTAACAGATGAAGCCATAAGAAAGAAGTTCATTGGAGTAACATTGATTGACTATAATGCACGTCATCTAAGAGACTTCAGATCTCATGGAGGGTAACCTATGACAGTACCATCCTGTTGGTGCCACACATTCAATACTTCAAGAAATAAAGATACATAAGTAGTTCGGAATTACAAATAGGTCAACAACAATGTTGTAACCCAATGACAAAATCAGAACTGTAACTTTTCTGTCACATTATTGTCTTCTAAAATTTTATCGCAAATACTCTCTTTTTCACTCGTTTCGTCGTTAATACAGTCTACAATCTTTCGTGCTATCACAACTTAATTTTCACATCTCGTAATCTTGATTCAGTCCTTTCAGTACCTCTCTTTACTTTCTCTGTCTGCGCAGCTGTCTCACACACACTGACACACAGACTCGTGTCTGAACTATAACTAACTGCTCTGCTGATTCCTCGCCTCCTTATACAGCGAGGATGGCGTTACGCGGACCTTTTTCGACTTCCATAAACGCCCAGCGATGAACGTAACCAGATCTTTCTCGAAGGCACTTGAAACTCTTTCTGTTGCTTTATTGTTGTTGGTCATGTGATCGCTCGCGCGAGTGGTGCGGGAAAGCTTGAACTTGCGCCGTTATTTAGTCGCCGGCCTGGTATCTGGTGTGAGGGCCTTTGGTTTGCACCGCGCCCAGCGTCACACTATAGTCCCTCTTTTAAGTTTGCACTATAATTGCATCATTAATTGACTGTTACCTTTAAATATTCTCCGCAAGTTGCAATAGTTGCAAACTGGTTAGAGACAGCAAATTCTGCATTTAAGAAAAGCGAAGTATTTTCGAACATAAACGTAACCTCCATGGCACAACGCCGATTTGGAGATCGCAACGTCTCCCACATTTTCGAACATGGGATACCAAAATGAACCCATTGAGAAGGCACACATTGATTTAGCTGAAAAAACTTTCCTTCAGATTATACATTCCAAAAACAATTTAATTCATAGTTACACTTTTTGAAAACGTCGAAGGGAATGCACTGCAAAAAAGCACACGAACTTTTACTGATCTATTAAAAAGTGTTACTTATAGATCTTCACAACACACCAATTTGCTTCAGGAAACAGAGATAACGACAGATGATATGCAGTCATTTCAAGAGGGACAGACTAGACTATATATCGATTCTCAGCAAGCAAGTCGTCTGAGATTTGACAAAAAAATTTGGAAGAAAAACGTTGACCCCTAGGGCGAGGATTTGTAGAGGTTTTAGGCTGAGTCAAGTGTTTCAAGTATTCCTTTAAGACAGCGTCTCAGATTTCCCTCCAGTGTTTATCTCCACCAACCGCAGTGATGCATCCTTGTACAAGTGGCTGGCCGACCATCCATTCCATTTGGATGTTTCTTCTCCATTAATCCAATGACATGTTGATCTTTGGACCACCTATTGAAAAGAACATTTCAAAAATATGTTCGTGTGAATACAAGCTTTCAAGTCTTCTCCTATGCTGCCAATACCACAGGATTTTAAATTAAGGATAATAAAATGGGTCCTGCGCATAGTTTATTGGGATGTAGAATTCAGAATTGAAATCACTTGTTTTCTATCACAGCCATTTTCCCACAGTATTCATTATCACTATAGTTACTGTGAATGCAACATCAAGGACTTTAGAAGAGTTCAAAATGACGAAATGTCCTGTGGCAAAATACAGAAGTGTTCCTCAGCCTTCTAGTCAAGTTCTGCGTGTCAGATTGTACATAGCTTCATTTCCAGAATGTATCTGTGTGCATACTGCATATGCTTGTATTCTCCTATATTGTTGCATGTTTAATTGTTTCATGAGCTTTCAGTACATTACTTTTAAATTGGAATTTGAAAATTAATATTTAAATTCATTATCGAAACTTATGTTAAATTCCTTGACATTTTGTTAAGTCAACGTTCACAAAATACTTTCAATAGCGATTATTTGCAGAGACTTGGATGTAACAAAGATGCATTTCAAAGTTACAGCTGAAGCCGCAACACTTAAAAATTTTGGTTTGCCTTTACACGATCTTTCTGAATTCTCAATGAGCTTCAGAGTATTGTGTATTGTTTTAGGGAGAAATGCTGGCATCATAAATGTACTGAAAAATATTTCTGGAGGTTAGTAACAATATTTTGCTGAATAACCTCTGCAGATATGGAAAGACCCTTTTCAAGATAACCAAGCAATCGACAAATGTCATTTATTTACACCTGAGCATTTGGAGAAAATGATTATTGTGTCTGCAAGTCAAAGTACAACAACCAGAATGACGTCTTAAGGAATAATGTACCTGAGTATTCAAAAGAATACTGAGCCCAAATGACCTCGTTATGACGACCCTTAAACTGCGCTGGCTCACTTACTCGCTCACTTACTCCAAAACCATAAACTTAAAGTTCACAACTTTAGCGCTTAGTGGATATTTTCGAAATTACAGAGTATATTTATACATTTCTGTGGTATAAATGCATGCATATTTTAAGCATTTCAGTTCATATGAATTCGATGTCCACTACTAACTGTTACAATGACTTCAAACAGGTTAGATTGAACTTTCAAATAACATACAATTCTTCGCTATACAGTAAGTGTTTACATTATTCGGAAACAGTCATACAGGTGTACATCCGAAGGGTCACGGTCCCACATCCTCCTATTCTGTTATCTTGAGCTACATCTGCCCCCCCCCCCACCCTCCCATTTCATGGCTTGCCGGAAGAAAATTCTCAACATTTTCACGATCTTTACATTGTACCGTTAAACATTTTACAGGGTCATTATAAAATCACCTAACGTGTACTTACATTTCGTCTTGGACGTTTTTGATGCCAAATTTGACGCGCAATTACATGGACATGCATTTGACCGCGTTAGTCTAAATATTATCCTTCAGGCCTAATGTTCAAACTGCTACAGAATGACGAGTATTTACCATGACAGCATCAAACTGAAATTTCTCCGGAGGCGAAATTCGTTGTGACACGTTTTCTCTATTCAAAAGAAAGTAATCTGCCGAAATTCATAAAAAAGTGGCTGTCGATTTTAATAAGATTATCAAGAATCAAAAAGTGGAGGACAATAATGTCCTTATTCAACTATGAAGCGGTAGTTAACCCTACTGTCAAACCTGATACACGAATTTTCATGAATCGACATTTATAGAGTTATCAGGGTATCGAAACAATTCCTGACGTTTAAGTAAAGTTACAGCCCACGACAAGGTTAAAAATGGGAAGAGACCTAGAAACTCTGATCTGCACGGCTCTAGCGTCATTCTGATTTGTATCACGTGCTTAGTAATGAGTTTAAAATGTAGTTCAAGCACTGTTTGATATTGTATTCTCTTCGTATAACTTTTGAGCCTTTTAATACACTGATAAAAAATTATCGGTATCTATTGCATTCTCATTAATAATGTCTATTGCCTAATTAGGCGTGTCTCATATAATTCTGAAACTACGACAGAATCAGAGAAGGTACATTCCAAAATATAAAAGTAGACGTACAAACAACTGAGTTAGACAACTTAAGAGAAAAGCTGTATGCAATGTTTAGAAGTTTATAAAATACTAAATTGTATCACAAAAATAAGAAATCAAGCTTGGTGACTTGCTGGTATATTTGAGGCTAGCACTCAGACGAAATAATTTGCGATGAAAGCCACGTATCATTTAAAAAATCTGATGCGTTCCACTCACATGACTTTCTCTGCTCTTGTACTAAGTATTCTTACAAACTCTTATTTCTATCTCCTTCGTGTTAGTTAAGATAAACATTTCCATAAATTGCCTTATTGCTAATTTTCTTGTAGATGTAAGGGAAATATCGGAATACAGTAGGCTTTGAGCGACAGTCAAATCTTTAAAAGCCGATCGCTATGCGAAGACCAAGAGATAAAACAATTAAATAACGACCTTCCATGAGAGAAAACTGTAAGTATTGCAAAACTTACACAGGTAACAAGGAATATCTCCGAAACGGTTCACTCCAAAAAAAAAAAAATGCATTTACACATAAATTGTGTTTTAACGAGATCTACATTTTTTGTATAGTAAGGTTTGGTCCATCTCTTACGGTTTATCAGAGTAAACAGGACTGTGTAGGCTATAACCATAAAATTCAAAACATATATTTCATTTGCTACAAAAATATCTTAAACATATGGCATTTCAATCAAAATCGTAGAATCATTCTGGAAAAAATCAAAAGTTTTGAAAAATTCTACATGTAAAGAGTGCTTTAGGGTCCAGGAATTTTCTTCAAAATCTTCGTGTCGCATCCTTGAAGGATATTAAACTTAAATACCAACTTTGGTTTTTAACTGCCTTTTCGTTTTTGAGTTATGCTGTTCAAACATACACACACGCGCACACACACACACACACACACATACACACACAAACTCACACACACTCTCCCTCTCTCTCACACACACGGACGTTTTTGTAAGATTGGTTTTTGGGATTGAAGGCGCCTCAAAATATATATTTTCGATGAAATCTGGGCATCGAATTTTTTGTGGGAATACAATAATACTTCCTCTACTTACTGTACGTAGTAGAGAAAGTAAAAAACAAAGTTAAAAAAAAAAAACAAATAAAAAATCTATCGTTTGATTATAGGCCTGTAAAGAGATGACTATCTGAAGTCACTATATGAAGATGGTTCAATGTCCTGGTAGGAATTTCGTTCCCAAGATTACCTGTACATATCGTATTAGATGCTGCTGGAGATTACGGTGAGTGGGTTCTATTACTTGTTGTAGGTAAGTGCGCTGTAAATGATGAATGTTGTGTTAAAATGGTTTGCAAAAGACAGTACAAGCATACCATCCTCATTAGCGGATCTACATCTGTACTTTCTGGTAGACCACATTAACTTTAGCCCCGCCCGTTACATGTATATGAAGCAAGTGTTTATGTTCCGAAGTCTTCCCTCAGGGGTCTTCTCGCCCGGAAAGAAAACGATTAAAAACCAGTTTCAACTCAGTCAGTAGTTTTGTAGCAAGCCAAACATTCCATTGCTGCACATGCATCTAAGTTTTTTTACTCAATGACACTTGTGTAATTGGTATACGTGCAAGGAATCGTGTCGGTATAATGTGCAGTGGTTAGTGTCGAAATGGGAATGTTAGACCTTCTCTTCCAGATCCAGCACCCAGCTAATTTCTGGTTCTAGCATTCCTCTTAATGTGTATCTTATTCCTCTCTTTTGCTTCGCTCCTGGGCCTGAAATCAATTTGTTCATAGGTCAACGTTTAAGGGCTAGACTTTTGATATCAAGCCAATACAAGGTGCAGGCGTTTCATTTAGTGTCTTCTAGGAGCCACCTCCCCAATTCAGCTGTGTACCTCCCTCCATGCCAGCAGGCTACGCGGTGCAGTTCAAACTAGTAAACCGTATTAGACGGACGCTCAAAATGACTATGCATACGATTCATCAAGAATGGGAAGAAGATTAATTTTGTATTTTACATAATGAAAAATCATTTTATTTAATTTGTTACTGTTCACTACGCCATGTACCCTATTTTAATATTAGACGCCATTTTAAAAAACATATAAATGAATATGGCAGGATGTTACATCAATATGTTTATATATTTTCTTAAAACAAAAATTAATAATTATTATTACTTATTGTTTACTTTCTTGTAATCACTATCATCACGTTGTATATTAATTAGTAAAATCATACTACTCATGCTATCACACTCGACAACAGAGAATTGAGGAATTGAAATCAGTTCTCCAACAGACCCAATACAAATAAGCCATTCAACAATCTCTTAAGGCCAGTTACCGTAGCTCAAAATTTAATCATATGAAAAGCAGATCCAGGTCTACATTAATATATATGAATTTAGTTTATGTTCTGTGGCTAAGTTCTTCTGCTTTGAAACCTGATTTAAATAAATTTGTAATGAGATAACACGGCCGTTGATCTAGAACTAAGTTATTTAAAATATCTACACAAATGGGGCTCACTTTTACTGTTACAATGTGCCGTATGTTTGCACGTGAGGGTGAATGTACAGCTTTAACTTGAACATCCTGTGCCGCTCCGTAATGTGGTGTGGGAGCAGTTGCTACCGTCGCTCTTTTCCTTATGGGCACTCTTGATCTAATGTGGATCGTCATTGGTAAGCGTGTCATCCAGCCCTAAGGTACTTCTGTACTCCTTCCGCTCTGTCGCTTATTTATTATTACTTATTTATAGGTAACTCGCCCTTGGGGTATTTATCTCCGATGTGAGATTTCCTTGTGGTCTAACCGGGAAAGAGTACGAATCAGCTGAGGAATTTAATGCCGTACTGGCAAGTTGGCCATGGTAGCTTAGTGGTTAAAGAAGCCCCTCGATAAGCGGAAGATGAGTGGTTGAAATCCCGCCTATGACATTGAATTTTTCAGTAATGATTTCACCTCTTAAACATTGCCCATACGGCTTGTGTGTTTAAAAACACCAGCAGTAAACTTGTTGGCATAAATAAATAATAATTTCACTAGAAAATTAAAATTTTAAACACTTATCTACTCAGCTTGGCACAAATAGTTTTATGGGTTTACTATAAGTTTAAACCCAATCGAACCAAGAGTTTTTCAAATAAGCGCACCTGAGTATATCATAATTACTTCTGCTTATTAACTTACATGGATGTCACAAGCCTAAAAGCTTGATTTTCATATATGTTCTACCCCAAGTGCTTACAATGTGTAGTGCAAAAGTTATTATGACTAATGGTTTAGGTGATGTTCACACTGCAACACTGACATATTTTTCATGTGTTCATCACTGTGTTTAACTACGGTGTGTCCTTAAGGATATGCATCAGCACCTTTTAGGAGCTATTGCAAAATCCAGAAGAGCCGTTCCGGAAAAAGACATAAGTAGAAATGAACATGAAAGATATAACTCGATTAAATAACACACGAAAAAAATAAGTAGGTAAGTTTTCTCAGAGCATTAGCAATGAGTGTCAGTAAGCTGAGCACTGTCAGCTGTTAGTTAATCAGCATACCTGTTTAACTTTAGGAAAATCGAATACGTTTTATTTTTTTGTTATAAGCCGTGATAAACACGTTTATATGATCAAGTAGCACTAGCAATTTATGCTTTTATAATTTTAAACATGCTAGCATATACGTAGTAGAAAATAAGTGCAAATACTTTTGCATCTGATAAAAATTATATCCAAGGAATAAAAAGAGAGGTGGCAGGGATTAAACAATTAAAAACTAATGCACGTATTTAAAAGAGTAGCAGAAAAAAGGAGTTGTATGGCCGACAGCAGAAATACAGGACCTCAAAAAGATCATAGATGCGTTTTAAGTTGGAAGGCCAAGTGATTCTTAAGAAGATCAAACAAGCTGAAACGGGCACCTCTTCATATTGACTAGGGTCTATCAATGAACAAAGAATAATGTTTTAAATAATGTTGTGTTTCCACATAGAGTGGAAGCACACTAGAGACGCTCAAGGTCAAGCTACCTCACATCACTGTGCGGCGAGTTCATGGAGTGTTCAGGACAAGAACGAAATGAGTACTGCAGAACAAAGCGTTTCCAGATTGTTCGCGAAACTTCCGATTGACGGTTTGTTTATGAGAAGTGTCGAGAAAAGGATTTCCAGAAAAACTGTGGTACGTCATTCTAGCCTATATAAGTGAGACGAGACGGCAAGAAGCTGCTCTTCTGTGACGGAGTCGTTAAATGCTGAACGAGCCAGCTGTTACTATTAGTTTTAAGTGTGTGTACAGTCAGTGTTGAGAGAATGTGTGTATGGTCAGAGGTAGTTGTAGACACTGAGTCGTCGCGTCGGAGTTGTTTGTTGTGTGAAGAAGTTTAGTGAGTGTAACAGTCGGAAGCAGTTGTGAGACAGAGAGGTGAAAGTGTAGTACGAGTCAAGGTTACTAGAGGACAGTACAGCGCCCACCTCTGTAGCGTGGTGGTAGCGTGTCTGCCTCACATCCAAGAGGTCACGAGTTCGAATCTCGCTTAGGGTGAGTTATCCGGATACGGTTTTTTTCCGAGGTTTTCCCTTATCCTGAGAAGATGAATCTCAGGTAAGTTAAAGCTCTATGGACCTCGGGCTCATTTGAGCATTATTGCACCCATTTCATCGATTTACCGTCCGATATGACACTACGATGGAGGACGTCAATATAAAAAGGACAGCACAGCTGTGAGTTGTAAGTTGTGCGAGGTCTCGCGTTGTAAGTTGCGTTAATAAAAATAGGGAACCACGTTTTGTTTTTCACTTTTAGAAGAGAAATAAAGTGACGATAACAGTAACTAGAAAGTGTCATTTGTCAGACTGGTGTCAGGAGTGGGATTTGTTGCATTGTAATTCGTTACAGTGTGTATCTACACCTATGGTCATCATAATTGAACAGGAGTTTTATTTCAATTCCGTGAGATGGAGTCTAGAGTTGTTTTGGATCACCCGGTATATATCTGCATGTTGGCTATGTCTGAGAAATCTAAGGAACCAAGAGCGAATCCCGAGTATGTAATCTACAAAATACTGTCTCACCCCACCGTCAGTTTTTTTACTAAAGTAGAAGTTCCATTATTAAAACAGTTGCTGAGCACAACTGTCTGTGAAAGTGAATATTTCATGCGGTACCTACCTAAGCTGCTACTCAGTCCTTTTGAAGTTACGGTTAAAATGAAAACACTGTTGAAACCCCAAGGTAACATGGGCCCAATATTTTCCTGAAATGTGGCAATTTCGCACAGCGGAGCAGGATTTTAATTTATGACACTGGAGCAGCCTCTACTCCCGAAGTCGAACCGTGCGGTTGTGGTATATTATAATAACATGCAAATTTATACTGCGTCCAATGTTTTAATTAATTAAGAAAACGCGAGCAAAGTTGAGGAACACATTTTATAATATGCTGATGGGAGAGACGAAAAGGTCGTGAAGGAGAGAGAGAACCAAGGGAAAAAATGAAAATACCACACCGGCGCTGCTTTCGAAACTTTGAGCAGTTTTATGTTAAAAGGAGACGTGAAATAAAAATGAGTCAAGAAGGAACACTCGGGCTGCTGCAAAGGAGCACTTGATCTAGAAACTTCATACTGAAGCTCTGCGTAGGATGTAAAATGCTTACGATCTTCTACTATTTTATACCTAACATCTTGTATATTGGCAATCTGAATATTACTTCGGCAGTTTCATACATAAAAGAAAGTCTAAGCCCTGGACTTTTTTTTAAATGACTGACTTACTCGACATTAATAGATGTATTTTTACTTTACTACGTATAGTATGTGGGGAAAGTATATATTGTATTCGGCCCAACATTTCGATGTCGAGATTTCAACGAAAATGTATGTTTTGAGATCCTCTGAATAAAAAAGAGGCTTTTTTTTTTAGAAAGAGCTATGTGCAGTATCTGACTGAACAGTATAACTCAAAAGCGAAACGCCGCATAAAAAACAAAGTTCAAGGATGCCTTACTAAACTTTTGAAGAAAATTCCTCCATCCTAAAGTACCTTTTACACGTACTTTAGGACGTTTACCCTTGATTACTTTTGCATGATAATAAATAGTGTAGAGATAGGCCAGATCTTACTATACAGAGATGTAAATCTCGTTAAAACACACAAATTATGTCAAATGATCTTTTTTGTGAAGTGAACCAGTTCGGAGATATTCCCTGTTATTGACTCAAATGGGAGGTCGTTATTATTTTTTTTTTTTCCTCGCTAGGTCATGCAAAGAGAACGGAATTTGTAAGTCATCATATAGCGACCACTCTTAAAACATTTGAATATCGCCTACTGCATTCCTCTTGCACCTGCAAGAAAATTAGCAATAAAATGAGAGGTATGCAATAACTTTGTTGGCATAAATAAATAATTACAAGCAATAAAATGTTTATCTCGATTAACACAAGGTACACAGAAGAATAAGTGTCTGTAAGAATAGTTCGTGCTAGAGTAGAGAAAGTCATGTGAGTGCAGCAAATCAGATTTTTAACTAAGCAATTCAAAATAGGATTAGAGTGCTTTGTTTAAAGTCGTGAGTAACCTAAAATTTACATTCGTACCTAAGATGTAAATGTCGAAAGTTTTTTCCATATTGGTAAAATTTGTTTAGGGTACTTCTACAAGTTTAGCACAAAGTGTCCAAGTTTATTCCTTAATTGATCAAGCAGTCTAGTTTGGTCCACAAAGCTTTGAATATAAAAGGTAAAAGTAGCTTTTAAAATTCTCCAAGTAATATAGTCCTTTGTAAATCTAAAGGTAACCTATGAATTTTGCAAGGTGCAGTATAGCTGTAGTTTATTTTGATCAGATAAATTAATTAATGCAGATTTCTAGATAAAGATTGAATATACAGTGGGGTAGTTTTTAACAATTTTAAGTTAAGCTATACTTTTTGTGGCTTACAGTGGTATAAAATTACCTTTATCTATATGCAACAGGGTGTTGATTTGTATGCTAGAGATTGAAAATAAGGGTAGTGAAAGCTTTTGAAAGATTTAAGATACATTGTCATTTTTGCAGTATTTGAAACCGAAGCACAAAAGTGTTGCCAAAATCACACCAACAATACTACTTGTATCTCAAATTAGTTCAGTTTGGTAATATGAACATGATATGCCATTCCCCCTCAATAATTCCATTTCGAAGGTCAATAAAAATGCCATTTGTCAGAAAATTGCTAAACATGTTATATATAATAACATATCATAAAATTGCATTCCAGAGGTCTTTGGTTTGATTCCCGTCACCCACCCATTCTGATACGGTCGGTAGGTGAATCCTGACATGGTTTTTCATCTACCATGAACTCCTTCCCATCATTTTTCATTCCGTTTCCTTCTAATCCGAAGAGGAGCCTGATTCGTGCCCATTTTATTCCGCGGTTCTGTCACGAAGAATGGTGAAGTGACAGCGAAAATTGAATTAAATCACATTAGTGGAGAGAGAGTGTGAAGTAAGTGATCACTTTAGGTAAGTGATAGTGATCACATTAATAAAATGACAGTGAAAACTGGACAGCCACAGGACGTTGGAAAGATGCATTAAGTTTTAATGAAGTGGGATGTAACAAAAGTAATGGTGATGTATATGGACCAACACTTTAGCCTATCAGTATGTATCGTTTGATTAATTGCCAACACAATCCTCCTCTTAAGCCAACAGGAGACATTGGAGGCTGTCAGCTGGTTGTTTTCAATGTGCTGCAGTGCCCAATGTTTGTACCACTTCATGTGTTAGAACCATAACTTTAGATTCCAAAGACAAAATAAGGCTACCCTTAACCTTCGTGCATTTATAAGAATTTGGAACACGGTGACACTAAGTGATTGATTCAATTGCTGACTTCCTTTTTCAATTTATATGCCATATTTAACACCTAAGCTCATGCGGACAGCAATTAGCGTTTGAAGCAATGATGTTCACTTGTTTTACTGTAGTGTTAATCAAAGCCTTGTTTTGTTAAACTTTTTGCTGTTGTTTTTATAAGAATAAATTTAGACACATTCATTCCCTCACACATACCACAACACTCCAGATTGGGAATAATTCTGACTAAAACTCCCATCCTCCAGTCTGGAATTGAACCCATGGTTCCCGGATTTCAAAGCTAGTATCTCTAGACCACAAATCCAGTCATCTGTTTTCTATAAATTCTATTAGAAGCTATAAAATTGAACTTGATTGTAATAAGGATACGATGAAAAACGCCAAAGATTGCCAAAATTTAATATAAAAATACATTTAGTTTAATTAAATATTACACACCCTTTACTTAAGTTATATGTAGCTTTTATAGCTTACGGTCATGCCTGCCTGTCTATAATCCTAGTAGACAAAAGCTATATGTTTTATGTGAACAAACCATTCAAAGGAGCTTCAACATCCTTAAATGTCAACTTAATTGCAGAGGTCCAGGGGCAGATGGAGACTCTTTATGGACACTTAACTGCTCTTTAAACAACATAAAGTCACAAACTGTTAGTTTGGCCTTATAATTTTTAAACTCTTATTTTCTGGCGTTTCCATTTCTAGGTGCATTTTGTTTTTCAAATTATTCCGTATTTTTAATATACAAAAATGTTGTGTATATTTTGACTAAAAAATAAGTCTCATTTTTAATATTTATTTTCTCCCAAACTAGTAGGATGATCAAATATTCATCTCCAAAATTTGTTTATATACTTTCAACAAACATTCTTTGTTTCAAAATACAATTGCATGTTGTAGAGCAATTTTTTAAAACAGTAAGAAGAACGCTAAAAACAATACATTTATAACTTAAATTACTGTACTAAAATTACAAAGGGATCGGTTTTAAATTATGCGCTTTTAGAATTTCACAAGTATCTTTATCATCTTTTTTATAGGAAATAATACCGGAGATTTTAACTCTCTTGTCCTCCAGTTACATGATTATATCATTACGACTAGCGTTATACAGCTGTTTGCATTAGCTTAGGAAATGGCATAAGACACTTGAAAAACTTACTATGAAATATACGCTGCCTGTTTTGACATCAAATTGCTTGATTACACTGCATACAGCACTAGTACTCTGCACTAGTTTTTTATAACGGTTTCGACGGAACAGAGAGTATTCCTAGCGAATATACTTACAATTTCTGTTCAACATCTGCTAGTTAAGTGTATTAGAGAGAGGGAGAAGAGGGAGAAAGAGATACACACTGGATTTTGAAGTTTTATTTGTAAAGGTGTTATTAAAATTCTCAGAACGATGATATTTGAACAAAAGCGTTCTAAGACACACACGGACAGAATCTAGTTTCTATGGTTTGACAGTATTATCAATGATGTACCGTTCCATTCATTTTATTTATTAAAATATATTGGTCGCCCTGTTTTTAAATAAAAAGCATTTTAATTCAATTAATACTATCAATAGTAGCAACAATACGGTTTAGTTGGTGAAAACAGTGGAGAAGTGCAACATGATTTTGGATGTTTATTTTATACAGGTTTTCGTGAGATGCATAAATGCTGATTGGTGCATGATCATGAGAAGAAAACATGGAGTAATTAGGGACCAGTAAAATATTTTCTGGAAAAGCTCCAATCTTACGATCGCAATAAATGCGCAAATCGTGTGGAAACCATGAAACTCTAGAGGGGTTTTTCCATTACAAGACGAAACGTTTTGCAGAAATGTGCAAACTTTCAATCGTTATTAATTCCATCTACGTTACCAGCCATAAACGCCCCTGAACGTACCGGTTTCGGAGATATTACTTATAATGACCAGGTGAATGTAAGCTTTTTCCTGGAGGACAGAGTGGCGACACTGCTTTAAATTCATGGAATCTCCTCAGTGACTTTAGGCTTCACAGAATCAGCCTTTTCAGATCAGGTATGTAGGCGCCTTACAGCTGTCGCACAAGAAATCCGTTTTAGTGCGGCATGCATAATGTATCTTCCAAAAAGATCCCAGGTACGACAGTTCGTTCAATTTGTGTTAAGCAATTTAGTTAACGACTGGACAGCAGTTACCACATAACTATATGCTAGGAGAAAATTTAATAGACTTCCCAAGAAAGACACTGAAAAGGTTATGTATATATGAACAAGTTTCTGAAAGTTTTTTACTTTGCCAAAGGTATAAATATTACCAATACGCTGGAGGTGACTTCCTCCTTCAGTCTGTGCACAATGTAGGTGCGCTCTGCTGAACATTCTCGGATCATTTCCAATTTCTATGTAAGTTCTCAGAACATTAACATCAAGTATACTACATAAACGGTCTCTGCATAAAATTCAAATCAGGCGATCGCGCAGGCCATATTTAGTGAACTTCGTCACTGCAGAAATTGACCACTCAAAAGACAACCAGCTGCTTGACCAAAGTGCACCTCATGCATCAAACATATTGTCAGGTAGTTTGCTTCCCCCCTTCCCTTCCTTATGGCAATGCAAAGCCACATCTTGTCGTCATTGGATTGTGGTTAAAGGTCAAATTAATATTCCTAGAAATATTAACTTTTCATTAAATTCCTAGGAGAAATACACATAACGACTCACCTCATAAGAGTTTAATACTTTAGCCCATTATATAGATATTTATAGCTACTACGAAATATGATACTAATACGCAAATTCTCAGTGAAAGTTGATGTCATTAACAAGAAATTTAAAGAAGACACTTTTGTGCGAATATTCTGTAGAAGAGCGAATAAAGAAGGTCATGTGAGCGCAACGCAAGATTTTTTAAAGTGATAAGAGTTTTGTCTTGGTGGGAGACCCAGGTCCCCGGTACCGGCGAGGGGATTTTCTTCCGCTAAGAGATCTGGTCCGGGATGCACTCAGTCTCGTTAGGAGCTACTTCTTTAAAAAAATAGCGACTCCTAGTTGAGAAGACCGCATAACCGAGGGACCGGGGTGCTGACCACGTTCCCCTTCTAGTACTGCATCCCAGTCATGACGCCTGTGGTGGGTAGAGGTGGGGGGCGCAGCGGCTGGGCGATAGGCCTTGGCCCGGAAGGGGCTATTGCGCCTTGTGTTATTAATTACAGATCTCGAAGAAAATGTGAAAACAGTTGGTAGAACGCTCTCTCAGCGCGACACATCGCTTGCATAAATAGTCCACTAAAACTTGTTCCACATCGGTAAATCCTTGTTGTGTGACTCGAGATCACTTGCGCAAGTGAACGAGAGTGCAACAGCATTAACTCTGGGGACACATGGTCGTTTATTCTGCGTGCGTTTAAGGCACGTAATATGCACGCAGCTTAGCTTCCCTAGGCATCTAATGGAACAGTACACATATTCAGCGCGTAATCAAGGTCATCCAAGTAAAGTGAGCGAATCTAGAAACTGCATGCGCACTGAACTCACTAGCATAACAAGAGAAGAAGCGAACTACTACACATTTAGCTCGTTTAGTTTGCATTCTGCTTCTGCAAGTGCCTTTGCAATTGCAAAGATGGATACAGAGCGATTAATAAGTGAGGTTCAAATTCGCCCTGTGTTATGGGGTACCGATTATGATGTATTCAAGGACAAGCGTCCCTTTGTATTTGAAAGAAGTTCATCAGATGAAGGAGCTGACATTCCAAAATAATTTGTCACTATCTCCTCGGAGTGGAGGATACGGTGTGTAAAGATTGTCGTCCAAATGCCTCTTACTGTTAATTGTATGTACCCACCAACTTCTTCCTTTTTCCTTCTCTGTAATACGAGATAGACAAGACCCACTACAGAAATAGCTTCATCAGCTTCCATCTTCGAGTGTCTCAGCCGAGTGTGTGTTTAGATAACAAACGCGCGCAAATATTACGTGCGTAAAAGCGGACGGAAAGATTACGCTCGTGTGTCTCCGGTGTAAGAGCTCACTTGCCTTGCTCAGTAATTGAGCGACAGGCGATTTCTGGTCGTATGAGTCATGCTCATATTTCACCTAATATGGAAAACTGCAGGTTTACAACAACATAAACACCAAAAAGTAATCAGAAATAGCATACACGTATGAAAAATGTTTACCAACTGCTTAGGGGACTGTCTCAAGGAAACAATTACATGCACCTTGAGGGCACGCACGCCGTCTCAAATAGCTACGGTAAATACAGCCTCACCTTTAAATTAAGCTGGAGGCCGTTAGGGAGGAAAAAAACTGAGAGCATCTTGAAAGATAAAAACGTCTACAAATGCGGGCTAAATAAAGCTGTAACAGAGGTGTGAAAAGGCACTTCTCTGTCCCTACTCACCGCTCTGAGGCCAGTGTAAACTTATCTTCGGGATGTGGTCACTTACCTGAAACCAAAAACATAAAGCTATTAGAAACAATAAACAGAACTCTAAGATTTTAATTGATAATAATGTAACATAGCATGCATCTAAAACAAAAACACTGAACTTTAAACCAGAATAGCTAAATCACTTTATGTGTTTATGGAACTCACTGTATAGTTTGCAATATTCTGTCGATTCCTTAATCCACTACTATAATATTACAGTTCTATATTTCTACATTACTTAAAAGGAAAAACTGTAACAATATTCCTAATGAAACAGAAGTTTTTCTTTGCAAACTTGATATATGCATATTTCATATTTATTCCAACATGTCTGGAATAACCAGAAGATTGTTATCAAGGAAAGTCTTGCACAGAAATTTCATTGAAATTTTATGAAGTTCTGGCAGTTCCTCTACTGTTATACGTGTCTGCATATAGCATTCAAAGATTCTATTAGGACAGAACTTCCAGAAATGAATTTTTTAAGATTCGTAGCAGATTATATTATAATGGACAAACAGAGAAATTAATATATTTGAAAAAACTAGGAATATTCATAATATTAGACAAAATAGCAGCACTAAATTATGCACTAGGAGGACGAGTAAGTGAGTGACTGAGTGAGTAAGTGAGTGGTTTAAGGGCTCGTCGACAACTAGGTCACTTGGACCCATAGAGGACAACAAAGAAGATGGACGGAGCAACTTCAGTTTTGAGTTGCAACATATCACCAATTGTCTAAACCCTGTTTGTATGATGATGGAATGATGGTGATATGATGACAGAATTTGATATCCTAATATAGGATTAGTTAATTCAATTACGGGCGCGATTGATTTAAGTAAAAGTATTCGTCTTCTTTTTCTTCTTCTTCTATTATTATTATTATTATTATTATTATTATTATTATTATTATTATTATTATTATTATTATTATTATTATTATTATTATTATTATTATTATTATTATTATTATTATTATTATTATTATTATTATTATTATTATTATTATTATTATTATTATTATTATTATTATTATTATTATTATTATTATTATTATTATTATTATTATTATTATTATTATTATTATTATTATTATTATGTTATATTAATACATGGAGCGCTGGTGCCTGCAGTGCGAAGGGACTTGGTTCAATTGCTGGTGCCGGCATGCGAATGTCTTCCTTGCTGGGAGGCCTGTTAAGAGATGTACGATGACCTTGTACTCAGGATGCTGAGGTTCCACTGTTTTATTGACATATGTTGCCCCTGCACTCCGCACTCTGCCCATATGGGTAGATAGAGGGAGGCGAAGTTTGCAGCTCTCATGCTGTTGCCAATTGGTAATGCGCAATTAGCCGAACCGAGCGTTTATTTATTATTGCTACTTAGCACTCCAATGGATATGGTGACTTATATTTTTCCGGGCATCTCAATATCACCAACCGAAATATGTGATAAATTAGTTTTTGTTGTCTTTATTTTCCCATAGCATGGGAAAAGTTCGTTATGTTTGATTTCTTGAGAAAGGTGTTAATGACCTTTATTGAAATACCACATGATTAAAGTATTTACATGGCGAATAAAATGTGATATTGATAAATTAGTTTTTCGTCTTTATTTAAAAGCCCAATCCTGGCCCCATCCGGACAAGCATTTTCCAAATAAAATCCAAACCCAGCCCAAGATCCGAAGGCTTGGCCCACCTCCAATATGCCTAAAACATCGCACTATGAGCCAAGAAGTTTGATAAAATTGATGAATTCGTGCGTCAATTTTCGATAACATCTCCAACATAGGAATACTAAAGGACTTCCTCGGATTTGAATTTCAGTATAAATGCTTAGGTATAAATCTGAAGCACTGACTTCAAATTCACTGAAAGAACCAGCCACTTCAAAGAAGGTTTCCCTATCTGCTGCAAGAAGGAAATTGAGTCAGCCACGGTAAGCGTACATAGACTCCATTCTCTGTCAGAATATTCCCTCCCTCGTATACTTTTACAGTTACTACTATATTTTTCCAGTCTTTAATTAAAGAGAAGGGGTTGAATGTGGTACGTGAGGTAGGGATTTTGATTCTAACCCCCTCCACTCTCTTGACCTGAACTTTTCCGACATTTTCACCACAAGAGTAAACCTCTCCCCGCTGCTCGGTTTTGTAGATACCGGCTACTGGCCTTTTTTACTCCCCTCGAACTCCTTTCCTTGCTCTGTCAATATTGAACATGGCTACCGAGAGAAAGAGTTGTGTAAAAACTCCGGCCATCTCTCTATAATAGGGAATTTCCTTCTAACTCGAAAATGTGTTAAATACTCACATGGTTGTATCTGGCGACACTAAAGTGTATAGCAGTCTTCTTGGGGAAGCAAAGTGGGGGAGCTATAATGGCCATAAATGTAAATGGTACAGGAGGTGGAAGTGAACAAATGAAACACGTTCCTTTTAAAACGTTACGAAAGTGGATGTGTGCTTTAGGCGGAAGAGTTGCCCCATGTGCTAATGGAAAATATCACATTCTTCCAACAGCCTTGCCTAGTGCCATCAGGCTGCACAGAAGCTTTCTCATACAACAAAGCTCATTCTGGTCCCTTTATGTGAATTTCTTCACAATGGCCTCTATAAACAGAGAGGTTGCAAAAAAAGACTGATTTCTTACATCAGAAATGGATCTTCTCTATCCATTCTTTAACAAACCATTGTTAAAAATAGGTATTCTTCCTTCTACTTCACCTTAATCGAAATAAACATCTGCAGAAATGATTTTATTACACATTTTGTTGTAGCTGCCATGGGAATAGGAATTCAGTGGGCTTACTCAATAATCAAATCTTTTAAGAGCTAGTCACTAGTAATTTGAAATTCCGTTAAAAATTAGTAGTTCCATTTAAGATAATGTAAGTGCTGGTAAATTCAAATCAATATTTCGGAAATGATTAACTCCACAAAAATGTATCTGTCATAAATTGTACGTCCGAAGTTTTGTGTAGTAAGAGTTAGTCTGTTACGATTTACCAGTTATGCAAAATGTATTCAGGCTAAAGACAATAGGCTGAGCTAGAGTTACACAACGGAGGGGGAGCATTTCCCATCCTGCAAACTACAGAGATCCTTAGTGCAGTAACACCCTACAGGAGGAAGGGATGAGGTAAAGGAACCGCAGCATGCTATAGACCGCAGGTAGATGGGCCAAAGAGATGCGCGGAAGTCCATAACAAGATCGTCTTTTAAGACGTACACATTTCAGGTGCCTTTACAAGTTTTTGTATCTTGTATTCTGCTCGTAGTTCCTTAAATGCATCGTTAAGCTGAATGGGCACTGATCCTATACATGGGACAAATAAACTGCAACCACATGGATAGACTCAAACACACTGCATTCTGCGGCTAGGTAACACACCACTGAGCCTTAACACATTACGCTATGTTGTAGGACACACAAACACACACTCACACACACACACACACACACACACACACACACACACACACTCACATTCATATATAGCAAACTAATTTTGAATAACCGCTCTTTTCCATTTTTTATAGATTTCTTTCGTTTCTCATGTATTAAAGTGTATTTTATTCAGCAACGATAATCATTTTACAGACCACTTGCGATTATAATTCCCGCATTTTAACCCAGAGTTCCACGGTTCGATTCCCGGCTGCGGTGGAAGCAGTTTTCACCATTTATAATCATCCCGTACCCCCCACAGTCTCAAAATTTGAATGTAAATTCTCATAGGGTAATTTTAATATAAAATCAACAGTTCAACGACTTATAACAATATCAGATGTTTCTCAAGTCAAAGTTTCTAACATGACCACAGGAGTTTAAGGGTTTATATAAAAAAACAAATTTAAAAAATGGAATTTGTAGCATTGAGGTTATGTTTCAAAGCATGAAGTTTAATAACTCTGAAATATCTGTAATTCTATACAACCCATTAACATTGCATAAGCCAAAAGGCCTCTTTGGTTATGCATAAATATATGTAAGGCTTTCCTAGAATTCTACACGAATGTAACGCAGTGACGGACAAAGCTGAAAATGTCTGTTGATGGCAATGGAGAAGAGAAAGGAAGGGAAGAAGCATTAATGAAAATACATTACGAAACAAAATGGTTTCCAAGTTTACAAGCAGAAAATGAGAAGGAAACTAAAGCAATAATTGAGCGTGCAAGTGTCTCAGGTGGTAACCAATTAACTGGCAGAGGGAATCGCCAGTCAGTGTTGCCTTAATAACTGCCGGTCTTCATTATCCTGGTAATGACAACGGAAGCGCAATATTCCGCGTATAATTATTGGAGGAAAGAACAACCGTATAAAACACAAAGTCGCCATACGACTGTTCCCTTTATAGCCCTTGCTTAAGGTCATTGTTTGAGCAGGGTAACATTGGAGCCACTGACTGTTTTATCCTTTCGTGTGATGTTGACTGCACAGCTCCAACCTCGTTCACTGCATCTTTCTGCAATTTCCACAATATTTAAGGGGGTTCAGAATACTTATAATGGTCAAATTTTCAAAATTTAGATTTTCATTTTTCTTGTTCTCTAGGTCTTAACGATTAAAATAATATAACACTTTACATTTACAATATATTGAAGTATATAATTTTCAGTTTTTAACACGTATTGCAACTGTCAAAAAACTATCAAAATGACAGCAAAGTGATATAAAAAGTGTAACATTAAAACTTTCATATCTTGTTTCCTGTGAGAGATATCGAAATTAAACTTTCGATATCTTTATGAATGTTTACTCCTATTTGGGAAATTTCTGGGTTGGCCAGCCTGCTACAGCATGACCGTCGGTTATTCGTATTTCTTTGTGTAGTTGCTTTGTCTTGCAATTTTTTGTATTTTCTGCTGAAAAGTAAGAGCTTTGCCCATCCCATGTTTATATATAAATATTTAAAATGCATAAAAGTACGAGATTATTCAAGAAAGGGAAAATGTGAGTAAGCAAAAAGAAATAACAGAAGCAAATAGATGTGATATCCCTAACCTCAATACAATTATACAAATGCACATAGTTCATCTCACAAACTTTCCACTTTATCGCTAGTTTCTTAAAAAGTACATTTTCTCATGAATATGCACCTTGTTCTCGGTTCCTATAAAAGATACTGTGTAAATTTTTTATCACATGGTCTTTGTATTTGCCTACTACTTTTGACATAGAGATTTATTTCTGTCTTATTTTGCTCTCAAAGTAAAAAGTTATTCCATAGTTTCATTTTTAGGTGCTTCGTTTAACAAAATATTTATTAAAAACAAAATAGATTAGAGACAAACTTTATGTTAAAATAATAATAATAATAATAATAATAATAATAATAATAATAATAATAATAATAATAATAATAATAATAATAATAATAATAATAATAATAATAATGATAATGATAATGATAATGATAATGATAATGATAATGATAATGATAATGATAATGATAATGATAATGATAATGATAATGATAATGATAATGATAATGATAATGATAATGATAATGATAATGATAATGATAATGATAATGATAATGATAATGATAATGATAATGATAATGATAATGATAATGATAATGATAATAATGATAATGATAATGATAATAATAATAATAATAATAATAATAATAATAATAATAATAATAATAATAATAACTATATCATGGGATTTAAAGTTCAGGTTTCAGGCCCAAAATTCTTACTTCAGACTAACCTATCACATTAATTTGACCCGATAGTTCTGGGTCACTCTGTATAATCAAAATGGGGTAAAAAATACCAGCACAATAAAGAAAAAATTCAATATCATTGTTCTTATTGTTATTATCGCAGCCTTTGTCATTTTACATATTTAATAGATCTTTCTCAATACAATGCCTAAATAGTATAAAAAACGTTGCACATTTTCACAGAAAGGTTTTGTGATAATTATCACATCACCTTAGTAATTATCTGACTATCAATACATTTTTGCGCTTATAAATACTGCGGAATTTATGCTACTGTAAATATGTTCCTCAAACCACATTACTAATTCGCGATTACGAAATGAGTTGGTGATATTCGCTGCTTTCATCTACAGACACTTTATACATTATAAATGCTATTCGGCAAGCCTATGGTGCTCAACCTTGCTATTAGAAGAAACTGGGTTGATTTTACATTTGGTTACCAAACAGATTGAAAGATAGGAGTAGCTTGTGTGCAATGGCCATTAGCCGCATACTTCCATCTAGTTGTCATGTGTTTGCATATCGTTTCTTTCTGAAAAGTGACAAAGTTATACACCAAATCTAACAGAGTGCAATTTTGTTACAGAGAAAAATGGGATTAAAACATTTGAGGTCTAGCCAAACATTTTTTTTTCTGATCAAGGACCATAGCTAGTAGATTTGATAGGTTATATAGTGCCAGCCTGGTCTTACAATCTAAATAATTTCACAGGGCATATGAATTTTATTTTCTCGCTTCTATAAATTATTGAAATTAATATTTATAACACAACTGACAATCTCATTTCGTGTATTACAGTTATTTCCTTATTTTGAATTATGGTGTGACTTTTATTTTCATTTAAAAGCAAACCGGTCACGCGAAACACTTGACTAAATCACTTCATTTGAAGGTAAAAACAGTCATTATCCTAAATTGTCTTAAAAGAATTGCAACTGCGTCTCACTAGTCCTTGAAGTAACAGTACGATATTCAACTTGTATGTCATACGCCCAACCATTTATCGCCGGAAAAGGGTAATTAAAATTGTGGACACGTTGAGATCAGCAGAAACAAAAAGGCGGGAGAAGAAAGACAAAAGAAAGGCGATAATTGTTGGCGTGATATCGCAATAATACAGCACAGTGTTCTGGTGAGGTCATTCTCACGACAGAGCATGAGAGTCTGGAACAGGTGATTAGCTCAGATACTAGCAAACTTTCTTCACTCTGTACACCTCTGCGTGCAACAGTGACTTTAGAAGAAAAAATGGCAGAACTTCTTGTTAGGTGCATTTACTACATATTAGCTACGCTTTGTCTGTCTGTTCGCTTGAAACAACTCAGGAAATGTGAAGTACAGTTTAAAGCCCCGTTTATAACCGTATCGTGTTCATTATACACTTTAATATAATACAGTCAATTCTTGCTCTCTTCTTTCCGGACTGGAAAAGAGAGGACATTCCTATCTAAGTTATGGAAGTTTTTATTTTCTCAAACTACGGTGACAATTTGTATTACTGTTGACTTCGTTGAAGTCAATAACACAGTCGCTTTACATTTGAATACTAATGAGAATTTATACTTAATTCTTAAAGGACACCCAATGGTAAATTTTCTAATCTTGCAGCTTTTATCTAAATAGTTTCAAAGCTTTCTTACACACACACGGATGGAAGGGAAGTCATTACATTAATTTAAACCAGTTCTAGATCTCGGTATTTGGAACACATTTTGTATTTTACGTTTTTGTCTCTGACCATTTCCCACGGAGATATTTTAATTTTGTCGAAAACAAGCTGGCAACACTGCAGGTTGTGTGGGTGATCACTTTCCCAAAGTCAGTACATTAACAACCATCGGGCATGGTGTCTCGTGAACATAAACAAATAGCAAGCTGTGTCCTTCCATGTTTACTGTGCGAGTGTAGGCCAATCAGAATCGTTAGCTCCCAAAATATTACACTATCCTACAAGCGGCTGACCTGTTTACATTCAGAACCGGTTCAGTTCCCTAACCAACCTCAACTCAACGCTCGAGTTACTTCACGTCTGAAAAAGCAATTTTTGTAAGTGATTATTTCGAAACTGTGTGATGTTCCATAATTTCTGCCGAAGGTATATCAGAAATAAGTTACTCTACGGATCTTCCAAGTAACAACTATTATCTTCGTACATTCTTGTGGAATTATGCATCCACTTTGGAACAAAACCATTTATTTTTTCGAAATCGGCTGATCAAAGAACAAAATGCCATTATGCCTTTTTGTTTGTAATGCTTCTATGAAGCACATATTAGAAGGAATGTAATAAGTTCCCTTATACCCGGTATACATAGTAATAGTTTTAGAAAAAATACTTTACTCATATTATACTAACTAACCAGGTGTCGCACACGGCGCATAAATTGTAATTTAAAAAATTAATAACTACAGACATTAACATACAAATCTAGCATTTAGAAATGTGTTAATTCTTTTGGTTGTTTCTGAAAAAAATAAATCTGTAAATACAATTCTTACAGTGATTTATGCTTAGAGGTTGAATTAATCATGACATATATTGAGCAATTTAAAATGTGTTGCAAGAATCATACAATAATTATTTTAAAATTAATGCTCTTTAAGTTTTGTTCCTTTGAAAAAATGAACAACATTAGCTGTAATCTACATCACATAGAACAATTTTAGTGTACAAATGTGTAAAAAAAGTTCAAAGTGGAGTAAAAGGCATTGCAAATAAATACATGTCATTAAGCATTGTGCTCTTGAACATTTAAATAGTCACATTCTGAAGCTTAAAACCTCTAATAGTAAAAGTCACAGGGTATAATTGAGTAAAATTTTGTTTTGAGCAGAAAACGAATTTTTTAATTTTTTGAAAGCTTTAATTAATTTTTAGCATAACAATGTTTCTTTTATTGAAGAAATTTAACTACAAAGGTGTGTCTATTTTCTGCTGTTTATGTAAAACTTATATTTTCTTTGAATTTTATTCCATGTACGTAGAGCTATTGCAAAATGACTGAGCACGTAACACGGCTTTCAAATGCGGTTCAATCACTTTTTCCATGGCTGTATAAAGAGTTGTGAGAGTGTAAGAAACAATTCCGATTATAGTATGCAGTATATAGTATACAGTACCAGGGCTTCGTCAACAATATGTTGAACAATAAAATGTGCTTTCTACAAAATGATAACGCTATTTTCCGATTTCCGATATTAGATCATTAAATTTCCGCCAATTTAAGATTATAAATCTAAGGACTACTGTGTACGGAATCTCCTGTGAGTTTTTTACTTTTTCCCCAAAATATCCATAGTCACAAATTTAACTATGTTCTCCACAAAACTCTTTCTCTAAATTAAAATATGTTTCACACCGTACGTATAACAATTTTTTAGAATCGTTTGCTCAATATAAAAAGTGCAGTTTTCGGCGGTAAGTTGATTTTATACTTTAATTTGGCCCTGCATAAAGGAAAACCCCATAGGTATTTCAGAACATTTATTTATGGATGCTCTTTAGCTGCTGTGACTCTCTGTGTTCCATTCTATGTTGGGCGTGAAGGGCTCAGAGACCTTTTTATCAGGTTTAAAATTCTTTTATGTGCCGCAAATCTACAACACGGGACCACCGGCTAATGGTTTTTGAACCTACGACCTAGGGAACTAGAGGCTAGCATGTTACCCTTAGAACACAGAGGACGACAAATCCCTCAAGGCAAGCAAGAATCTGATCCCACACAATCCCACTTCAAATCTGGCAGGGAAATGGCATCTGGAGTGTATCTTTGCGCACTATTTCATCGGACAAAATGTTTGCGAGGGAGTGTACATCGCTCTCAGTCAGGCGTTAAGGTGCTCTATAGTGCCAGGAAAACTGTGATAACCAACATGAAACAAGAATGTTAAATGCCTCACCCACGGTTTATTTCTACACCAGCAAACCTGAGCTGAACTTTATTGAAAATATGATAAAACTTTAAAAGCCACATTATGCAACATAGCAATCCATTCTTTACCAACATCTGCTGTGCTGCTTATCTAAAAAGCGCATATTACTTGCTCATAGATGTACGCGCCAGTAAACGTATTTTCTACGCTAGTTTCTACGTGAATTAGAGTGTCTTATTCCTGTTAATATTACGTTTATATTATATAATGAAGTATTAGTTATTTTCTAAAGGGAGTTCAATTTCAGATGATAAAATCAACTTCAAACCAAACATTTCTGGATAAAAGAGGAAATATGAAACTAATTCAACGTGCATGTTAGACTTCTGCTAAATATTATGTTTCCTCCCAAATAGCTCCATCTTGAATACGAAAGAAAGTACTACATAGGAGTGTATGAAAATTTCCACAGCAACTATCTTCAACTGGGATAGAAGGAAATTATGACAGGTGCACGAATTTTAAGTTCTCTCCGTGAAATTATTCCTTCTGTCCTAAGTGTAATTCGATGGGCAAGCACATCATATCAACGGAAAGATCTGCAAATAGGTAAGAAATGAGTGGAAGAATAGCTAGTGACGACGGGGGCAAAAGTGTAGCAAAAAACGGAATGAGAAAGCAGACGAAGAGCAGATAATATCTTAACAGGAAGTGGTATACCCCTGAAAAGATGCCTATATTGAAGTCAGGTGTTCATGAACCTCTATATCAAGAGCTCTAATTCCATTTCATGCATTTTTACGTGCTCAGCTTGGTATCTAGTTGGGCATCCCAAACTTTGCGGAACCGACTATTTCTGAAGAGCTGAAGTAATGGCCACGCGTTTCTCAGCTGTTGGAATGGTATAACATTTGAGTTCTGCATAGAACATCACTGTCGAAAATTACCAAAATGACATTTTTGCCATTTATGCAGTCCTATTAACTCAAATGTCCTCCTTAAGCGGGTTCCCTGGGTTTGATTGTCGGTGTGAGGATTTTCTCCCGCTGAAAGACCTGGTCCGGGGTTCACTCAGCCTCGTTAGGTTCCTGAGGGACCAATTGAGGAGCTACTTGATCGAAAAGTAAGCAGTTTCTGATTACGAAGACCGACTATACCGGTCGGGAGGGACTGGGGCGCTGACCACGTCTCACCGTCTAGCACTGCACTCTACTCTTGACGTCTGTGGTGGACAGAGGTGGGGGACGCAGCGGCTGGACGGCACCCTTGGCCTGGAAAGGGCCGTTGTGACACGGGGCTAGTCTTATATATCCATAGTAAGCACAACACATATTTAAATATACCTTTAAATGCGGTGCTTCTGTTATCTGCACTGTTGTGTACCAATTTGCAGAAAGAAAAAGGTAACTACTGTCTACACACTTTCCATTAGAGTTTTATACTTCAGCCCGTTTTTAGGGGAAGATTTGATATTGGTATTACTGTAAAATATAACAAATTGTATGTGCTAAAGCCACGTGGTTTCTTTCTTTCCAGTATAGTCATGGCAATTTGTTTGGTTTTTTCCGTTTTTTTTTAATATACAGTTTTTTCCGTGAATGAAATTTTCTGATATAAGTGACCTACTTTCTACTCTCCACTAATGAGAATATGTAAATAACATTTTAAGATGATAAAAACATTTACTAAGTGTTAGTGTGGATCTGCTTTGTTTATAACGTTATTGCCATTTTTAAATTATCTTCCAATAAATGTTATGCTTGTGGTGGGCGGAAGTGGTGAACGCAGCGGCCAGGCGGTATCCCTTAGCTCGGAAAGAGCTGTTAGGTCTTGGGGTGAATTTTTTTATCTTAGAGATTTTTTAATTAAATATGGCGTGGCTAAGAAAGAATTTATATTTTCCTGAGCAAAGAACTTATTGAATAAACCCATTATCAGTGAGGGGCATGCATCTGTGTCATGTGGAAACTTGAGTCTTAATATTTCAAATAGTTTCTCAAATAATGGATCATAAATTTAGCAGATTTAACATTAGTAGAATGGACATTTTAATTTTACCTCAACATCAGATGCACCTAATCCAGTAATGTAATTATTGCCTTTGTTATCCAATTTTATAAATTTGATTACACAATTTGACTTTATTACTCCATTCAACCGAAGACTTTGTTGCACTTGGCTGGCAACCGCAGAATTCTGCAAGGTTAATTCTCTTATTGTGGTTAGGATATTATTCTGTCTCCTTAGTAAGGGGAAAAAAGAAAACAGAAACAAGAACAGGTTGTACAAGTAAGACATTTTTGCTTAGTGAACTTGGATAACCACAAATAAATTAACAATACGTATTTCATGAAATAAATGCTTATGTACGAGAAGTATATACCTATGCTTTTAAAAATAGGTACTTATTTCAATTTTGTTCATCCAGGGCTGCAAAATTAAAATATACCTATAAACATTTTGTGCAAAAGAATGTATTATCCAAAGTATGGAAATTTATCAAATTTAGGCCCAGCTACAAGAATAACACGAATAAATGCCACAGCATTTAAGAGATATCCCTCTAAAATTCTTGTAGGTAGTTGTTTCATAGCCATCTTTATTTCACGAGTAGAAAACCTTGCGCAATTCTTACTTCATCTTAGTAACCATAGACTGACTAGAGCTTTTGGGTGAAAATTTCCGGGTATTTTGCTTTCCTGTAAAGCTATCCCTTCTTCCTTTCACTTTCTCTGTATGTATCCATGTTACACCAATATTTACTTAACACAGTCTTTGGCTTTAATTATCCATGTATTTCATGCATATTTTAACCAGGGTTTGGAAGCTATTCTATACTATCTTAATCTAAGATTCTTTCTCATATTCCTGTGGAAATGTGTTTTTATACATCAATTGCTTGCAGTATATGCTATTCGACATTGAATTGCGAGGGTGTAAAAGCATGTGTAAACAAACAATAGCGTGTCATTAATTCGATGCCTTCCCAATAAACTAATCTCTTGAGTACCTTGAGCCCGTATTGTTCTAGGTTGAAGGGACCACAATCATTATGTTGTCCACTCGGTGTGTCACGTATAAGCTACAGCGGGCCTATGCCTCGAGGCCGCTTGGGCAACCACCACAACCTGTAATAATTAGCGGCTCATATCCTACAACATGACCCTCACTAGAAAAACCTGTATGGCGCATTACCACATGCCATGAGCGATCTTGCACCCAACAGGTAATACATCCATTGTATACCTACCTACCTACCTCTAAATAGCATAGAAATTAGTATAGGGCAGATCAAGAGCATCGTTTCAAGCTGTATTATCTACCTAAGGATTAAACTGAGCTTGTTATGACCTCGTAGACATTGTTAGCCGATATTTGATGTTTTAAGGAGACCCACCTCTGACACCAACAAATCTTATACTTCGTAAGTCATTATCCCAAAATAAATTTAGACTTAGAAAAGACATTCAAAACTATAACATTGTATGACATTCAGTTAAGAAATTTAACAGCTGAAATTTCATCGATGTTTTAAAAAAATTCAAAACTTACGTTTTATGTTAAAAAATACTTCGAAATTTATCTGCAATTTTTTGTTCTCAAAGGTCTTCAAAGCCTCCACATTTAAATACTCAACAGCACAGGGTACTGACCAGTTAATTTCCAACGCCCTTTAGTTGACTTTGATTGTTTTTTATGCATTAAAAACGTTTCATGCGATAGGATAAGATTTCTTGTTCAAGTCTGATGGTTTTCAGTATAGTTTTAAACTGCTCAAGATATGACATAACTAATTCGTCTACTGAACCTACATTGTTGCACAAACTATAGCTAAACGTTTAAATAATGTTTGAAACAGCCTGAACTGTGAAAACATCGTATATGCCAGATTGTGTATTACTGTGACTTAAATAATCTCGTACTATTTTTATTTTTTTCAAAATTACATGTCCTGCATTGTGTGAGCCACCTGATTAGTTAGATAATAAAAACATTAAAGTTATCTCTATGGAATTTAGAACACACTTAGCTTAGAGCAGATTTCAGAACATTTTGATAAAAATTGCAAGATTTAGAAAGTTCACTATGGGTAACCTTAAGACTAGATATTATTGGAGGCAATACGATAAACTGTAGGGTCCAAGCACCATTTCATATTACCATATCAAAAAGTATTTATGCATAAAATAATTAATGTCCTTATAGTACGATGTAGTTAAACATTTGTGTATACATATTTTATGTTCGGAGTATATGCAAAAATAAAAAAAATAAAAAAAAAAAAATCAGGAAAGTAACTGTGGATTATTTATTTGCATCAATGTAACGAACACATGCTAACCGAGATTCGAACTTGGGGCACCTTGAATGTAAAGCAGACACGCTACTCCGAAAGCACAAGGACAGCCACTAATGTATCGCTTTAATGCTCGCTCTTGCTTCTCGCAGCAGCAGAAGGTAATTTGTGAAATGAAATGAGAATTGAGAAAGTAAATTTAAAAAAGAAACGTTCCAGATCGAAGTTTAGTGTATCTTCCCAAAATTTGCCACTACGGAAAACCTGGGAAAAAACCTCAGTCAGGGAGAACAGTTTCGGCGGCTCTCCCGATGAAAAGTCTGCGTCTTAACGATCTCGGCTACACGTGTCGGTAAACACTCTGAGTAAAAACCCTAGAATAGCCTTGTCCAACTTTGTCTCTTTGGAGACGCTTACGTAATTAGTGGCTATTCTCCACTCCACTCTGTCACTCGGAGGTTGAATCAGTTCACAACCAGACAATCAATACGCAGTGTCGAACAAAAACGATTCCATGGCAGTTTCCAAGTCATAACTTGAATTTTCTGGGAATGTCCTCAGAAGACCTCTTCATTCTGGAGGACTTTTGCATAAATGTGGATCTGGTTAAAACAAAAATCTATGTGAAATACTTTTTTTTTATGAACCATTTTCGAGACTATTATTTGTGTGAATTCTCCAATACTTCTTTAATAGGTATATCTTATTTGTTTTTTATCTCTTGGCCTTGCAAAGAGAACGGAATTTCAAGGGCATGCATAGAAACCAGCTCTTAAAACATTTTACTAATGCTTAAAGCCTACTGTATTCCTATATTCCCTTGCACTTGCAAGAAAATTAGCAGGAAGACTATTTCTGAAAATGTTATCATCGATTAAAGTGATGCAGATAGAAAAATAGGCATTTGCAAGAATAGTGTGCATACATTTGCGGACAGAATTTCTCAAAATTGAACAATATTAAAAGTCTGAATCGCAATAGGTTACGCGACGATCTCTTGGTGTATCTTCTAAGGCTATGTACTTCGACTTTGTCGCCAAATATTGGTAGACTTCTTAAATGTAAACAGTACCAAAGAAGTCAGTAATGAACAGATGTTTATTGCGTAAGTGCTTTTGTAAATCAAACTCATCGTACCTATACCAAAACCGCCACTGTAACACAATGCACGTATGTGTGTTAAAGAGTGGCAAAGGAGGATTATCTAACCTCCCCTGTTTCGCAAACATTGGACGTCGCTGCCCTAGAAAATGGTGATGGTGAAGGTTGTGGTTGCAGCAGCGGAGGTGCTAATGCTATTGACCACAATTCTGTTTGTCGCAAGCGCTTCTAAGATCTAAAACCCACTCTCACTTGCAAGGTGTTGGATCTTTTTGATTTGGTGAGAGGAGTCGCTATAAGACAATAACTTGGCAGGGATTCTCTGTTTCAGCTGAAGAGGCGCTGAAGCATAGAGAGTAAGAAGATTGCTTCTGTCATGCTATCGTAACAGGGAACAGTGGACCAAATGAAGTGCGCGATTTGTCAGGACCGCTCGTGCATGCATGCGCTTCAAAAGCACTTCTGCCTCACGTCTCCCAGAAATGCAACAAGTAAATAAATGAAGACGTTCACCGCCAACCGTGAGAAGATCAACGCCGTGGTAGTTTTGCACCAGTGGAATGTTGTTCGGTTTTTGTTAACAGTTTATTTTACGGATTACTTACCGTCCAACATCACAGAAATCTAGAGTGTGGCCATTCCACGAAAAACTCAAAACGGAAAAATTGATTTCATGCTTTAAAATCCATTATTGCTTCTTTTAAGTTTGGAAGAACTCAAACACCATATATAAATCGCACCTTTGAATGTATTTTACTGTAATGGCACCTGGCAAAAATCCACATGGTTATGCATTTAAGCAAATATTCTTCTAGACACAAACCAGAAATAATCAGTCACTGCAATAGAATTAAGTACTTTTCCTGCATTTTTTATTTTCTGTTACGCAGAAGGAATATTCTACTCTTCCTATAAATTCGATATCGTGATTTCATTGGCAGTGTGTGTGATGCACCTCAATGAATTAAAATATGTTATAAGTTCAATTCGTGTATATGTGTATGTATGTGTGTGTGTGTGTGTGTGTGTGTGTGTGTGTGTGTGTGTGTGTGTGTGTGTGTGTGTCTGTACACCATAATTCGAACCGAAACGTTACATCCATGCTTGGTTTTCAGTTTAGTACCTTTCAAAATGCGATAGGGAGATTTCTTTTCAAAAAGCCACCACCCAAAACTTCCCTTTATGTGGAACATTTTTGGTTATTTCGATATTCTCAAAAATGGCTCCCGAGTCATTAATTATTGACTAAAATACCACATGTTTAAGATATCTATCTGACAAGGTATATATCCTCAATTTTCTTGAAATACTCTTCATTCCAAAATAAATTTGTATATTTTTGTGTAACTTATAAACCGTGAAAGACAGACAAAAACGTTCTCTTTTTACCCTGCTCTTATGTAGGACTTAAAGCTAGTGCCTAGGGTCAGGCGTCTATCTGGTAGCACTGGAACCCATGGTCCGGAGAGAGTGAAGACCTGGAAGCGGGTGGTCAACCTAACACCCGGTACTAGAATGAAGAAGAGGATGATATGAAATGTAAGCGAAATCGATGAATGCAAAGGTGACAATGGATAAATTGGTGGAATGAGTGGTGGGGGAAGCTGGAGAACCCGGACTAAACCCGCCCTGACGCCGCTTCGTCCACCACGAACACACATACGGACCCTGGGATCATACCCGAGCCACCTATGTGGTAGGCGAGCGGTCTAACCACTCGGGCACGGCGCCGCCCAGACAAGAACGTACTCCACAAAAATATTGTGCACAACAATGGAACGGACAGGGCTAAGCTATTTCACACCACATGCCGGGCCGGCGAGCGGTTAGAGACGTTAATGACCGGGCTGCCTCGCGTGCCTGCTGAGTATACGCAACTGTAACAATGAGGCGGCAGAAACAAATACGGTCGAGAACAATCGCGTGGTTTCTAGCTGAGCCATCGCGGTGCATGTGTGTGGAGGGGTTCTCGAAAGGTCCTGTGACGTCATCCCAGTATAAAAGGCCAGAGACAGGAGCAGAGTTAGTGAGCTAGTTTAGTTATAGACACAGGAGTAGGTTGGTTAGTGTGTCTGCTGTGTGTGTGTCGTCACGGAAGATACGTCGGTCGTAGCAAGTGATTTTAACGTAGTAATAAGTGGATGAGAGACAGTGAAAGTGAAGAAAGGCACTGAAAAGACTGAGTACGATTATGAGAAGAAAAGTTGTGAGTTGTGATAGCCCGAAAGACTGTAGGCTGTGTTAACGTCGGAAGAAAAAAACTGTATAGGTATTTGTAGTAAACTTTTAGAGGGCAAAAAAGTGATAGAAAAGTAACAGGACTGGATTTGGTCGCTTTGTTATAATATACAGATTTCTGTAGCCCACAACTTATTCCACTTATTCCAAACTTTTTTTTTTTTTTTTTTTTTTTTTTTTTTTTTTTTTTGTGTGTGTGTGTGTGTGTGTGACCTGAACAACTTTCGAGATACCCGTTCTTATTAGCTTGAATTTTGCCACAATTTTTTATATTTTAAGCAGTCGCTTTTCAGTTGTTTCTCGCCATGTCATAGATAGAGTGGAACTTCAAGGGCACCATAAAATAAGCCTTCTTTACATATTTAAATATGCTTCAGTGTATCCACTTGTAGCTCTAAAAGAAATGTTAATGAAACGATTTCTGGAAATATTTACTTCGAGTAGTATGAAGTAAATAGACAAATACGTTTTGTAATTATGTTTTGTACGTTTATTCTGCTTAAGTGTTGCATCTTGAGCACAGGTTTCTTTCAAATGACACCCTGTGAGTGTCTCAATTCAAGAAGTCATTTGATACATGAGAGTTTTGGTTACGTTCATGAAAATACTGAACTATTTTGCTCTTATGGTGTGTAATGCAGGTATGTATTCCCTTCCAATACATATATTTATATTACAATGTCTGTCGGAATGTAACATTTAACATATGTATGCTATCTTTGGTAAAATGCTACACTTGTTTCTTTAAAAGTCTGCCAATGACAAAGATATCAAACACCAGTGACGTTTGCTGACGTTCAATGACACATCATTCAGCCAATGAACATTCGTAGCCAGAGGCCAATGACCTTGCAAGGCCGCATGGTTTCTTTTCGCGTAAAGGAATGTGGTTGTATTACAACATGCCAGTTCATAAGCTCCGTATCCTTGAGGAAAAGTTAAATTTATTTAATGCTTATTGTTCTTTTTCATTGGTCAATAAATTGCAATGAACAGACTTCTCCCTATAGCATGATCCATAAACATGATAGTGATCTTGTTTAACCTTTAAGTTTTGAGAGCAATTAGTTAACGGTGTAGCTAGAAGTTGGAAATGTTTGTAATAGAGGACACTTGTATGATCATAAATTCGTATGTATTTCGATCTCTTTCACATTTCGTGATGTGAAAAGTCACTGCTTTAGGTGATGGACTGGCATGACTGGTATGTAAAATTGGGAACTCCAGCTGTACAACTGTACAAATGACTATCGAATATGTGACAATTAAATACTGTAGTTATGGCCTATGGCTGATCCATCGCATTCATGGTCTGCTTTGATCTTGTGTCGTAAGGATTTGTAAGCATTTACCTACTACTACTACTTTTGATAACCTGTTTGGGCCCATCCTTTCCATACGTATTTTTCATTTCTTAACTTTCTCTTTTTCTAATTTTTCAATTTTAACTTTTCTGTAACTACTTTACTACCTATCCCCCCCCCCCGCCGGCCATTTATATGCCATCTTTAACATCTGATATCGGCGGCTTTTGCTTTGGAGCAATTGCTCATTAGCAATGGTGTTACTCGCTTATTTTATGTAGTACTAATTTTGGTTTTGTTTACATTGAGTTCCCTTTCTAAATATTAAATTCGCGCGCGCGCACACACACACACACACACACACACACACACACACACACACACACACACACACACTCTCTCTCTCTCTCTCTCTCTCTCCACTCATACTTCCAGACTAATGAGGATGGGGAAATAATTTCGGCTAAAGAAAACTTCCCATACTCCAACCTGGAATCAAACCCGGCACCTCCGGATTTGAAAGCTAGCACGCTAACCACCAGATCACCAGACTCCTACAGGTGATGAGCAGATCTCATCTGCACCACTTCCAGTCTCCTCTTATCTTCGCGTCTTACAATACAACCAAATTTTTAAAGCTAGTTGTCAATAATACTATGATTTTTCTTCACCATTCATTTACTTTTTATAAATATTTCGTGTAACTTGTGACGCCGGCCGCGGCGCACAACAAAGGACGGTCGGAGTCGGGCTGCCCTATCCCACTGGTAGTAAGCGCATCAAAGACGCTCAGTCAGGCTGCTTCGTGCGACTGTTGTGAAAACGTGACAACAATCAGAGCGGCAGAATCAAAAGGGGTTCTCTAAATCATTCGAGAAATGTCCAGCAGCCGGCGTATTTTTAGAAATTCGAGAAAGGACCACGTTACATCATCCTCGCTATATAAGGAGGCGAGGCGACGAGAACAGTTAGTAGTGAGTTACAGACATGAGTCGTCGGGAATCAGTTTTAGAGTATGTCTGTCAGCCGTGTGTGTATGTGTGTCGCGTCGAAAGTAAGATAGCAAAACGTTAACGAATGTTGAGTGATTGCATTGTCAAAGTCAGATGTTGGTGAAAAAAGACAGAAAGGAATGAGTCAAGGTTACGTGAAGAAAACAGCTGTGTTTGTAATATTATGAAACACTGTACACTGCGTTAATGTCAGTAAAAGAGAACTGTGTACCTGTGTAAACATTTTGGAATAAAGTGAGAAAAAAGTAATTGGGTTGGACTTTTATCGTTTTTGTCATATTATTATGTACTTAAATTGTACCTTCATACCTGTTACATTAATTATTTACGAACCTTTCATTCTTCTGCAGCATTTTTCTTGTATTCCAATTTAGATTTCAATATATGTTTTCAAATTTCTATAGAAAATAGCATGAGGAGGACTTACAGAAACGTGGGGTTGTTTCTCTGGAGAAACCTTAAATTGGGGGTGTCGGTATTGAGCGTTTCGCTTTCAAATTGCCGAGCAAGTTGCAGATATAAAATGTTCAGGACTCAGAAGCCAATCCTAAGCTCCATTTCATTTTACATTTTCTCTAGAGAGGAGAGAGGGAGGGATGTGCTTTGGTTTTCAACAAAACACCAGAACGAACCTTTTTTGTCTGGCTTTTCCCTTTACCATACGTTTTGTTGCCCTTCTGTTATCATTATTTTAACTTGACATTTTCAATAAATTCGTACATAGAGGAATGTAAACAAAAGTCCCTTTAGCTCAACACAACTTTTTAGCCTCTAAAAGGGAGCCGTGGAAGGAAAGCAGGGAGAGGAGGGTGGGAGTTTAGGGGTCTCGGGGTTATTTTTTTCCATACGAAAGCATTCGGACATGCGTAATGTTTGGACTATAGCGAGTTTAATTAAAAGTCATTGCCAATTCCAGATCATTGTGTAGAACAAGGTTGTTCTTTTTCTCTGTTAAGCCCTCGTGGTCCGAAAGAGTAGAGACGGAGTTTTCAGGAGGGGGAAGGGGAAAGGTTTCAGAAGAGCCCCTTCACATTCACGCGGGTCAGTAGATGCAGAGGTTTTTTCTCTCCTCCTACCATTTCTGCATGAGCAGAGTCCCCAGAGGTAGAAAACACCCCCCTCTCTGCTGGGCTAGTATTTTAATTTTCACATCCAGCGCCACCGAGAATGGGTTCTCTATAGATGCTCGTGACAGCCTGACCCAGGTTTTGTACTGCGTTATGTTTTTACGGAAAAATAATTAAAAGTTTAGACAAGTTATAGGAGCCGTGCAACCGGAAAATAACGACTATTAATAAAATGTTATGAATGCATTACGAGTTTACTTTGTATGAGAGAATGAGGGGCGTGTACGAGCGTGCGTGCTCACTGTGTACTGGTTTCTCCCTTTTCAATGATAGGTATAATCAGTGGCGTACGTTTGATAAAATTAATCCCAAAAAAGTTATTGAGCTCCTGAGATTTATACCTCTCTAATAACATCAAATAGTACAAATAAATAATTATAATCTAGTAATTATAGTAAGTAATATACTTATTCTACCAATTCTAATACGATACTAGAATAAAACAAATGTAATTAATTATAATTATAATATATAATTATAACCATATTTCCCACAACATACAATGTATTCCTATGCATTATTATGCAACCACGAGCGGTACTTTCTATCACTTACTATGAAATGAAATTTTTATTAAACAAGATTAATAAAATGAAAATAACATATATATTTTGCATATTATTTAATGTAAATTAAGTTTAATGTGAATGTACTGGATTCTGGATGATCTCCATTGCACATGGTAGCGCTGCTTTCCAAACGGGTGACCCGGGTTCGATTCTCTGTCCCAGAGTGGAGATTTTCTTCCACCGAGAGACCTAATCCGCAGTGCACTCACTCATTAGACCCCTCAGAAGCAATTAAGGAGCTACTTGGTAGCGAATACCGCATACCTATACCAGACAGGAGAGACCGGACGAGAGACAACATCCCATCCTCCAGTACTGTACCCCAGTCACGACGCCTATAGTAGGCAGAGGGGGAGACGCAGAGGCAGTAGGCCTTGGCCCGTAAAGGGCTGTTGCACCGCCGGGTTAGTTTGTACATCAATTGCATACATAATAGCGACACATCTTTAAGAATGCCTTCTTTGTTTCTGTAACTAACAAATGAGGAGCAATTGCAGAACAGGTGCGACAAGCTCATTTCGACAAGATTCCCCTGATAGCGACCGTAATTTGTAGAAAATGACACGGACTATGAGTTAGACTAGTAAATATTGAATGCATGGATCTTGAAGTAAATAGTCAAATTAATATAAACACCAGATTAAACTGCTAGAGTATTTCCAACTTCTTCGTTCTAAATGTGACTCTCTGAGGCTCAGTTCAATAAATAAATTAAGAATAAAATAGAATAGCGACCATAGAATCATAAATCCAGCATATCAATTCAGGAACGATGGCGGTAAATGACATATAACGCGCAGGTAGGGGTAACAGGGGAAGTGCTGCGTTGCAACTGTTTCCCATCTTTCTCATGAAGTATTTGTCCAAATGATACATCATTTCTCTGGCTTTACTGTGAATAAATGCAACTTTTTTCTGCTTCTGTCTTCGTCGGAACTGTTATAGAGCTTACTAATACACAATGGAGTGCACTACTTAATTTCACTGTTCAACTGTAGGCAAGTACTCACACACGCGCTCTGAAACTGACTACGCCTAATTGGCTAGAAAAGACGTGATTGTGACGTCGTTGAATATTTTGTGTTCTGCACAACCACCTTCATTCGTGATGACTATAGCATCGTAGCTGATGCCATCCCATCGTTATAATGTGCTTGAAACTGCAATATGTGGAAGTACCGTATTTGTCTCAGGAGTTTAGCTATGACCTTGTGGTTGACACAAATTAACCTGAGATATCACGCTGTTGTTTATTCCTCTCGCTCTGACATTTTACACCATGCCTCAAAAATGATTTATCCTTTCTTTCCCGGTGCGATATATACTGCGCAAAAAAGCATCACTATAATCTTCGCAAAACTTACAGGCATATGGAGGCGGGCCGTACTGCAGACTCCAGCGAATCCTAAGTTTGCCCCTCCTACCAGCGCTGCCGAATGTGGCACACGCATCTCACGCGCTCTTATGTACAGAACCTCTGCTGGTACACGCACTACGCTTGGCAACAGCGCTCCGCTTGAGCATTGGCCAGCGTTCACATGCCGTTAACTTTTGCGAGCAGTATATTACATCATATTACCGCGACAAACAAAGCAATTATAATCATGCTTTCAGTAATATCACTAATGAATTATGCTTATTGGAGACTCAAGAAACCACACGATATAATATTGTAGTAACACTGGCACTACTTACAGTCCAACTGCCTTGTTGACAGTATTTTGAACTGCTGATGTTACTCTGTTTACGTCGTGCTGAGAAGCTCCTCACTCTACAGCTCAATTTCAGGTTCAAGGTCAAAGACATTCTCCTGAGTTAATGACAGTACAATCTAGTTCACTGGAATGAGCTATACAGGCTGATTCCTAAGCTCATCTACCAATGCAATACGTTATCAGACGGAATTGACCACCCAGTTTACGCTAATGACTAATGGGTTGCCTATGTATTAGGTACCAACACAATGGGTATTCTTCACAAACATTGTTTTGCCGGTTCCTAGAACATACTAATGATGTTAGTATTGTTTTCAATCACCCAGTATACATCCCCGCAAAAGTTTTGACATGCTCGTTCAGGGAAGAGGATTCATTTATTTTGCAAAAGTGACATAGGAACTAGTGTTGAAATGCAGCGCCGGTAAATTGCCTCCCCAGGTAAATTGCCTCCTGTTTATTTGAATTCTATGGCGTAAATTGTCTGGCCCATTCATTTGGGTATTTTGCCTTCACTCCCAGTCCACCACTGTCAACTGAAGTGTTTCGAGCCAGACATGTATATCCCACAGAATTAAAGATACCGTTTTAATGGCTTCTTAAACAAGTAGTATGTGGTTAATAATCATAAACTGAAGTCTAGTAATAATTCCTTGTAGAAATGCTAATATTTTATTTTGTGAAAATATGTCTTCGGTAAGAGCATGTTTATTTCGTTTGCTTACACTTCTGAGCAGTACACAAGTGCCGCCTTGTATTTCGTTCAGTGCTTCAGTCAAGATATAAATATTTGGATGACTGGCGTTGAAAAGACTTAATTTTTCTGTGGAAATATTCGCAGTTGTTGGTGGTGCGTCTAATTGATGATGATAGTTCAGCCCACATCATAGGAGAGAAGTTGGCATCTTCTGATATGTAGTTATCTAGAATGTCATCGGTGAATTTTTTTATTCCTTTGTCTTCTGGTTGAAATGCCATTATATCTACGATGAATTCACCAATATCTTCAAGTTGCAGGAATGGAAATCCAAAGAATAATCTAAGAAATTGACTTCTTTCCCCTCCTTCTTTATACACAGCACTTATAATCGCTCCACCCTTAGATCCGCACTTGAAGTAAACACAACTAACTCGCGGTACGCCAAAACCGAAGCACACCCTAACATATAGTACCTGAAATATTGGCAATTATCTGTGAGTTTTCAAGATTTATGATAACTCTGGTGAAGACTACTTGAATGTAACGCGATAGCAGCGATATTCCTGAAACTCCTGAGTAAATATCGTTCTGTTGCGTCATAAACACGAGGTATGAGTCCACGTGGAGTTTGGTTGTACAAGTCGCAGGTAAAAGTGGTTATCGCGGAAGGATACAAGGTGCGGATCTAAGGCTGGATGGAGTATAGGACCAACTCTGACTTACATGAAATCCGTTCAGTGGCGGATGTGAAATACTCGGCGACATGAAGGCAATTTCCGTACATCTCAGGTACCTGGGAGGCAATTTATATCACACCTTGAAATGAATAGCCTCAAGTAAGATTTATGCTGAATGTATGATGGTTTAATTTGAACAAAACTTGCATCTTTCTAAAATATACCTACTCTCAAATTACGCAAAAATGAATTGAACCGATTTTCATATTACAGCGATTTCATTTAAAGCACATATTTCCAAACAGATCACAATATTATGTGAACCTTTCTTCAGTAATTATAAGAAAAGGCATACAGAAGCGCATTCCTACGCAGTAGTTGAATTTACTTCACATTTTAAAAATTAATTTAAAAAAGATAGCAAAGGGAGAAAATATTAAGATAATATTATTAGAACCATTTTAGACGACCAAACGGACTATTAGTCATCCAATTCTTGAGCAGGTTTTACTATGAAATATGTATAAAATCGCAGATATGCAAACTCTACATTATTATGCATAATATTGCCTAGAAAGCAGAAAATTACCTGAAAGTATTTCTTAAACAAGAAATAACCCAAGTAAGGTTTTATTTATATAGTAATCAACTCAAAACACCAAGAATACAGGCCTACTTTGCATCAACAGAAAAACTAACCATTTACATTAAAATTCTGCCCCTGTTTATGAGTGTATGAGTTACCATATTGACAGTGAGAATACTACTCCTCCTCCTCCTACTACTGCTATTAATAACAATAATAATGATAATAATGTTAATAATAATAGTATTATTATTATTAATAATAATAATAATAATAATAATAATAATAATAATAATAATAATAATAATAATAATAATAATAATAAAAGTACTGACCCGTACCCCCCTCCAATACTGCACTCCATCATGACGCCTGTGGTGGGCAGAGGTGGATTATTACATTATTCTTGTTATTCTTGTTTATTATTATTATTATTATTATTATTATTATTATTATTATTATTATTATTATTATTATTATTATTATTATTATTATTATTATTATTATTATTATTATTATTATTATTATTATTATTATTATTATTATTATTATTATTATTATTATTATTATTATAATTATAATTATAATTAGCAGTAGTAGTAGTGGTAGTAGCACCAGTAGTAGCAGCAGTAGTAGTGGTAGTAGTAGTAGTAGTAGTAGTAGTAGTAGTAGTAGTAGTAGTAGTAGTAGTAGTAGTAGTAGTAGTAGTAGTAGTAGTAGTAGTAGTAGTAGTAGTAGTAGTACAGGTGGTGAAGGCCGCTAAACTGGCGGAGAGGGCTCGGGGCGCTGACCACGTGGCACCCCACTCCAGTATTGCAACCCACTCATGACCCCTGTAGTGGGGAGAGGTGGGGCACGCAACGGCCGGGCGGCAAGCCTTGGCCCTTCATGGGTTGTTACGGTAGGGTTTAGTTTTAGTATTAGCAGTAGCAGTAGTAGTAGTGTTGGTGGTGGTGGTGTTGGTGGTCGTGGTCGTGGTGGTGGTGATGGTGGTGGTGGTGATGGTGATGGTGGTGGTGGTGATGGTGGTGGTGGTGATGGTAATGGTGATGGTGATGGTGGTGGTGGTGGTGATGGTGATGGTGGTGGTGGTGGCGGTGGTGGTGATGGTGGTGGTGCTGGTGCTGGTGGTGGTGATGGTGGTGGTGGTCGTGGTCATGGTGGTAGTGGTTGTGGTGGTAGTGGTGGTGGTTGTGGTGGTAGAGGTGGTAGTGGTGATAGTAGTAGTAGAGTTTGTTGTTTCATTGATATAACCCCTTTTGACTTTAACGACTTACTAATGGTGATTTTCTCTCTGCACTGCGATTTTGCTTAGGGTTTTATGCATTGTTTATATTAAATGCATTCACATTCACTCCATATTTATCCTACCAGACTCTGGGGAGGATGGGTAATGATTCTAAATAAAGATAAATTCTTCATCCACAATCGAAATTGGGATCTCTCATTTGAGAAGTCAGAATCCGACCAATAGAAGTCTACGAGAGTATTTTGTGGGCATTTTAACGTGGATTTATCTGTGCTAAGCTGTTTTCTGTCAAGTTCTAAACAAATCATTCCAATAAAGATCCGAAAACATGCACAACGCCTTGTAATCGCATAGTATACGCCACTGGGATAAACATTAACGCAAAGCCACGAATTAAAAACAAAAAAATTACAATACGGTGAACATGCAAAGATTATGTTGTCAGTTTTAAATAGCCAATAACTAATCGTATGACTTTATCCTTTGAAAGTGCCCCCCTTCAACATGAGCTGGCAACCCTGGGGCTACGTGCAGACAATGAGAGGTAGCAGGGCAGATTTCAACCATCACAGAAGCAATCAAGAAATGATGATAGCACGGGCAAGTGTACTTTGATTCTTCAAGCGTTAAATTTGTTAGTTACAAAAGTCCATACCATACACCTATCAACTGATCAACAAAACGTGCATTTGTGCACCCATCTCTCTCATTCGCTGTATGTTTTCCCCCTATATTATAACAAGGCTACAATATTTTTTCTCTCTTTTTCGCTCAGCTCTGATTGCTGAAAGGAAAATATGTAGGTAGGAATAAAATAGGTAAACAATGAAATATCTGCAAAAGAAAATTGACAACTGAAGTGCTCACTCAAGTGGAACGGATATTTGAATCAACAACAAAAACAGTATAATTTTTTAAAACGTATTTTTCTCTCTTTGTTATATCAGTCAGTAAAACATGCAGAAAAGGGCTTCAACCAGTTTATGAACGGTATATATTTTATACCGTGAATTAAATCACAAACGGCGAACGTTACTCTCAAACACTTCAAAACGTAGAATACGCCCAGAGAGCTGATTCTACCCATTCCGTTTATTCAACTGTACATTTTCAGCAAACTCAAAGACAACCACTGAAAGCTCAGATGAGATCATGGGTTCATTTTTAATCAAAATATCCAATTGTTGTGCAGTTTTATTTTTAAAACTATTTAAAATAAACATTTCAGTGTTATCCACAAGATGTAAAAAAACTGATGTGTTGCGACTTTCTCTACTCTTGTACTAGCCATTCTTGCAAACTCGTATTCCTATATCTTCTTCTTGTTAGATGAGATAAACATTTGTACAAATTACCTTATTGTTTATTTCCTTGTAGTTGCAAGGAGAACATGGGAATACAGTAGGCTTTGAGCTTTCAAATTCCGTTCTCTTTGCGGGTTTAACATTAAAAAAATGAATGGCGATGTTCCATTTGACAGAAGTTTAAGTTATCCAAAACTTACGCAAATAACAAGGAATATCGTCGAAATGGTTCACGCTACAAAAAAATTTAGATCTAAATTTTGTGTTTTACCAAGATCTGCATTTTTTGTATAGTAAGATATGATCTATCTCTTATGGTTTACGAGTAAATACGATTACAGGACTATAGCCAGAAAATTCAAAATATACATTTCATTTGCCGTAAAAATACCACAAACATATGACACTTTAATAAAATAATTTGAGTCATTTTCAAGAAAATCAAAATTTTCCATGTAAAGTGTTTAGGTGGAGCAATTTTCTTCAAAATCTTCGTGTTGCATTCTTGAAAGACATTAAACTTGAATACCAACTTTTTACCGACTTTTTCTTTTTGAGTTATGCTGTCCGCAGACTGACAGACAGACACACACACGGACTTTTTCTAAAAATGCTTTTTTTTTTGGGGGGGGGGGGATTCAGGAGGCCTCAAAACATATTTCCGGTGAAATCTCGATATCGAATTTTTGGGTGGAATACAATACTTCCTCTACTATGCGTAGTAGAGAAAGTAAAAAGGTGGGAGGCGAAGGGCAAATTTAAACAGGTGAGGCATTGTTCTATTATGAACTTATAAAATGGTGACAGAAATAAAATTATTAAGTGTGCAGAGTTTTTGTAAATCCCAATAGAATGTACAGATATAGTAGCTTTATTTACGAGCGGGTTTTAAATTAGGCACTTTTTTAGTGCTTCCTTCTAAACATTTTATTGCCTTTTAAGTGTAAATAAAAGACTGCTGTTTGTGATAATGGACTGATAATTCGCTAACTCGCTCTAGTACTCAACTGACTTCACTTGCGGCACTTTCACACCGCAAGGCCACCTGAAGATTGACTTCTCTTGCGGTTTCATAACATTACATGCATATTTTTATTCTTTAATCCAGCTGAACTCGATTAACAATTTAATAGAAGCACCTTAGCGTTGAAATAATTAAAATAAAGGATAACCTGAAAAAATAGAGAAGAAAGAAATGTTATAACAGACTTCGAAGTGTGAAAATCCCTTGTTCGTTTTTCTTCTGTAGTTCAAGGAGCAAGAACGTCTGTTCCATCTTCAAAATGTCTGACCATCGGTCTTTCCGTATGTCTTTTTTCCTTTAGGCCTATAATGAAACACTTTCCTTGAGATCTTCTTTGATAACATTCTGTCGATATAATGTCTCCATTTATTTCTGTAGCTTACAATTTTTTCCATGCGAGAAATTATTCGTAACTCTTCTCTAATCTTTTCGATTGAGATTTTATCTAAAAGATTACATCCTGTTGCTGATGTTAAGAATCTCAAGTTGTAGTCTTATCTTTTTCTATTTCAAATCCTTTTAGAAATTCATTATTTTACTTTTATCTTTCGGTTAATTGCATCACATATCTTTGTTATTATTATTGTTATTATTATTATTATTATTATTATTATTATTATTATTATTATTATTATTATTATTATTATTATTATTATTATTATTATTATTATTATTATTATTATTATTATTATTATTATTATTATTATTTTATCATCATTATTGTTGTCATTAAAAATGAGTCCTTTAACCCCTGGGAGGTGGGCGTGTTGGAATCCGGGGGAGAAGCGCAAACCAGCGTGAGGGCCCCTAACGTGTTCTGGAGATTCTTCATTTATACACCAGGGTCACCAAGCAACCGTCAGCCACCGGTTTTCAACTTCGCCCGCACCCCAGCGGCTCAGTCTTTTTTTTTTTTTTAATTAATGTCCTCCAACGTCATGTCATATCGGTGAAATGATGCTCAAATGAGCCCGAGGTTCATGGAACTTTAAGTTAACCGACATTCGTGTTTTCAGGATGAGGGAAAACCTCGGAAAGAACCTTACCCGGATAACTTGCCCTAAGTGAGATTCGAACTCGCGACCTCTTGGACTTGAGGCAAACACGCTAACCATCACGCTGTCGAGGCGGGCCCAGCAGGTCAGGCGACTACAAATCTGCTAACATGAGGCTGTCATTTCAGGCACACTTAAAACCATCGGTCTAAGCTGGGTTCGAACCGAGGGCCTTGGGATCAGTAGGCCTTCACCTAAGCAAATGAGCCACTCAGACCGACGAGAGAGAGGAGAGGGAGCGGGAGAGAAAAAAACTTAATTACAGAAGAACTTCCGCATTTAAGGCAACAATTCTAGCAGAGCTGCGGTTCTGCTAAGGGTTCTTCCACAGAACTACCCCGTGTCTCGTAACCGTCACGTGACCGGTAATCTCTAGTGGCTGTTGTCGGGAATAGCTGTTCTGCAGTGCAGAACATGGTTATTTACCTTCACATATTCGAAGTTAATTGCCAGATTTAATTACAATAACCTATGAATTAAATGTACTGCATAGCGGAGATAATACATCTGGAATGATTGCACATTCTTCCGTTTAAACCTCTCAGGATGACTAAAGTACATGTGTCTGTCATATATATACCGCAAGCATCGCCTATGCTTGCATTGCACACAGCTTGTTTAACACCATTCGAAGGCGTACATTAGCCAATCATGTGAAAGGGCAAGGAAACACAACGGGGAAAAATACATGTCAACAGGGCAACGTTATAAGAAACAGAGTTTAGCATTACTATAATCTCTATTTAGCTTTTCAGTAGTGAAATATGTGTGTTTAAGGTAATAGGTGCCAATGTGGAGCGCCGATGACTTTACTAGGATCTGCGGTGCTAAGGGCAATGCCTCTGTTTCCTGCTTGAAATAAACAACACACTGCTAATAAGGTGCGCGGGCACTGTACTTTAATCACTCACTCTTCTGCGATGTTTACGACACGGAAGTTGGAAAGATACTAGTCTGACACTCTTGTGGTATTACAAATACAAAGGTGAGCTCGACGATAAATCACTGCCCAACCTCCAGCCATTCGCCACGTCTAAAATACCTCTGTAGATGTTCACATTATAGAATTGTAAAAAGGTCACAGAAATCGTTACAGTAATTCCTGGAGATGAGCTCTTTCTAAGATATAAACAGTTATAACGAAACATTCACTGTTGAATACATATAATTAGTTGCTGACTAATGATACTGCTACTGTGTTAGCTAGCGGACCGTAACTGTAGCTGATCTAGTCTCGGGAGTCGTGAAAGACAATTAGACATATTTCCAAGACGTAAATCGCAGCATTCTTCGTCAGGGGTCCGCTAGTCTGATCACAGGTTTGCGCAAGAAGCCCGTGGAGACCAGGAAGCTTGATGCAAATGTGATCCGATGCTTATCAACGTTCCAGCAAACAGGCTGTTTTACATATTATTCTGCTTGGATAATTATATCCTGTATGCGGCAGCCTCCCTGATTGTTTTCGTGTTCCAGGCACGTCGCCTCTTCGATAAGTGGAATGGATAAGCCGAGAAAGTGTCGCTTGTGTTCTGTGTCACTCTAACCGGTTCTCCATCTTGAGCAACCAGTTCAACCTTGGTAGCGTCTCTGAATTTCTCAATTTTTATGTGATGTATCTTTCATAACATAGTGCTTTACATTGTGGTGTCAGAATCGTCCTTATGGACAGGACAGTAAACTATTTACTTCCTGAATCACTTTCTGTCCACCTCAAAAACAACTGCACAAAAATGTGATTTGTGTTATAACTTTTGTATGTATTATCATTATAGCTCGCATTTTTAAGTGCTAAAATAGCGTGATCCGAACTACCGCGGATTCAGATTCAACGCGGCGTTGACCTTGGTCACTGCATTCCTAAGAATAACCCAAAGTAACAAGATAAACACGGAAGAAGATATTCTGCATGTTAGTGAAGTGATAAATACCATAAACGCAATCGTCCGATATGACACAATGTTGGAGGACGTTAATTTAAAAAAAAAAAAAAAACAAAAAAAAACAAACACAAGCCCGGATAATCATTTTCTATTTAATGACACCGACTGTGAAAGCTTACGCAATTTGATAAAAATATTAATTTATCTAAACATCCGAGCCCTAATTATCAAAATACATTTTCAAATAGATATAAATAATTACGTGAAGAGCTTAATTTTCTTATAATACCTGTGAATTTAATAAATATTTGCTGGAAATGGTTGCGATTAACAAATGTTACAAAAGAACATACGTTTAAGGACTCCGACAAAATTAAAATGTTGAAAAAATTTGTCAATTTATTGACAGCAATAATGCCAAGCTTACGCAATTTGATAAAAATATTAATTTATCTAAACATCCGAGCCCTAATTATCAAAATACATTTTCAAATAGATATAAATAATTACGTGACGAGCTTATTTTTCTTATAATACCTGTAAATTTAATAAATATTTGCTGAAAATGGTTGCGATTAACAAATGTTACAAAAGCATATACGTTGAAAGACTCTGACAGAATTAATATGTTCCAAAAAACTAGTCAATTTATTGACAGCAATAATGCCAAATGATTTTCAAGAACCCATGAAATAGCCACAAACATTTTAAAGTATACCTACTGCATGAAGTGTAGAAAAATACAAATAAAAGTAGTTGAATATTTGACACGAATTCCATCTCCAAATAAGATTTAGGTCACGTGAACTTTGTATCTAACGACTCACCCCTTCACTTGCCGTGAATGCCATCGTACTCATAGCAATCAGTGATGGAATGTAACGGAGGGTTATGGTTGTCTAAAAGTATTGTTAAAAGTATTTGTAAAGATCGTTCATACATTTGCGAGCAACTTTTCCTCTCGAATGAAGCAAATAAAACGTAAAAATGGAACATTACAATCTCTTGGTAGATCTAAAAATATTTATAACAGATATTATGCCGAATTTGGAAACTTAGTTTACTGTTTATTGAAGATTATCGTTTATTATATGTGTCTGAAAGTGGTTGATCGTTACTTAATATAACACCCTTGACAGTCGATTTACTCCTTCCCCTTTTTCCAAATACATGTTACGTAGGAAGTTTCAAACGCCGAGTTTGGATATGGTTGCTCTAGGATAAGATATTAACATAATCCCAAGATGGAAAGAAGAGATGGAGGAGGCTGGATTTTTGTTCATTGGCAGGGTGGAACAATTTAGTGATGGACTTAACCTGTAGATGATAATAAAATAGTGCAGCAAATCTTTTGTATGAGTGATATGTAGAGTAAATATGAAAATAAATAATAGTGAGTAGAGAAAGTTTGTGGTAGTAGAGTAATGGATACAATACTTCCTCAACATTGCTTTTCCAAGCCTTAGCTAGTGAGTTTCTTGGCTCTGTGTGCTAGACTGGATTACATGGTAAGCATCTAGGGAAGAAGAGCCTGTCTGTGAGGTAACTGCATGACGTAGTCTTCACCACGTTTTGATTCTCAAGATCAGAGGGCTGAAGTGCCGCTGCTGAACTTCAAGTAGGCGACAGCTGCTGTAGGTCGGAAACCACGACATTCCTGCTTTTTGTTGCTGTTTTCCTTCACAAGACAAAGCTCTGCAGTCATTTGGCGTTATTGGGATTCGCTCGAAAGGATAATGATCCAAGGGTGAACAAGCGAATTTGATAATGCTGCAAAGTATTCTTTTCAAATAAGGTACCAATACAGTTTTAAATGAAGAGTCACTCTGCGGAGAGGTAAAGCCTCGTGCACAGAACCTATAACTGAACAAACTGTAGCCTGCCTCATTTGTGAAAAAAATGAATTACTATCGTAAACTGGGAGCAATTGCAAAGTCAGTTGCAGAGTCTTGGATTAAAGGAATTAATGAATTATTAAACATAGATGCATATATTTCCTATTTGCTTCATACAGCTGTAACAACATTCACTTTTCGAGTATTTATTTTCTCTAATTTTATATCCAACCACGGACCCAAAATAACTCCGTTGTCGACGGGCCCTTAAACCCCAATTACTCATTCACTCACTCGCTCACTGCATCCAGCTAGGGCCTCACGTAGCACTAATACACACAAAAGCTCTTTTCTGTATATACGTACAATTTAAAGAACTAGCATTTCCAACCCTAAAAGTCACTGTTTCCTAGGCAACGTGACGTCATCCAAGAGCATGCTTTCCATGGAGGCTCGATGTGTCAATGTCATAATACGTATACACCAAGTGAGGTAGCTCCGAGGTAACCTGTAAGACTCGTATTCCGGAGGTCCCGAATTTGATTCCCATCCACAGCTCACTCTAACATTGATTTTTTCCTTGTCAGAAGGCGAATGTTTCTCATGTACCTTGATTCGTGTTCTAGAATTTCCCTTGCATTTTGTTTCCTGCTGATCTTTCAGTTGTAGTTCTTGGTTTCGTGGAGTGTGGTGGTGCCGGAGAGATAGCGTGGAAAGGAAAGCTCAAAGGAAAGATTAATTCCCATGGACACCAGAGGGCTTCTTGGTCGACGGGTCGTTCATCGTCCTCTCTAGGCAGCTCCAGCAGTCGGAGGAGTCTTCAAGCCTGGAACTGTTAAGCACTTCCGCGCTTCTCTGTGGCCTATTGCCTAGGACTGTAGTCTCCTGAGTTTCGTTTTCTTCCACCTGAAGTTGGTAGCCGCAATAGATCCAGGTGGCAGGGCGCGAAGTGGTCCCCTACACAGTGTAAAATTACGCCTAACCTACGATGTATACTATACAAGAAATGTACTATACAATTACAAGACTGTTAAACGCCTTTAGAACTATACAAACTGAAATTCCACTTTTAACAGTTATAGACATAAAAGGTTAAGGTTATTTAATATACTCCGTAAATAGATTTTAGACTTATTTTTTAGGTCTGCTCTTGTATTATTTATAGAAATAAAAGGTTACGGTTATCTAATATACTCCGTAAATAGATTTTAGACTTATTTTTTAGGTCTGCTCTTGTATTATTCGCTACAATACTGCGAATGCAACTTCACTGAACAAAATGTTTGGAAAACTTTAAAACATGCGATCATTAAAATCGTAATTACTAAAATTAAAAGTTTATGGAACTTACTTTCTGTACTGTATTGATAGTTTGGTCAAAGAATTTATGTTCGTAGATATTCATTATGAATTTTAACACTGAAAGTGGCAACTGAACTTGTGTTGGCAACACTGACCGGAAGCCTTAGATTATCAACAGAAAGCCGTAATTCATCAGGAAGCCATTGATATTACGATGGTACAGTTATAAGAATCCCCAGAACCGTTCAAGCAAATAAATAAAACCATTGAATGTTTTAACTTCGTAGAGGTGTTTCTCGTAAGGAATACACAAACTTGATACTTTACGATTTAATATTTCATTAAGATTCTAACAGCACAATTAGTAAAGTATGCCGTTCTTCAGCGTCTGTCCATACAAGTTTCTCTTCATAACATTTCAGTTCTTTTGTATACATTTATGGTTTGTCGGCAGGCAACAATGATTAACAACGGAATGTAATAATGTTTTACGATGAATGGACACCGTTCGACAATTCAAGAAGTCTTTTGAAGTTGGACAACGTTAACATTTTATATGTGTAGCATAGAGGTGAGATGATTACTGGAGACATGGCGTAGAGGTGCTGGAAAATAAACGGAAAGGTGCAGTGGCGTGCAGCCAAGTGAGCTTCTGTAAGAACAAAATTAAAACAGTTATGTGAATCAATCACACATCTTTCTAAGCACTTCCGATAAATATCTTCCTAAAATCATTTTATATGAGACAAGACTGCAGGTTTGAGGAGACAGCACACAATTTGCATTTGAAAAATAAACTTGTTTTTTAAGTTTTCATGTATGACACGTGTGAGTGTGAGAAGACAATGCTTAGGAAATAGTTATTAGTATATGATTCATTCATTACTTGGCATAACTTTCATAATAAAAATTGTTATATAAAATCCTGAAGGAATGAAGAGGTCTTTGGTGCAGTTACAGAAAATGCATTTAAGGTTCTGCTATTATCTCAAACTTATTCCTCTTTATGAATTAAGAATTTCTTTTAATTACACATTAAATAGAAGAGGGTTTCTTAAAAAGTGGAGGATTTTATAGGGTTTATAGGGTTTTGGTATTGATGAAACTACAGGCACAAGAGAGAGAGAGAGGCACAGATATACTATAAATACATAGAAAAAAACCAGAAAAAGCATAGGTATATAGAAAAAGAAAACTACTCTTATTGGGTTCGGATACTTTAAAACGAGTATTTTTGTTAGAATCTCCTAATAGAATGTTTGCACAAATAAATTGTTTTTCTATGTTTGGTAATTGGGATCTAAAGGGATATTAAAAATACAATTTTATCACGGATATAAGAAATGCAAGGCTTTTGGCAGGACAGCCTTAGGAAGCAAAACCACCATTTGTGTTTCTCCCCTCACAGGACATAATGGAGTGACATGTAGTCAGCATACCACTTCCCCATGTTCACTTTGGCATGATTTCCCAAACCATAGCTATAACTTCTCCAATAAGCAGCTTTCTAATTGGTGTCAGGCTCAATGTATCCTGTAATGGACCTCACAAGAAGGAAAAATCCACACTTCTATACTGGTTCCTTCCTCCTGTTGTTAACAGCAATAATGCAGCACTATGGGAACGACTTTTTAGCGTTAACTTATATTAACAGTGTTAACAGTTACGGCGGAATGATATTGATGATGGTACTGATTGTTGTAATGGTGATGGACCAGTGGGCCCAGTTTAGTAATCGTGGTTTTAGTGGTGATGGTGATAGTGGCAATAATGCCGGTGGCGGAGGTAGCATTGATGATGTTATTGGGACCATATTAGTAATCGTGAGGATGGTGGTGGTGATTTTAGTGATGGTGGTGATTCTGGCAATGATGATACTGGTGGCGCCCGTATTGGCTATGATGATGGTGGTGGTAGTAGTGATGATTTTTTGGGGTCATATTAGTAATTGCGATGTTTGTGGTGGCGGTGATTTTAGTGGTGGTAATGGTGATAGTGCTGGCGGTGGTGCCGGTGGTAGTGCTGATGGTGGCGTATTAACAATCTTGATGGTGGTGCTGGTGACGATAGCAGTAGTAGTTTAGTGGTAGTGTTAGTGATGATCATGGCGGTGATTATGCTGGTAGTTCAGCGTAATTCCACAGAACTTTAATACTGCCCTAAACGCACGCCACTGCTAGGAGGAAGGAAAGCTGAAGAAGTAAATAAAATGACTGCCATCACTCGGCACACCTTAAGAAGGCGGTGGCAAGCGGCACGGTCCGGAGATTAAAGAGCGGAGACTCCTTGGCATTGCATACATAGACGACGACACCGTGGTGGGATGATTTGGTTGAGTCAGCAACTTGATTATCATCGCAACTACTTGTCTGCGATGATGCTCTTGTCAGCAGCAACATCTTCTCACCCCCATCTCACCTCAAAGAGTTTTTGATCAAGAGACAGCTAAAGGAGACAAACCGATTGGTATAGATTTTAGTTGAGTCAGTATCCTAATGGTCTTGGGGGCCTAAGTGCTACGTCATTGGGCGTCTGTTGAGAAGCCTGAAGATGTGACCCTAACTTGGATAAAAACGACTAACAGAACTGGCACAGCATTAAGGTTAGCATTTCATAATCTAGATCATAAGAATCCTCTACACCACTTCTTGAGGGAAAATACATCTAATATTACTAACATTCACATTATTCTTCCTGATTTCAATTTTGGCAAGGTTCGTGATATCCTGAACCTTTGCCCAAGCCTTTCCTACTCTTATTTTAATTCTCTAGCAATTACAGACTATCAAAGATACCAAACACACAGTCAACAACTCCCTAAATTCAATTTAATGAAATTCAAAGAATAGGTGCTACGAAAAATAAACAAGATTACCTACAAATAATAGAAGATCTAAAAAACAAAAACAAATTTTGCTAGGAATACCGTATTCTTTCGTATTTTCTATAGCCGCCTGGCTACCTGGATTTCGTTGTTTTTGTTTGCAGTAGAACGCAACAAACTAAAATACTTTGTTAACCATGAATTTAATAGTTGCTTTTGATGTATAAACATTGTAAAATCTTAATGAAGGAGGAGAAAGAAATCGTTTAATATTTACAAATTGAGATTTTCAAGAGATAAAAGTTAGGTTAAGCATAAATTTAAGCATCTTTGTCAGCTCTCAAAAAAGTCACGAAGCTTTCGTAAACAGACTGCATTGATCTCTAGGCAAAAATAGACTGAGTTTCAAACTTTTTAATTCAAGAAAATTTATTAAGAAATAAAATTCCCCCAATTTTTTTTGATTCTCCAATTCCAGTTATTTTTTGTTGGTACTGAAATATTGCAGGGTGCTACACAAATACAGAAAAATGAACTAATGCCCAGAGTTGGATGATTTTATAGGAGGGAGGGATTCGTACAATGTAAATAGCACAGCTTTAAAATTCGCCTTCCATAACCAATTTCACCTAGTTTTAGTGAAATAGAATGCATTTAAATGACTTATAATTTAGACTGAACAGTTTAGAAATGAAAACCATCTGTGATATAACTGTAAACAAATAATATCTATTCTGGTCAGAATAATTGTGTAAAGAACCACCAGGAAAACAAATCGACGTTTTAAATAAAGCAGGTGTGTGTGTGTGTGCGTGTGCGTGTGTGTGTGTGTGTGTGTGTGTGTGTGTGTGTGTGTGTGTGTGTGTGTGTGTGTGTGTATTCCACCTTTAGCAGGATAATTCAATCGGAGCTATGAGTTTTGTAAGCATCTCACCAATAATGCCTATTTTATTTTTCATCTGATCTTTAGGCGAAATTCAATGCAGTCAAATACAATCCCCAAACTATTAGGTTTGCACTATCTTGTTAGCACTTAGAAGGAGAATTATCATGGGTAACACCTATTGTCACATTATCGATAAATTCTCGAATCACGAAGTGGCGAGAGAATTTATCTAGTGAATTTTACTACCACGAGTTGCAATTATTAAGACTATTTCACGAATTAAAATGTGATATAGCCAATGAAATGTTAGTTAAATGAACTGTAATTACTAACCTCTTAAAACAAATATGTAGCTGAATACATACATCGGCGTCCATTGGCAAAGCCTACTAGGTTATATTGAAGCTCCAATTTTTTAACATGTTCGTAATGTCAGAAGCTGGAGTATCCGCTGTTAATTTATAATTTCGTTCAATACAAAATATGTCAAACGGATTCCAAATATAGGATTAAATACATCACCGAAGCGAGGGTACGCCATATTTGACATTTGAATAGCGGCCCTATTGCGTCAAATTACGTTGTGCATCTGTTAGCATAATGCAACTAGATCCTATAACCTGATCATAACACAAGAAAAGCAAAGGAGGTGATGATGAAATTGTGATTTTTTTTTTTTTTTTTTTTTTTTTTTTTTTTTTTTTTTTTTTTTTTTTTTTTTTTTTTTTTTTTTTTTTTTGCGAAGGAAGACTGTCATTGTTTGAAATGTGGAATTGTTATGCCATGATTGGCTGATTTCAACCAACTCACGTTATGAGTGGACTAGTCAATACTATAGTGCGGTTCAGCCTTTATGGGTCGGAAGCTGCAAGGCCCAGTGATGAAGCATTTGGCGCACGCCGTACAGAAAAACGTCGTGCTTTCAGATATCGCTTTGGCATTCGAAGAAATGGGCACGTTCTAGCCATCAGACCTTTCGGAACTGGGTTAATGCATTGCGGACAACTACATCAGCGACAAGACGCCCTCGAACTGTACCCCAGAACATGTGGAGGGAATGAGAACGATTGGCCTTAGGCATAGTAATACCATATTAAATGTGAATATATAGTTTCGCAACACACTAACTCAAATGACACGCAAACACATATGTAAACTCGCACTGCTGATGAAGTCAATTATTTCTACTCGAGTACGTTTGTCAATAAGCTGAACGTCAAATGTTAGACACCTAAATATCTCGGCCTTTGGTTAGACTTTGCTTAATGGTGAAGACTGTATACTGCAGTTCCAATAAGATGGTGTTATTGCTCCTGAAATCTTTACTTTCTAAGATTTATCAACAAGAGCTTCCTTATGGAGTTTCACCTGCCGGTTTTAGGGGATGGACATTTCTTAGTTGGACAAGTTTCGCGGCGTGCGGCGTCTAGCAGGAAGTCCGCGATACATAAGCAAGCTGCACTGAAAATTCAAGATACACCTTTTATTTGCCATGCAAATATATTAAAGATGGGATATTTTAGTCAAAATCCTAAGAGCTGTTTTTGAGAAAATGAAAACTTTGGACACATTTCCCATGTAAGGGAGTTTGGGGTAAAGGGATTTTTTTGAAAATGTCTTTGTCGCATCGTTGGCAGATTTTGGACTTACGTACCTACCATGTTTGGTATTGAACTGACTTTCCGGTTTTGAGTCGAGCTATTTAGAAAGATATGGACCCACACAGGAATTTCATGGACTTCCAAAAGCGTATTTTAGTTGAATTTCAGTATTTAAATTTGGGTAGAGTGCAGCGCTCCTTTTATTTACTATAGACAATCAGCAGAGAAAGTAGAAACAGATAAAAGAATAATTATTACTCACGAATTTCCATTTACATGAAATACTTGTAGATTTTTCGTGAAAAAAATTAATTTAAGTAGCACAAGCTTTGTGTCAATAAGGAGGTCGTTGAAAGAGGGTTGAAAAAATGGTAAGAGGAGGGTCTATTGTCACCTATTACAGGAACCACTTAGCCGTTTCTCAAATCGAGAGGCTTCTTTTCCCCCTTGTTGCTTGTTATGTCGCATGAAAAACGCACAAGTCAGCAGTGTGACGGAAAGAAGTACATTTCATTAATACAGTGTTCGATTCGCCGCACAAAAACGACAAGAAATTTCACGCCCAATATCCCCACTTGTTACCTGTGTGTGTGTGTGTTTCCAAGACTAACTTTTGATCTTACCCTCGTTCTCTTGTTCCAAGAATTTTTTTAGTAGCGTCCGTCTTTCCTGAGGGTTAGTATCTATTCATGAGGACAATGATAAAGAGGGATCTGTTGATGTAGACGGGACGGGCTCTTTCGTTCTGTCCTTTTTGCTGCCTTCTTTCACAAGAGTCCTTTTTTCACCTTACCTATTACCTCCACTCATCATCACTGACGAGCTGATGGCTGAGAATGAACCTTGTAGACTTTTGACGATATATACAAGCATCATCAAAAGAACTGACGCCTGCCCAAGCGGCTCGAAGTAATCATTCTTTAGGAAACTGATTTCTTTATAATTCCTTTAAAACACACAATAAATAGTATTAACAACCAACGTGGAATATTTTGCTTTTAGATTAGGTGCTCCATCAAAAAATTCATGTCAATATTTAATGGCAAATACATGATTTTAAGTCACTTGATATCAAAAATTATTTTTAGAAAAAGATTCACGTGAGATGTGTACATGTGTCTGTGTTTTTGAACTCAGATGACTTTATCTTCTCTTTTTTTTCCCCTAATTTATTTAGAGACGCTTTAACAATTAAGTCATATCGCGACTATTCTATATAATACAGCGGTATACAATAAACTTGTTACAATTATTTAACCAAAATCATGAAAATACTAATCAATAAATCATACATTCTTACAAAGTCTTATTCCTCTACCTTCTTCACGGTAGTTGAGGTAAACTTTTCCAGAAATTATCTTATGGAACAGAAATGCTTTAAAGCTGGTCGCTATATGAAGGCTTTGAAATTCCGTTTGCACGGCCAAAAGATAAAATACTGCATAACCACCTTCCATTTCAGAAAAGTGTAAGTATTTTACAACTGCCACAAACAAGAAAGAATACCTCCGAAATGGTTCACTGCACAAAAAATACATTTGGGCATAAATCGTGTGTTTTAACAACGAACGAATTGATTCACCCTACAAGAAAATATATTTGGACATAAATTGTGTATTTTAGTTCTACAATTTTTGTATAGTATGATTTGGTCTATCTCTAACGGTTTACCAGTTATGCAAAAGTCGTGCAGACTAAATGTGACTACAGGGGCTATAGCCAGAAAATTCAAGATATAAATTTCATTTGTCATCAAAATATCTCAAACATATGACATTTTAACCAAAATCGTTAGAGCCATTTTCAAGAAAACAAAAATTTTCGAAAAATGTTCCACGCAAAGGGTAGTTAGGGTGGGGCTATTTTGTTCAAAATCTTCGTGTCGTATCCTTGAAAGACACTAAAGTTAAATACCAAATTTGGTTTTTAACCGACTTTTCGTTTTAGAGTTATGCTGTCCACAGACTGACAGACACATACACTCACTCTCTCTCACACACACACACACACACACACACACACACACACAGATACACAGACTGAGAGGCAGATACACACACATGACCTTTTTCTAAAAATGCTTTTTTTTTTTTTTTTTTTTGATTGAGGGGGTCTCAAAACATATATTTCGGTGAAATCTCGATATCGAATTTTTGGATGGAATACAATATTTCCCCTACTTAACAGTAGAGCTTTTTCTCATATCTTTCACATTTTTTCAACATAGTTATAATTCTTTTTTGCAAAATTTGTGTTGCACATGCGTTAACCAGTTTCTGAGTTACGCAGTTTGATTAAAGTTGTGCACAATTTAATACAAAAGCAGAATTTCACACCAGTTTTTATGAGAGCAATTTTGCAGTGTCTTTTCCTCGGTTGTAATATTAGACATATTACGATGTCTTTTTAAATTATCCACGTAAAAGCTCAGAAATAGTTTGCCCAATATACGCTAACTAAAAATTGCTTTGCCGTTATTAATATAGGTAATCTAAATGTGCTATGCCAGCAAGCTCATCCTAATGTGTTTTTTTGCAAAGGTCATGCATAAGTCGGGAACGATCTGACATATGTGTACCAAATTTTGCAGCCACAACTCTTTATACACACATAAAATGTGGTAGAAGTTCAAAATTCTCAATATAATACGTTATTTTATAAAATTCTCAAATCGATGAGAAGAACATTTGGTGCTGATGGCACTACGGTTGCTAGAAGAGCCGTTGTTGTTTTAGCACATGTTTCTGGGACAAAGGAATTACCTGGTTCCCTATTAGCCGCTTTATGGAGTCCTTGTTTCACGGATATGTAAATGTGTTTGATGTTTGGAAAGGGATTACCAAGTTGCTGCAAATGTTCCATGGTGCGTGGAAAAGAACACAACAAACGGACGGAGCATAAACAACTCACAACTGTGAGAAAGTCTTCTCTTGGAAATGGCAGCAAGGTGCTACACAGAAAACAGTCAGATTCCTTGAACTGTCTCGTGTGTTTTAACAGGGGGTTAAGGACATTTCCAGGTAACCAGACATCGAACTTTTGAGCACTAAAATATCTCAAATTTACATGAATTTAGGCTTCAAAATCTTTAAAATAGGCCCCATATATTAAAAAATGTGCAAAAACGCCCTAAATTACACATTTTTATACTTATGAGTAAATTCTTATTTAGACATCTTTTGGGTAGTTGTAAACTGATTTGCAGTCTACAATGATCATTTTCTCCAAAGTTTCACGTATAAGTTTACGACGTTCATCTGTTAACAGGTTCCTATGCTGAGAGGCCTATTTTTACACACGTACAGATGTTATCCGGTAAAACTTTAAAGCTATTACTAACTATAAATATTTGCGTACGAAGCATTACGTTTTCACCTTGCAGATATTTTTCATAGAACACAACATTTTGATGTCACGATTTGTCTCTTTAAAAGTGTTAACATCTTAACCCTCGTACATACTTTAAAGGCGTATCTCAAGTTTACTCTCAACATTAATCAGAAGTGATATGTAATGGCTTTATTATTTTGTTACAAATGTGCTTTAATAAATGCTGATCTATTATTATAGCGCGAAAGGAGACAAAGCTGAAATTCAACAAGAATTGCAGCACCAGCTGTTTTATTCATATAAAGAAGTGAATCACGCGAATTAAAGCAGAGGGACATAGGTAATACAGGGTGCCAACGTGGGATTTCTGTGGAGTGTAAAGGACTGCACAAATGTATATACCTATACGTAAAGAATTAAATATATTTGATTTAAATGAGAATATCTAACTAAACCCCGGCGCGTCAGCCCACAATGGGCCACGGCCTACCGCCCAGTCGCTGCGTCCCCCATCTCTGCCCACTACAGGCGTCATTGGTGAGGTGCAGTATTGGAGGGTGGGACATGGTCAGCGCCCCGAGCCCTCCCGGCCGGTTATGCGGTCTTCTAGACCTGGGGCCGCTACTTCTCTATCAAGTAGCTCCTCAATTGGTCCCCCCGGGACCTAACGAGGCTGAGTGCACCCCGTGCCAGACCTCCCAGAGGGGATAAAATCCCCATGCTGGTACCGGGGATCGAACCCGGGTCCTCCGCGCCAGAGGCAAGCGCGCTTCCAACTGCGCTACGGAGGCGGTCAAATGAGAATATCGAAGAGCACAGTAGCTGGAAGGAGCATATAGAAATAATGAATGAGAACAGAATACCCAGGATATGTTATAAACCTCAAGGCAAAAGCGATGGTGGATGCCCAAGGAAAAGATGGCAATGATTGAGTTTAGGCGGAACAGTCTATTAGCCCAACTCCTGGATAGTAGAAGCAGTAAGAGTAGGAGGAGGAGAAGAAGAAGAAGAAATTAAAATAAACTTTTAACAGACTAAAATTTAGATATCTTTAAACTATACAATTTATGGTAAATAACTGTTTTTCAGAGTTAACTATTTCCTTTTTATTGGTTTGCATTTTAAAAAACCTATGCTGTTGTCAAACGGAAAGCGTTGTTCTATTTTTATTCTAGTTCCTCCTTTCTGTTTTCTTTCTTGGTCATGCAAAGAAACAGGAATTTCAAAATCCTTAGACCGTGATCCGCTCTTAAAACCCACTTTGTTCTCCTAAACCCGTTGTACCTACAAGGAATTAATACAAATGTTTATTTCGATTAACGTGAAATAAAAGAATAAGCTTTGCAAGAATAATCTGCTGAAAAATAGGAAGAAAAAGCTATGTGAATGTAGGACAGATTTTTTGGCTAGTTCTAAATTTTCAAAATTAAGGATAATTGGATAACCACATTTTCGAAGCGAGTCGAAGATAATAAGTAAACAATTTTTGTGACTTCATGATCACGTGCATTCATTGATAATTTCCGGACTTTTTTTACATCGCAGATGTATTATTAAATAGAATTTTAATTGGGTACGCCACTGATTCAAAATGCGGAAGGACGTCCTGTGCTCCCTCTCCAACCCTCTAATTAGAGGTGCATGGTATGCGTTGCTAAGGGAACCTGAAGAGGCAGGAGGAATTAGCTGAGACCGAGACGATGATGTTCATCATCATTTTACAGACTTATGTAAATGTAAGCGGCAAGGGGAAGCAACCCTCTCATGTGACAAACACAACCTCTTTATATAAACTCTAATATGGCGTCTAGCAAATGTTGGTGCTAAAGCTACGGAATGTTAGCATCGCCAGATGTGATGTAGATTGCCTTTTGGTTTCCCTTTTCCACATCAAGGTGTTATTGAGATAGCTACATATACTGTTACTGTAATGTTTATGTCACTACTGCGTTGTGCTTTGTTTACCAATATGCTGCCAAGTACTCCTCCGGTTAATTTTGTATTTTGACAGCTGCAACTAAAACTCTTAACACAGAACAAACCAATCAAAAGTTGCATTTTATTACACCAGTGTGTAATGCACTCAATTATTATTATCAACTTTGTATTCTGGTGATTATCACAATATCGACTAAACAAAACCTTTATCATAAATTTTGAAAAAATGAGGGTTTTTTTTTCTTTTCATTTTTTTTTCTTTTTTTTTTCCCCACAGTATACTTATGTTGACCCCTCTTTAAGCAAACGTCAATTGTTTCAAGAGCTACTCCGTGAATTGCTTTTAAATTCCGTTCTCTTTGTATAAACATGGCAACAAATGAATTGCGTTTCCTCTTGAGAAAAGTATCAGTATTTAAAATCAAATCAGTAACAAGGGATGTCTCTGAAATGGTTAACTGCATTTTTTGCATAGTAGGAGAACTTCAGAGACCTTCGAAAAAAAATTCAGAATAGGCATTTCATTTGTCGTGAAAATATCTTAAACGTTTGGTATTTTAATAAAAATATTAAAGCTAATTTTGAGAACATAAAACTTTTTAAGTACTTTTCCATGTAAAGGGTAGCTTAGGTAGGGCGAATTTTCTTGAAAATCTTTGAATGGCATCCTTGAAAGATGCTCTTTTTCCTTTTTATTTTCTCTACTAGAATGCCAAAACTTCGACGTCGATATTTCACCGGAAATATGTTTCGAGGTCCCCTGAATCTAAATAAAACGGAAAATGTGTGTCTGTCGATCTGTCAGGCTATCTGTGAACAGCATAACTCAAAAACGAAAAGGTGCTTAAAAACCTAAGTTGGTGTTTAGGTTTAATATATTTCAAGGATGCGACCCGAAGGTTTTGAAGAAAATTCTTCCACCCTAAGCTATTCTTTACATAGAAAGTTTTCCGAAAATTTTGATGTTCTCAAAAATGGCTCTAACGATTTCGATTAAAATGCCTTATGTTTAAGATATTTTTATGGAAAATTAAATGTATATTTTTAATTTTCTGGCTATAGCCCATGTAGTCCTGTTTACTCTTGATCATTTTTGCATAACCAGTAAACCGTAAGAGATAAATCAAATCTTAATATACAAAAATGTAAATCTTCCTTGTTATGTGTGTGAGTTTCGGAAAACTTATAGCTTTCGTGAAATGGATCATCGTTGTTCATTTTTTATATGTTAAGTGTGCAAAGAGAACAAAATCTCAAAGCTTTGAAAGATTTGACTATCGCACAAAGCCTACTGTGTTCTAATATTCCCCTTGCACCTACTAGGAAATAAGCAATAACATAATTGGTACAAATGCTTATCTTAACACAAAGAAGATATAGGAATAAGAGTTTGTAAGAATGGTTTGTACAAGAGTAGAGAAAGTCATGTGAGTGCAACACATCAGATTTTTATGTAACCTGGTAGGGGTGTCCCATGAAAGGTAAATCTCCACAGAGAGAAAAGAAGGAAATGCAACAGTGTGATAGAAAGCTGAACAGACTTCATCTACAAGATCCCACAAGTGTCCCCACATAATGAGTAGAAAGGAAGTAGTAAAAGGCAGGAGGATTTTCGCATGTAGTTAAATGAAGACAAGACAATGCTTGCAGTTATTTCACGAATGCTCATTTAATTTACATTGGAAGTGATTACGGTAACACGCTTAACGAGCCCGCTTTCCTTCCAGCCTTTCAAAAAAAAAAAAAAGAGGAGAGAGGGAATAAAAGAAAAATAGAACGTAGTTGATTAGTGGGGAAGCAATTCATGCCACTGCCTGGAGGAACAATTGCTTCGTGTTGTGTGTGTATGTGTCTCTGTGGCGGTCTTATGTATTATATATCGCACGTTCCACAACCGTCATAAAGTTAAAAATGCAATTCTCATGAACAATGACGCAGTTAAGAAATGTGGATTGTGGATTATTTACTGCTCCGAGCGAATTGGCTTTGCATTAACGTGTGAGGCTCTCATCCGCGAGGTCCCAGATTCGATAGCCGTTGACCATTCAGTCTCAGCTTAGACTTCTCGTGGTTTCCTTCGTCGGCAGGGAAATATTTGGATGGTCTCTCACCTACAATGATTTCCTTTCCACCATTTTCCTTTCATTCGGCTTCCTTCTTATGTTTCAGGTCGTGACGTGTGGCAGTGTCGGACAGATGGCCCGGATGCTTGCTCAAAGGAAAGGATGCTCCCCGTGGACACCAGAGAGCAGGTATTTAGGTATTCAAATCATAACAGGATAATTTTTAGTTAGACATTACTAAGCTCATATTGATTTAGGCTTCTTTAGAGTTGCACATATTTGTGGAGACGTAAATTATGGATAAATATAACGAACTGTTCATACTCCTTCATACTCATGGTGTCTTCATATTTTTCATTTGTATTTATCTCCACATTGGTCCAGCAGTGTAAGGGATCTTCGAGTTTGGAATTGTTAGGGACATCCTTGCGTCTCCGTGATCTATCTGCATGAGGCCTGTAGCCTCCTATTATTCCCTCACTTCCTTCTGGGAGGTATTAGCTAGAATATATGTACATTAAACTATACAATGTGTTTTCCTTAGTTGTATTATAACCGATAAACTCCTATCTAAAAGATATTACTTGTAGTAAGTAACCTTCAGAATTAATTTTTCTTCGGAAAACATAATTCTTACATTAGAATACTCGAAGAACAAGATCAGAAAGAACTAGAAGAAGTACATATTACTGGAGATAAATATTTACACAATAGTTGCACTACACTTCATCGTAGGTACAAAAGTGATAGAAAAAATGGAATCGATTGTCGTATGTTTAAAAGTTGGCTGTTTAATTATATTCTCTTTTGCTGAAATAACTATGTTTTCTTTTTATTTACATACAGGTTAATCTTATGTACAGCATTTTAAGTATCCGGAAGCTTGTTAACTGATACGTAAGATATACACTTTTATAAAGAAACTATGGGGAGATAGGTAAATAATTACAATAAATATTATCGGTGCCAAACAAGAAAGGTATTGACAGAGAGGCGACGTTGCCGATTATCGTGACCACTTAGTATTATGTGTAAGAACATGGTTGATTTGCGTTTGGAATGTAGAGCGGGTATAATTTATATTCGTATTCAAAGACAATAGTAAAATAGTAATTCTACATACAAAGGATTGAACATGGAAGTATACAGGATGGAAGTGAAATGATCCGCCAGACTTTAACAGCGAATTTCTCATGTTGTGAATAACAAGAAAGTCTAATACCAAAATATTGAAAAGTTTATAGTTTTTTATAAAAAAAAATATTCTTATCAAAAAAATTTATCATCTGGCTGAAAAATTATCCATTGAAGGTTCTTGATTTATGGCTATATTAATAGAAAATTTAATAAACAACAACTTTTTCCTTTGTCGTATTTCAATAGATTCAACGGTTTTTGTGTAAATTAAATTTAAAAAACCCACAATTTATTGCAACAGAAATGCAACAAATTGTGGGTTCTTTTAATAACATTTTCTTGCATTTTCAAAGTAAGGTTGTAACATGCTAAATGGGGATCTGAACAAGTCAAGTTTAATCTCTTATGTGGTTCAATACTACCTTAGACATATAAGTATCATAAATCGACTGTAATTATCCTTATTACAGGAAAGCCTTTCCGAAAAGTTTGAATCCCAAATATCCTGCCCAGGTTCCATCAGTTTGGGTCCGCCACAGTAGAAATAGTAAAAGAGCTATCAAAGCTTTAGTTAAGAACAAATGGGTTACAGAAAGATCAAAGTTGCTTGTTGCAGCAAGGAGAAAGTTCAACACTCCCATGTTTTTCGTGACCTGAGGTGAAATAATGATCTGTATGGTGCTAATCGGACTGCTGCAATTAATAACTACCCTTGTTGTGCCGGAGGATTTATGCAGCTTTCCACGCAAGCAGAGACTCTGTTTTCACCTGCAATTTGCTTTTTGTCATCACTTCGGTATAAGAAACGCTTGTTGTACTATATTGCAGTCAACGAGATAGTCAAGTACTTGTCCAATTACCTATAACAAAAATTTAAATACGACTTTTCTGCGATAATCATATTTTTAAAAGTTTGGTTTATATATGTGTACGCATGTATCTTGCCTTTTCAGTCACGAATGACCAAAACGATTATTAAGAAGCGTGGTATATAGGTACTTTGCCCCCAAAAAATGGAGTTTAAAACAAAAAATTCAAATATAGTGCTGATTACTGAATTTTTTAAAAATATTGAGTAAGAAACGTTCATGCATGTAACGTTGCTGATAATTTTACATATTCACATAGTGCTGGCAAGATGGGTGTTTAACAAGTTATGCCAGTTTTTCGCCTGCTTCTGGCGCGGAGGACCCTTGTTGATCCCTGATATTGTCATGGGATTTTTTTCCTCCGTAGGGAGGTGTGGGACGGGTTGCACTCAGCCTCGTTAGGTCCCTGAGGGGCCAATTGAGAAGCCATCCCAATAGAAAGGCAGACTCCCTAAAATGTCAAGTAATTGCCTTAAGGTCGGGAGAGTCGGTGTGCTAACCCCCGCCACCCCCAACCTGCACTCCTCCGTGGCCTTGGCCTTGGCTGGAGGACGCAGCGGCCGGGCAATTGAGGGAAACTTAGAGGAGACGCCCTAGGGGATATCTATTGTAAAATTCACACACAAATAACAAAGAATATTTCCGAAATACCTCACTGCACAAAAAAGTGCATTTCACAAAAATTGTGTTTTAACAAGATCTACATTTTTTTGTTGGTAAGATTGGGTCTATCTTTTAAGGCTTACAGATACGCAAAGGTCATCCAGACTACAGAGGCCATCTGAGGATATTTCCAGGAAACTTAAGATATCCATTTTATTTCTCATAAAAATATCTTAAAGCATATGGTATTTTAATCAAAATCGTTAGAGCTATTTTTGAGAAAACGAAAAGATTCGAAAAATATTCCATTATGGGGCGGGAAATTTTCTTGAATATGTTCGTGCCGCATCCTCGAAGCTGCTGAAATTAAATAACAAATTTGGTGCTTAACGGACTTCTCGTTTTTGAGTTATACTGTTCACAGGCAGACACACCCGGACGTCTTTCTAAGAGTACTTTTTCTTTTGGTTTTTAATTTAGTGAGCTTCAAAACATATCTTTCTGGTCAAAGCTCGATATCGAACTTTTGGGTGTAATCAATGCTTCCCCTACTTCTAGTGTGTGTAGCGAAAGTAAAATATATGCAGAGAACTTAATAAAAAAATAAATGCTTTTGCACTATGGATTTCAGAGTGATAATAATTAAATGTAGTATTATTTACTTGAAAAATCATGAGAAATGTTGCGTTCTCTTGAAAGTATTTTTAAACGCTCTGTATAACGCTAAATAGTGAGGTACGAGGGAGACCTAGATGTCAATTGTGTGATTTGCAAAAGTGGCACATGCAAAAAGAAACTGGTGTGAAAATGTGGTACAGTGACGGTTAATGAAATAATAACAGATATTTGGATGTCTCTGGTGAGGGAAACCCCGGATAAAGCCAGGTGTGCGACAAGCAGCCTGCAGGATGTGTAAGCTATCATTATAACCTTACTGACATGATAAATTGGATTATAGTACGCCTCCCCTTTCTGTTCTCGCCCTGCCTTGCTTTTTTCAGTCGTGTGTAAAAACACGAGAGTGCCGTTAGATCGAAACCAAATTGGAAATGACGCATGGCGCTATGCCGCGGGCACCATCTCTAATACATAGTTGTTATCATAAGGCGAATGTACACGGAGTAATGTTGCAACTGTTTAGGATGTGTGCATTCCAACCACTCGTGTTTGACTGTTGCAGATATATCTGAGCAGGGAGTTACAACCACGCAGTTTCTTTACATCAACTTGAGGTACGCGTACCTCCAGGGGTACGCGAGGACTGCTTAGTATTTAAACTACTCATACAGTCAGTAGAGTATGTCTCCTGAATGATAACAAATAACATAACATTTTTCAGTCAGAGAGATTTAAATTGCCCTCTGTCGAAGAATAACACTGGTCAGCAAAAATTAACTTTTTCTCTTTCACAAGAATTAAAATAACAGATTCTAAAAGTATTTTTCGTGCTGAATTCAAATATAATTACAGTTTGTCCGCATCGGGCAGGAGTTTTGTGTGATATTCATTTGAATTTTTATAATATTCTAAAAAATCCGTAACTAGCTATCTAACTCAAAATTATAACTACTGATTCTGACTTACCTAGAAAGTGGTAGATAGTGATTTTCGGGTATATTTTGCATCTGGAACGTCTCTCATTTTAGTCCAACAGTAGTCAGCCAGCATATTGGAACTCCACTTGCCTTGGTACCTCTTCTCTATCGTAGAAATTTGCTGATGAAAACGCTCACCGTGTTCATCGCTGACAGCTCCAAGGTTTTCGGGGAAGAAGTCCAAGTGAGAGTCCAAGAAGTGAATTTTTAAAGACATGTTGCATCCCATAGCTTTATAAGATTGCAGAAGATCAGCCACTATTGTACGATAGTTTTCTGCTTTATGGTTTCCAAGAAAATTACAACATAAACTTTTGAAAGACTGCCAGGCTGCTCTCTCCAGTGGATTTAACAGTCCCTCGAAATGTTCATCAGCCATTAATGATCGGATTTGTGGTCCTATAAAAACTCCTTCTTTCAATTTAGCATCACTGACTTTGGGGAATTTCGATTTCAAGTACAAGAATCCATCAGAAAGTTTATCCATAGCGTTGACGAAATTTTTCATAACTCCTAACTTAATATGCAATGGAGGTAAAAATATTTTTTCAGGATTCACTAAAGGGACACATGCCACATTTTTCTGGCCAGGGAGAAGAGATTCACGTTTTGGCCATGACTTTCTAACGTAGTGAGACTTCTTATCTCTGCTGTCCCACTCGCACAAAAAACAGCAAAATTTGGTGAACCCAAGTTGCAAACCAAGCAATAAAGCAATGACCTTTAAGTCACCACAGATATTCCATTCATATTTTCCATATTGTATTTTCTCTAAAATTAGTTTCATATTTTGATATGTCTCTTTCATAGCGGTATGCGCTACTGGTATTGATGGAAGTTCATTGCCAATGTGTAGCAGCACAGCCTTCAAACTTACTTTAGAGGAGTCTATGAACAATCGCCACTCATCTGGTCGGTGTTGATGCCCAAGAGTTTCCATATGTGAACAAATATTATTACAAAACACAACACCATATTCTTCAGAGAAGTATTCTTTGAAAACACTATGGCGGCTACGATAACTACTTATTCTTACATCTTTTTGGAGTAAATTCCACCCTTTGAGTCTGGAAGTTAAAACTTCAGCTTGCAGTTTAGACAGATTTAAATCCCGAATCAGGTCATTAAGGTCTTGCTGATTGGGAAAGTATGGTTCTGATGAACAGCTACTGGCTTCATATGTAAGATCATTTTTATTTTCATCTGAATCATTTTGAGTTCAGTTAGGTCAGAATCAGAGTTATCACTTAAGGTTGTATCTACATATAGTGGTACAGGGAACTCTTCACTGTGTAAGACAGGTCTCAATGCAGACTGCAAATTCGGATACTTAACTGTATATTTTGTTTTAGATGTGATTCCTTTAATATTTGTCAAACAAAAATAACAGTCAGTTGAATGACCTTCGGTTCCCTCCAAATCATGGGAATTGCAAATGGCATATGATGTGTACCATTTTTCCACCCAGTCAGCAGTCTAACACACGAAACACAGCATGTATTTGGGGCCCAGCTCTTATCAAAATCACCAACTTGACAGCCAAAGTAAAGATGATAACACTTCTTTACAAGTGGGGTCATATTTCGCCTCTGAGACTTGAAGGTCAGCTCACCACAAATATAGCAGAAATTATCTGCATGATTTACACACTTTCTTGGCATGATGAAAACATTAAGCACTGAAATACAACATGCACAACATACACTTCTAAACAGAAAGGAAGGAAATATTTCACTAGTGAACAATGTCACAGTCAGCTCAATACTGACACATCACCATGCCAGACAGGTCTGAGCATGTCTAAACATGAATGAACCTGCACAGTCTTGTTTTGTGGTGCTTCAGCGTTATATTACAAATAATTTCAATAAATGCGGCTTGAGTAAAATAGCTACATATGAGGTAAAGGTTCCTATGACAGGTCAAAGAAAACGCTAAAATCACATTTTGAAAAGTAGCTTTCACAGAAAAACTATGCCTGATGGGAAAATTCTGACTACATATCTGAATTCAGGATGAAAAAATGCACTAGATTTACTATTCAGATTTCTTGTGAAAAAAATCTTGTCGACCAGTGTAATATTTTTAGTATATTCGTTAGTATATATCGCTGATGGACATTTGAAAATTTCACTTACAAAATTCGACGTTCCAGTTTTTAAAATATTTTCCGGAAATTAAGGAAAACGATAATACACAACAATGGATTAATCTGCTTTGACCTAAAACCAGCAGTTCCTCTAATCTTCCCATAAAACTATAAGAAATGTCTGAAGAAATTCATTGAAAATAACAACCCTAAACATGTCAATTTGTGATTTCTGCTGTTGTGCTCACTGAGGTTGTGTATGTCTGCTCTAGCTTACAGTCTATTGCAGTATAAGTGGAATGCTCAATAAATTCACTCACAAAGATAAAATTTCACTATACAGGGCGTCAACAAATAGCACACTCTCTCCCCAGGGTAACACTCGGTAAACAAATCGGAGATTAACTTTCTGCACAAATTATTCTGTACGTATATCCGTTAAAAACTTTTAGCCAATCAGGAAGACGATAATTCCATTCCTTATTCGAGCTTGCTGCTGATTATTTCCGGCTTAGAACCTGTTGAAGATGTTTCGCTTTGACATATAGCCTTTTTTCTTAGTTGCCTCACAAAAGGAATTATTTTGGGATGAATTCCAAAATATACACTACCAAATAGAAAACAAATTTGTGAAGGCAATGTAGTTTAACGTTGCCTATATGTACATTAACAATCTTATTATAACAATATTATCTAGCTCCAGCGTAATTGGGCACTGCAATTTTTCGCATGGTTACCTATTTAAAAGGGACCCTGAACCTCTGTGTCCGCTGTGTAACAACCTTTTATCTGTCCGTCACGTGCTGCTAGAGTGTTGCTCTCTAGCGCACCTTCGAGATTCTCTGCAGCTGCCTGCCAGACTTCCAGAGGTGTTAGCGGACGACAAAACGGCGGTTGATAGAGTTTTTAAGTTTTTAGCGGCTTGTAATATCATTTTGAGGATTTGAAATTTTAGATAATTGTTTATGCCTTTTGACCTATTTATTACAACTTTTTATATCCGGTTATTGCCGCTGGTTTTACGTTTGTGTATTTTTTCTTTGATACTAGTAATTTATTTTTGATTCAAGTTTATATCTGGCTATTGCCATGAATTTTAGAAGGGCGCTAATGACCTAGAAGTTGAGCGCCCTTAAACCCATAAATCACATAAATCACATCCAGTGTAATTGTACTATATGAATTTTAAAGCTGTTTCAATTTTTATTTTATTTGCACAAGGTTATCACAATTGCTTTAAATATACACTCAAGAAATAAATTGTGATTTGTTTCAAGCGACTGAAACGATAGTGTACCTATATTATTTAAATGAGTGCTTAATATTACAAGTACGTATTTAAATCTACGAACAGTAGAAAATCGGGAATAAAATTGAAAATTTCGGAAATAACGTATGCCAGAAAAATTGTATGCTTTATTTTATTTTCTAGTGAGCTTACGCGTGTTTCTTTAGAGGAAGTAGTTATCCATTTGGGCAAATAAAATTCAAGAACGCTGAAGAAACATTTCGCAGATATTTAAAACGAAAGTGGACACTCAGAGAGATAAAGTAAGATAGATAGAGACCGATAAATGGGAAAGATATACGTACATGTCTTTTCTAAAAACCAATGCTTTAAGTGTGAAGTGTGCTAAAGAAGATAGTATAATAATTTCTTTGAAAACATTCACCAAAAGTAAAGCACTTAAAATGACATAATGACAAAATTATGATTTGAAGTCTTTTATAGCTTTGTCAAATATGATTTTATGTAATGTCTTGCAAATGTGACCAAATAGTGTCTACTTGATGTGCAAATTTCCCTAAGATAATAGGCCATTAACCTATTAAATGTAGCACTAGAAATATAGGACTTGAGTGATTCCTTAGCTTCATATCCTCGGTGATATTCTCTGATAAAATTGACGGTAAGGTTTGTTTTATGCACCAAGTGTATGTGTTATTGTTTCTCCTGAGATCCCATCCTGTGCAAGTGATTCAGGAGTTGGAAAACAATAAAATGAAATTCGGAGATGTAGGTACCGCTCGAGACTGTTGTAATTCCATTTGAAGGAAATTTGAAGATTGTATCTGAATGTGATGGCTAACCAATGTAAAATGGATTTTCTTGTGACAGCTATCTCTGATCCAACATCTCGGTTTCAATAGGTTTTCCAATTTAATGGCGTTGTTCTATGAGTCACTTTGGAGCACTGTCACCATTTCTCACTCCTGGAGGAATGTGTGGGAGAGGGGTGACACAAGGTGGTACCAAACCAATCCAATTTCCCCCACCCTCTCTCCACACCGACGCGTTACAACTGATCACGGTTGGACTGTACGTATATAGTCTGACACAAATAATCATCCGGGGGGATGAGGCAGGTTAAACGTGCCAGTGGGAGTGTCTCTTTCCACCTATCAGCTGCAACATTGATCCTAACACCAACACGATGGAATGCACTTCCCTTCACACAGTTCAAATTCCAAATTATCTCTGAGCTCTTCATACTTTGGCGGTGTGAATACTTATAAACTTGTGGGCAAGCAAAACGTTTTATCTCTTTAACGAACATCTATTATTTGCAAATAATACAAAAGAGGAGAGAATTAAACTTGGAGACCCATGTAGCGTTCATCGATTTTGAAAAAGCTTTTGACAGAGTAGACAGACAAATAGACAGCAGAGGTTATAGTCCAACAGCCTGCCAGACTTTCCTTATTTTATAAAAGCTGAAAGTTTCTCAGCGCATGCCTCCAACACAGATTGTAGGATGGGGTTAGTATGAATTTTGGATCATTGTGGCTTTGCCAAGTACCAATACAAAGCCTAATTTTCTTATATTTCCTTCGGGATAATATTAGAAATCACGCCATCCATTGCCAGTCATTTCCTATCGTGGCAACCCCTCGCCGGACACCCTTAAACTTTCATAAACTGTAACTGTGCTTACGTTATAGTATAAAAGTTTAATTTGATATGTCCTTTAGGTGACTATTAGAAGACTTATCCTTAACAGCCAGACGGTTTCGACAGTTGTAACACCGAGGCGTAATGAGTGAGCAGTTAGTTTACAGACATAAGTCGTCCTAGAGTCAGTTTTTAGTTTTAGTGTGCATGTCAGCTGCGTGTGTACAGTAGCGTCGAAAGGAAGATAGCGAAGCAGTTAATGAGTGTCAAGTGGTTGTATCGTCAAAGTGAACTGTTTGAGAGACAGAGGAAGTGAAGGAAGATAGGAGTGTTCAAGGTTGCAGGAAGAAAACAATTGTGAGTAGTAATGTCACTAAGGACTATAGACTGTGTTAACGTCAAGGAAAGAGAACTGTTTACTTTTGCAACAGTAATGGAGAATAAAGTGACAGAAAAAATATCTGAAATTTACTTTTTTCATTTCGTTACTTTGGTGTCAGGAGTGGGATATGTCGGGTTTTGTCATTTTGTTACAATACTTTCAGTTTGACATAATACTGATGAAAAATCTAAAGAATCTCTGATCAGAAATCAACACTCTGACCATTTGGTCATAGAGAAATTCAGATTTCTTGTACATATACAATGCCCAATTTCAAAATTCAGACAGTATATCCAGTGTTTCGATAATCAAATTGACTTTTTGTACACAATTTTTACATGTATTCGAACAAGACTGATACAAAAGCAAAAATGCTTTTTGGAGATTACTAGCCAATCATTCGCAGGCTGCCGTTAAAACAGCTAGATGCAATCCTAGGGAGACCGAAGAAGAACATGGAAACCCCAAATCAATCAGAGCAGAGAATATTTATCAATGCCGGTTGTTCCTTCAGGGAATACAGATTAAAATACGCAATTCCAGTCTACGGAAGCGAGCTTTCGATAGCATTTTTTTGAATAAAACTCGTATCCAAATGAGAGCGCTTAAGCGCAAGAACGAAATGTCCGATGAATATAAAAACCCCTACCGGAAGATTGCTACAGCGTCCCGGTTGGTCATCATCCCCGGGAATCTGTTTGGAATCAATCGGCTGTCTCCAGACGCATGAGAAATAATATAACTTTTGCCCCACTGTTTGCATGCCAATGAGACTGCCATTTCTTTAGCGTTGCTTTTGCGGGTTCGTATTTTTATCATCTATGTATTATAAAGAAAGTTCTTCATTCTTAAGGGAAACTGATTCTACTCAGTATTTTGAATATTTTAGCATATCTTCTATCTGTACAAAGAAGTGGGTTGCAAAATTTGGAGCACATAATTTAAGTCTTCAGTGGATTATGCCTTAGGTTTTTATTTAGGTTATTTTACAAAAACTGCTCCTTACGATACAATTTTCACAATTTTTAAATTGTGTTTCATATGCATATTCCTTATTGAGCAAGAATATACTTAAATTTTCTGAGAAACAATTTAAAATAGTTCTGTAAATAGTAATTATAATTCTGAGTTTTAATTTTTGAAAAAAAAAAAAAAAAAAAAAATCTTATCAAACTTGAATCAGGCTCGTGGTGTAATATATTTGCTTTATATTAAAAGCTGCATATCAATAACTATTTAGGAATATTTTTACTCTGGTAAGTTAAAAACCGCATTGTAAGGAGCATTTTAAATGTCTAAAATTTACAACCAAGAAAAACGTTATAAATTATGAATGTTTTTTTATTAAATTGTGCATATTTTTACCTAAAATACATAGTTGAGAAGCTAATTAAATTATGTACAGCCACATTTTCAGTGAAAAAGAGGAAAGAGAAAGAAAAAGAAAAAAAGAACAAAAAAAAAAAAAAAAGAACAAAAACATCTAGAAAATTTGAAAAAAATGTGAGAAAATATATAGGAGCCACTAATAAGCAACAACGCCCTCTGCTCAGGGTTCCTTAAACCATCACGTAACATTCTCATTTTTACTGCGATGATAGAAATGTTCATATTAATCAATTAGTGATAACTGCTGTAAAGAGCATGTTTTAATTGTATTTATGTAATTGAAAATGTTAAATTATAGTGGTTCTCTTAGCGAGTTTGAGACTGTGTTAATTCTGAAAATATGACGACACCGAATGACGTCACTCTCTTGGTCTGACAACTTTAGCGAATCTAGACGCGAAATTTATGTGCCCTATACTAAAATTATTATCAAGTGTTTTAAATACTCCCGGACCAGGGTTTTATTGTGAAGAAGTGATTCTTCTAGTGATTCTTCGAAAAGTTAAATAGATTATCTAAACTAAGATAATACTATTGAAAGAGGTGAGAAAAAAAGTTTGTTTACTACATGAAAACTCGCTAAATCTTACGATGCACAATTTAGAGCTCACTAAAAAGTTTATGTATCTCGCTAAAAATCAGCAATTGACTTTCCATATAAGTGTATAAAGTATAATGAATTAATTAAAGCATCAGATTCAGAACTGAATTTGCCTTATTTCTGTACTACACCTGAGATAAGAAAACTCATCGCTCATTTCTTACAGAAGCCCGTAGCAAACGAATAAAATAATTTCGCTGTTTTAAACATGATCATGTATGGATAATTAAATATATGGAAACATAACCGAATTCATATGTAAACACGTCCGAGAAGTGAAGCAAACTCGGTATATTTTCTACAGAGCAGTTTACTTGAACAAATGAAGGACGGGGCTGTGCGGTACTCGCCTGACAAATCTTGAAGGAACATTGTCACGCCAACTTTGCCTGGCTCGGTTCATTTTGCTTCATTCGATGACAAGACATTTCCAGTCACGAAGAGCGAAGGCCTACATTAGCCAGTGCTTGACTCGGTACCCTAGGGGACGCTTGATACAAACACGATGCAACCCCCATTTAATTTACGGGAGTGACTAAAAGGGTGGTTGCATGAGAGGTAGGAGGTCCAAAACATTTTCTTTAACTAGTTGTAGTAGCTGCCGCCGTCGCCGTCGCCGTCGCCGTCGCCGTCTCCGTCTTTCTTTACGATAAAAATACCATTAAATGAGGAAAGGAAAAACGGTTTTCTGCTTTTCTTTTCTTTATGTTGTTACCTTGTTATTATTCGTTTTTTGTATAGGAAAAAAGTTGCAAAGGCTGTCACATAGAAAATAACATGGATCGAGCATGAGGTAACAAATTTACTCTCCTACCAACTCTACCTCAGTCTCACATTTGGATTTTGTTGTCAAGAAATCGGTTTAAATCTCAGATCAAACAGTAATAATTTTGAAAAGCTTATTTAATGACTGGTAAATACCAGAGTTGTATCAGCGCTACCAGTTTGACAATTGTTTTTCCGAGCGAAATGACTTGCAAAAGGAGGGTCCCGGCTTCGATTCCCGCGATCGACCACTCTGACCATAGGTGTTTTGTGGTTTATCTGGGCCGATAGGGCAATGTTGAGTGATTTCTGATCTATTACTATTTTCTTTATATACTTTTCCTTGCGTCTCATTTTCTTCTTATATTTCAGGTAGGTATATTTCTAGGTTTCATAGCATCCGGGGGTGCCGAACAGATGGCGTGGATGCTTAACCGTTCATCGCCTTCTCTAGGCAGCTCCAGCAATCTTCGAGCCTAAAACTGTTAGGGACTTCTGCGTGCCTCTGTGGCCGCCCACCTGTGACCTGCAGCTTCGTGTTGGTCTCTCCACTTTACCACTACCTCCCGGAGAGTACTACCACAATAGATCTATGTGAGTCTAAGAGTAGAACCCTAGCCCATTTTCCGGATGCTATAGCATCTGCTTCGCCAGAACGACTCAGAAGATAACGTTTAAGCGAGAGTTCCATGCATATCAGTAAAATCAGAGGCACTGCTGTAATGATCTTGGCAATAAAATTATTACTATTAATTACTATCATCCCCATCATTATCATTACGATAATTTACGGAATATCTATAAGTATTAAATAATTCAAATTGTGAGTCTTCTTCTTTTTCTGTTTACTGTCCTCATTTGGAGGACTTACAGTCCCCAAGACTTACAAGTGGGCGCCTGTGGTCAAATGAGTGTCGAGGAGCAAACCAGCTCTGGTTCAGAGAGAGGAGTCAGATTCATAGGTGATCAATTCCATGCTTGGTATGAGGTTAAGAAAGGAGATTGTGTGAAATCAGGACGAAATAGATAAAGGCTGATGATAGAGCAGTTGACGGGAGAAACCTGAAAACCCGAAGAAGACTCACCCGTTTCGTCCAGCACAAATTTCACACACGTACGGTCACCTTGGTGGGAGGCGAATGGACTAACCACTCGGTCATGCCACCGTCTGTTGTTGGAGTCTAAATATGACGGGTGCATCCCAGCTTCACAACACTTTTATTAATTCCTCAAGTGCCACATTTCTCATACACAAACGCAGTGTAGGTAAAATGTAATTAAAATTTTTAAATCTCTCCGGAATTTTTAAAATAACATTAAAAAAAGAAAAATACCAAAAATAAAAGGAAGGAAAGAAAGAGAAAAGGACTGGTTAGTAGAATCTTCACTGACCTACTGACCAAATTATATCTGTACTGAAAACTCATGCACTGCTGCTTCCTGGCCTCCTTATATACCGCAATGACGTCACGGGAGCTTTCTCGAACTCTACTAACGTGCCGCCGTGACACACCTGGGTGATTCTTGAAGGCTCCGGAGAAAATCCCTTTTGCATAGCAGTTTGGAATGTTGTTAGTCACGTACACACAAACAGTCGCGCGAGGCAGCCTGACCTTGAACGCCTTTGCCGTTCGCGGACCCGGTATGTAGTGTGAAGTAGCTTGGCCTCGCCAATCCTTTTGTTGTGCACTGTGGCCGGCGTCACAATATGTTAGATCGAGTATTGGCTGCAGGACTGAAACTCTTGCCCAGTATAAGGCCTATGCTTATATCTGAAGCGTTTGCAGCCACTTCATAAGTACTGCCGAGTTACTTTGAATACTTTATGACACCTAAATTAGAGTGAAGCTTGTATGAGTTGTAAAGGCAACGTTTTTGAGTTCATTCCGAAATTAATAAGTGTTTCTTCATCAAGCAGCTATCAGAGGGTAAAGAGACGTGGCGTGTGGAGGTGGTGGGCATTTAGATCTGCGTGCTCCTTTCTTCTCCGATACGTACAACATCAACTAGCGTGACACAAACTTGTCTCTTTCAAGCATTGTTCTATCACCCCTCTCGGACGTACACGCTACAACATTACAAATGATGTATCAAAAGTGCCTGTTCGGGAACAGGCACAGACTTTCCTTGTTTGGTCTTTAAACTTCCCGTTCTAATTTCATTTCTTATGTAACATGTACTTTTCAGAACTTTACAGTAGCCTGCTTGGATATCCAAACCCTTTACCAGCAGAAGACAGACACTTTTAATACAGTTGTTTTGATGAGAAGGGTTAAATTTTAAAATACTTTTTTATTTTCTCTACTACGTATAGCAGAGGAAGTATTGTATTCCACTCAAAAATTCGATGTCGAGATTTTACCGGAAATACATGTTTTGAGGCCCCTGAATCCAATAAAGTATTTTAGTACTGCCTGAATGGGTGTAAGTACCCTAAGACAAAATAGTTATGAAAAATGTATTTCCTAAATTATGTAATAATTTATCTAATTATTTGAAAAGTTCTTTTGTTTGTTGTTTCAAAATATAGATTCGAATTATTTTACCTTGCAACCCACACAACCTTCAGGATTTTAATTCTATTAATCGGTTAAAGTGTTTCATTATTTCTGACTTATTATACTTGTTATATCTATATAAAGGTAGATACATGTCTAGCAATAAAAGTCTATCTAATGTATCGAAAACCGCATTTATGATTCATAAAAGCTGCATCTCAAAATTAATGTTATAGCAGTTACTTAATCATTTGAAGTATTGACAGAATTGGCAGAATGCAGTAATTCTCTGTAAAGTTTGGAGGCACCTATATTTTAACAATAACAGTAGCAGACATAAATATGGATTATAGAAACAAATTGAGAATAACAAGCCACAAAAGGTATTGACGTGAGTTTTTAGGAAGGAGAACTGAAGGAGTATGCCTTCCCCTTTACGGATGGGCGCGTATCCTTAAGAAGGAGCGCGTGTTTGAATCGCTCGTTAACACCAGGCGTTGTCCCGTGTCTAACCGGCGGAATTTGTTCTAACTGGTATTAAAATTCCGGCGTATCTACAGATCAATGCTTATATGAGGTTGCTCAGTTCTTCATAACCCCACTTTAAAAAAAATCACGCTGTTTTTTTTTTTTTTTCTTTTTTTCTTTTTTTCTTTTCTTTTCTTTCTGTACATTTACCTTTAGCTAGTAGGTGTGAGAAACCTTCGCAAAGAATTGCACCCAGAAACTCGATTTCAATATTCCACCGGAAGTACATATTTTGAGCCCCTCTGAATCCAAAAACAGCATTTAAAAATGCCTATCTATGTGTGTGCGAGTGAGTGGGTGCCTTTGACCAGCATAACCGATAAGCGAAATGTCCGATAAATATTAAACTTGCCATTGAGATTCAGTATTTTCCAAAGACGTGTGCGACAGCAAGTTTTTCAAGGAAATCTCCCCCACCCCAAATTACCCATAATAAGCATGGTTTTTCGAAACTATGTATTGTCTCAAAAGTGGCTCTAACGATTTAATTAAAATAACCATATATTTAAGATAGTTACATTACAATTAAAATGCATAGTATCATTAATTTCCTAGAAAGAGTCCCTTTTTGTAACTTTTTACCGATATGTCGCTTTAACAGTTCTTCCGTAAGTAGTGTATAATCTGTGACGCGAGTAGGTATATGTTTAGCGCATGAGCGAAAATAAACGCCCTTATTTTTACAAGTGTCACAATTTACGAATGTTACATGCGTTTTATGCAATTCTAATATTAAAATACGCAAAATAATTAATTTGCAAAATGTTTAGCGGTTGCTAAACAGATGTTTAATTTGTTGCAACACTTATAGAGGAAAATGATAGTTAATTATAAAGCCACTGAAAATATTAATTGTATTCTGCTTGACATTTTGAACGAAGCCAACAACGCTGGGAGTTTATTAATTCCAGAAAAATCAAAAGGTGCTTACGAAACAAAAATATAAACGATTTTGTGGATACAGGAACGAAAAATGCGTTATTTTGACTAATGAAACCACATTACTTGCATCTTCAGGCTTTCTTACAGGCGCATTGGATGAAATGGTTTGACCGTGATGATGTCATTGCTGCCTTGGTAATTACGTCATTCATTTTTAGGCTCTGGTGTAGGACTCCACACGATTTATGTCTTCATAATACGCTGTTTTAATGCCAGGATTGCATAAGGGGTGTTAATGGATGTGAAATCCACATACTAAGCCAGAAAGTATGTATGTGTTCAAACAGTGCAGATGGCTTTATATGTATCATCATACTTCTTCCAAGTGCACCTAACACTGAATAACGAAGGAAAAAGTTCGTAATATACTATAGATGCAGAATTCCGTCATGAAAGAGGGCAGTTAAATAGCAGACAATGTTCGTCCCTGTAGACCTGTGCTTAAAGTTGAACTGTGGAACAAGTGATGAAATAAAACAGTGGTATTTCACTCATCCGTTCCTTATTCTTGGCGCCTCCACTACACTCCCCACAGCTTCCTTGTTTGTTCTTCGTCGGAGAGAGAATGTGCCTCTGTGTTTATTTTGAAATTTGTACTGCAGCTCCGAAACCCTTCTTGACGCACGTTAGGTCGGCGCATGCGCACACACAGAATCACTTTTTGTCTGCTTTACTATGTCAGACACGTTATATTCAGACTAAAGTAAACTATGCTTCTTTGGAAAAGGTGCCTTAAATGCCTCCGTTGTTTTCAACCATCTGAAATGGAAGAATTCGTATTAGCCAAACAAATTGGCAGATGCTGTGGTCATTCAACTCAAAGCAGAAAAATAAGACAATAATTCGATGGAACCAAGAACTGATCTCATAAAAATCTACACTTTAGTACAAACGATGAATTGTTGTACGTTCATGAATTGGTATAAGGAAAATATAAATACTCCACTTTTTTCTGACATACTGATTGTTGTATGTACAGTTTACTGTTGACTCTAGCTTCCTTCGTATACCTACGTACTTTATGACATGTTAAGTTGTATCTGAGACAACTATTTTCTGAGGTTACCTTTTTTAAAGATATTCTGAGTAAAATACGAGCTTAAAATTTGATAAAGTAAAATTCATGCAAGCAGATATATAGCACAAGGATTTACTTGTTTTCCGTATTTTTAGGTTGTGGTACATTGTATCGAAGGTTCCAGATAATATTATCTTGCACCTCAATATCTGCAATATCTATGGATTTATCATAAGCCTGTTAATAAATTTTAGCATCAAATGCCAGCAGTTGCGCAAAAAACTCAACTGAGGTTTAATTTAAACCCATGAAGACGGTACAGCAAAAGAAAAGCAATTATTCAAGCAATTCAATACATCTACATCATTCTAGAAATCCAGAGCGAGCAAACTCAACTAAACACATCATTTGGGTGCATTCGCTCTTTAGCTTTTCCCAGAAGCAAATTTAGCAAATGAATTTGAATCTAGTAGATTTCTTATTATCATAAATAAAGCAGAAGCAAATTCAATTACACTCTGCATTTCATCTGCCATGTAAATATGACAATTTAAACAAAATTGTTAAAGCTATTTTGACAGTCAACATTTCCAAAAAATATTCCATGCAGAGTAGTTTGGGATAAAGCATTCCTTTTTATGTCTTCGTGTTGCATCCTTAGAAGATTCCTGAAAACACACACATACACGCGCGCGCTCGGAACTTTTGCTAAAAATGCCCTCTTTTAGATTCAGGCAGTCTCAAAACACGCATATGAGGTGAAATTTAGTATCGAATTTTGTAAACAAAGGAAAAATGAAATCATATGAGTTGTGTTAAAGCCAATGGTATCAAACTAATTATGCATAGGAAGGGCATACCATATTACCGGATTGAGTATAAACAGTGATTCTGAAAAAGGGTCCACGAGCCAAAAGGTTTGGGAATGTCTGTTCTAAAACAATTAAGCAAAGGTAACTGCCAAAGGCACGTCACTTTATCAAGTTTCCTCTGTACTTTCTGTTAACGACTATAGCAAATCAATTCAGCACATTTTTTACTTCCTCTGCTAGGTATAGTAAAGTAGAGGAAGTATTGTATTCCACCCTAATATTCGATGTAGAGATTTCAGCGGAAATAATGTTATATTAAAAAAAAATTAAGAAAAAGGTCCATGTGTGTCAGTCGGTGGACAGCATAACTCAAAAACGAAAAGTTGGTTAAAAACCAAAGTTAGAATTAAGTTTAATGTTTTTCAAGGATGCGACACAATTACTCCACACTAAACTACCCTCTACATGGAAAATTTTTCGGAAATGTTGATTTTCTTCAAAATAACTAACGATTTTGATTAAAATGACATATGTTCAAGATATTTTTTATAACAAATGAAATGTACGTTTTGAACTATCTGGCTATAACCTATGTAGTCCTGTTTACTCTGGATGACTTTTCAATAACTCGCAAACCGTAAGAAATAGTTCAAATCTTACTGTACAAAAAATGTAGATCTTTCTAAAGCGCACAATTTATGTCTGAAAAAATTTTTTTGTAGAGTGAACAATTTCGGAGATATTCCTTGTTTTTTGTGAGAATTTTGGAGAACTTATACTTCTGTCAAATGGAACATCGTTATTCATTCTTTTTATATGTTAAACGTGCAAAGAGATCGGATTTTGAAAACTTTAAAAGATTTGACTATCGCCCAAAACCTACTGTATTTCCTTATTCTCCTTGCACTTACAAGAAGATAAGATACTTTCTGCAAATGTTTATCTCAGCTAACACGAAGAACGTATAAAAGTTTGTAGGAATGGTTAGTAGAAGAGTGGAGAAAGTCATGTGAGTGCAACACACAAGGGTTTATCCCAAATTTCCTGGTAGAGGATAAAAGGACTCTACGTTTTGATGAACCAACAAGGAGATAGTCCATGTCAGAAGGTCAGAGTATTGAAAAACCAAAGCCTATAAAAAGTGAAATGCTGTTGAGCTTGGTATTGTGAGAAAAGGCGGAAGGACTGCCATATGCCCTTTAGAAGAACATGTGCGCTGCACGTCCATCCAGCTAAACGGACAGCTCTAGCCCTGTAATTATTACTTTGCAGGTAGAGGAAACAAATGGCTAGCGCACAGGGTGAAGCCAGAAAAAACAGGGGACGAACCGCATGATTGGCTGGACACCACAGCAGCGGTTCCAACCATAAACAGTTTTCAATCTATATTCAAATGGCGGGTTAGAGCAAAGGTAGCGAGCTCAGTGTGACGGTAAAGTGCTTTGGTTTACAGCGCCAGCCAGGTAGGCGGTTTGAGGTGTCTGTGCTTCCTTACCCACTTATTTGTCTTTCCGCTGTTTTCCTCTTTAAGAGCAAACTAAATCATAAAAATATGTTACATTTTACACATTTACTGTCATCTATTGTTTATTATTGGGCATACGAAAGTTTACCTTTCTGTATTACTTTTTGATTTACATAGACCTTTTTGCAGAAATAGCTAAATTACAAATTTCATTGTAGATACAAAGGGAATAACGATGGTCAAATATTTAACAACTTGATGTCATATGCTGGCCTTAAAACTCCACAGTTATATGCAACCGCGAGAAACATCTGTATTTCTAAAGAACTAAAGAATGATGAAGTATTGAACAATTCGAACCATTAATAACGAATACCTCCTAAATAGCTTATGCTACAAAGAAGTTATTTGGAATTATTGTGTGTTTTAAAGAGATACATTTTTATTTTCTCTACTACGTGTAGTAAGTAGGGGAAGTATTGTATTCGACCCCAAATTTCGATATTATCTCACCGAAAATATATGTTTTGGTGTCCCCTGAATCGAAAAAAGCAGCATTAGAAAAAGGTCTGCGCGCGCGCACGTGTGTCTGTGTGTGTGTGTGTGTGTGTGTGGAGTGTGTGTGTGTGAGTGTGTGTGTGAGTGTGTGTGTGAGTGTGTGTGTATGTGTGTGTGTGTGCGTGTGTGTGTGTGTGTGTGTGTGTGTGTGTGTCCTCTCTGTCTGAACAGTATAACTAAAAAAACGGGTCGGTTAAACCGAATTTCACATTCAAATTTATTAGCTTTCAAGGAAGCGACAAAGGATTTTGAAGAAAATTCCTCTACCCTAAACGACCCCTTACACAGAAAGAGTTTTTGCAAATTTTGATTTTCTCAAAAATGGCTCTAACGCTTTTGATTAAAATGCCATATGTTTAAGATACTTTTATGGCAAATTAAATGTATATTTGAATTTTCGGGCTATAATCTATGTATTCCTGTTTACTCTTGTTGACTATTTCATAATTGATAAGCCGTAAGAGGTAGACCAAATCTTAGTACAAAAAAAAATGTAATTCTCGTTAAAATACACAAGTTATGTCCAAATGCATTTTTTTATGGAGTGAACCATTTAGGAGATAACCCTTGTTATTTGTGTGAGCTCTGTAATACTTAAAACATTTCTCAAATGGAAGGTCGTTATTCACTTTTTATCTCTTGGCCGTGCAAAGGGAATGTAATTTCAAGGCCTTCATATAGCGATCAGCTTTAAAATATTTTGGCTATGGCTCAAAGCCTACTGTATTCCCATACTCCCCTTGCACTTACAAGAAAACCAGCAAATGTTTATCTCGAATAACATGAAGCATATAGAGAAATAAGTGTTAGTAAGAATAGTTTGTGCTAGAGTAGAGAAAGTCATGTGAGTGCAACCCATAGGATTTTTATGTCATATTTTCTGCTGTCACTCAATTACCAGTTATACAAGACCAAAGAATTACACACCATGAGGAGGACTTATTGCAAGAAAATTATTTACATTTTATCACGCAAATATCTCGTGGTCCACTTTTAACTTCAGCACAACTGCAAAACTCTTGTTCTTGGAGATCCAAATACAAAATTATTGTTTTAGTCGGTAAAAAAGCATCTAGATGACAAGTTCTCCCAGTTAGTGTTGCACGTGTTTCCTGGTGGGAGCGAACTAGAGAAATAAACAGTTTTTGCTGTTTGCATCACCGTCGTTTAGCGACTGCCAGCAGGATGTTCCAAAGCGTAAAGGTGGCTTTTCCCATGTGCTTAGTATCTATTTGACATCTCAGACGGTGTAGGAATAAAAACAAAGTTTTGTAAGGCAGTGCTTAGCTCTGATGAACGATATATGTCTGCTTTTGACCCACTTATTCAACGAAATGAACTGCTACTGTGTTTGCTTTACTGATATTAATGGTGTTTTTCTTGCTTTATACAAAGTTTATAAGTGGCTTTCTTTGCTGGACCAGATGAAATGCTCAAACATGTAAGCACTATAACGCTGACTTTAAACCATCGCTGCTTACCTTCTGATGAAGTCCTTTTCTTCAGTAGTTTCTTAGAAACGGGTGCTTTATTGCTGTCAATTCATTAAATTGAATAAATAAATGCAATATTTATAATCTTAAGTAATACCGACAAAAAATTAATAATAAAATTAAGTAAATAGAATTAATTTAAATATCAACATCAGAGAAATCTGTTATATAAAGTCAAAACGTATAAAGCTTGTCTGGCAGGAGAACTATTTATTTAAAATATCTCATTAATATTTATGTTTTCAAAATATTAATTACTTTAAAGCCAATACAATTTCATTTCCTTTGATGTATAACTGCGGATGCTGGCCCAGTTTTTACCTTTTCTTAAACAAAACTTTATTTTATTCGACTTAATTAAAATGTAATAAATATTTTTAGATAAAATATGTTAGGTTAAGTAATATATTTGAATAAATAGTAAACATAGTTAAAATTAAAGCAACTAAAAATTACTAAATCATGTGGTTGAAATCGCCGATTAATTTCTCCTAATTCTATGAAAACAAAATATAGATTGTGTGCACCAAAATATTCACTTCATCCACCAGGTGGTCGGTATGGATGGCTCAGTTGGTTAGACGCTGGCCTACTGTTCCAAAGGTCGCGGGTTCAAATCCGGCCCTGACCGATGGTTTTTAAGTATGCTTAAAAACAACAGCTCCATGTCAGTAGATTTACTGGCATGTAAAAGTAATCCTGCGGGAGAAAATTTCGGCACAGCGGCGACGCTGATGTGATACTGCTAATTGACTGCGTTGTTAAAAAATATTATTATTACCCTCCAAATAGTTAAGTAGGTCATTACTGCTGGGCCAGATTCCTTAGGACAGTTCGTAGAATTCGCCGAGTGTTAGACACGAGTAATAAAATTAACGAGTAGAACCAGGTTAACAGATATGAGTACATTACTGTGCTTAGACCGGAGAAAACGTCTCCGATTTCTGAGAGTTTGTGAGAGCTCAGGGTGAAAATCAAGAGACCTTTAATGGTGTACAAATTATGTTGCAACATGATAGTAATGGCTTAAAGGGACTTAAGGAGAAAGGGGAAGATTATTAGTAGTAGCGTCATTTTTAAGCTCGGAAAGGTCTCACTTCTTGGTTCGTTGGAGCGTCAGGGCGCTTTTGTTGTTTAGAACAGATTTCCATTGTCTGCCTAAGGATGAGAATGGCGTTGGGTTACTTACTGAAACCAATTGACACGATTTAAAGTACCGTCCGAATGTGTATTTATCTAAGTCTGCATATAAAATACGAGTTATATTTAACTCATGCGTTATTACATAGTTTATCATAGCAAAAACCCGTGTCATCCTTTCTGAAAACCACATCCACGCATACCCTGAGATAAGAATCTCAATGATCGAGCACAGCCAGGGAAAGGAACAAGCAGAGGATTTCGAGACATTTTGAAGGTAGAAACTTCTCGGGTGCCCGAAATAATCCATTGCATTATCAATCTGCAGCTTAGATAAGCTGCATACAACATTCGCATCAAGCAGATAATTTTCATGTTTCAAACTGGTGCATCTGCATAATTGTTCTGCATTACATTGAAGTATTAGAATGAATTTACCTATAGCTTGTTCATATTTGGCTATTAATATCAATATAAAACTAAACACATTTGGATTTATTATTCAAATCCACTGGCTAAAGCTCTGATATGTTTTACTTTGTTAATCTGTGAGCCCATTTATGCTAAATTTTATTTACAAATATTAATTTGCACAGATTTAATAGCAACATAATGCCACAATATATATATATATATATATATATATATATATATATATATATATATACCAGGTGAGTCAGCCGCGCCTTATTTTTTTGGAAGGTAGGCCACCCATCTAACAGCATGTGCCCCTTAGTCCAGTTTTGCACTTACGAAAATGTATTGCTTGAGGTTCTTAAAGAGAGGAATGCGCAAAATTGAGAGCAACAGTGCTTTAAGGGACAGAACGTACTCCTCGCTAAAGTACACCTCAAAAACATACGACTCGTTTACTGAGAGCGAATTCCGGTTTCCAGCCGATTTTACAAACTTTTTATTAGAGTATACATAGCAACGTAATTCAGTAAACGCCTCGGAAAAAATGGACCTATCATATGAGTACACTAACAACGTCAGCTAAAAAGAAAATGGTGGATTCTTGTACTTAGAGCAGGGATTGGGTGCCAAAAATTAGGAAAAATTTAGACATGCCTCATCCTTCATGGACCCGTACAATCAAAACGGACATATTATTAAATAACAGTTTATTTGCATTTTTGCGTGAACTACGCCTCGTGCATCTCAATTAATATGCATAACAGCTTTTGCCATTTAAGTAATAATATTAAAACGCCCAGTAAATGATTAAAACTGTCGTAAGAGGCTAAATCAAGTACGCAAACTTGCGAGGTGGCAATGGCATAGCGCCAGGCATGCAAGTCCTACTATTGGACGTGGTACGTGCTTTCAGGAAGTCTCGAAATAGCTGAATAGGATTGTGACGGGTCCTCTGTGCTTAACCCCCAATGACACATGTTCCAGTCTCAGCATTGTAAATATTGTTTTTTATGTTCATCATAACTTGGAAACCGAATTCACAATAATCTAATTATGAAGTCCCTGAGGGCTTAGGACATTATAATTTAAATCGTTTTTGGTCGTCTGCATTTTTAATAGCGCAATAATTCATTGTGTACAAAATTGAGTTTAACTTCCATGTTAAACTCTGACAATGTAATTCCCTTGCTTTCTGTGTTCAAATGTGTATGAATGATACTTACTTCAATTGCACCTACCTATAGGTGTGCTTAAACAACTACATAATTGTAGTTCACCAATAAAGAAACATCAAACAATGTCATAAAACATAAATAAAACAATAAAAATGAATATAACAGTTTTCAGAATAATAGTTTGTAAATTGTGAGGATTGCACGGTAAAAAAAAAAAAAAAATTAGTACATGCAGGTGATTCGATCCACCTTCACACCAGACAGATTACTTCGGAGTCTTGCACTCGTTCCAACTGAGCTACCTAATAACGTCTGAGCTAAACATTCCGTTTAAGATGTAATATTCGCTGGTTCCAGTGAACATTTGCAGAAGTGCAAACGTCAGCTGTCTAATTACGAATATATTAAAAAGTGATGTGATAACATCTATATTAGTACTAATTTCATCAAGTGTTTAACATCCATGTTAAATACGCGGGTAGAACCTCGTAATGGGGTCGATGTTTTCAAGTTGGACTATAAAATGCGGATTGCATAAAACTCGAGAATAAGGGGCAGCTGACTCACCTGGTATATATATATAAAGCCACTTTAATCATGTTTTACTCCAACACTTGCATGTTGTAAGTAGAGGCAGTATTAAATTCTACACAACAATTCTATAGCTATCCAGATTTGACCAGAGGTTCCCTAACCCCCTCCCGAAGCATTTTATGGAAAAATTCCGCGTGTTTGATGTACATAGAAAGCGTACGATACCTCCTCTGCATATTAAGGGAAGTGATAAAGAAAAAAGAAGGAAATTTTAAGTTTAACAACAACATTGAGTCTCACAGATGGTAGAAGTTAGGGCTAAAACTCTAATTCCGATCAACCTCGTAATTTTCTTTAGTCGCTCAAAATAATTTATTCACTTTCCATGACACTCATGTTTAGTTGACATTGGTACCAACAAAACTAAACTAAACACTACACAATGAAGTTCAGCAAAAATAAGTCAATGATAAAAATATATTTGTAACAGAATCGTGTGAACAAACGAACTACTTTCAATAAGTACATGCGAACAATAGTTAAACGCATCACAATATTTATGGAAAAAATTTAAAATATGCTAAATAAGGCAAAATTAATACAATTAAGCATCTAAGGCAGGCATCTAGTATGATACGGAAATGTATTGCTGTTAATCTACAAATCTGATTTTTTTTCAGATAAGACGATATAAAACTTGGAGGTAGGGTATCTCTAAATTAGACTCATAAACTTTGGAGTCAAATAGTTACATAAACTAAACCCCGGCGCGACAGCCAAGGCATACCGCCCAGCCGCTGCGTCCCCCACCTCTGCCCACTACAGGCGTCATTGGTGAGGTGCAGTACTGGAGGGTGGGACGTGCTCAGCGCCCCGAGCCCTCCCGGCCAGTTATGCGGTCTTCTAGACCTGGGGCCGCTACTTCTCCATCAAGTAGCTCCTCAATTGGTCCCCCCGGGACCTAACGAGGCTGAGTGCACCCCGTGCCAGACCTCCCAGAGGGGATAAAATCCCCATGCTGGTACCGGGGATCGAACCCGGGTCCTCCGCGCCAGAGGCAAGCGCGGTACCAACTGCGCTACGGAGGCGGTTCGAATAGCTACATATTGTAAGATATTTTTCTTCAAGGAACCGATGACTTCTGCGGTTTCGGTGCGCGTGTGTCGTTAAATTGAAAAATCTGACGGGAGGGATTAAGGGCGTTGGTTATGCAAGAATTGATTAATAAATTTAATGATGAATCATTATGATTATAAGTAGTAGCAGCATCAGGGATTAGGCTCTTCGACCGGTTTCGTGCTCTCAAAGAAACTGATTCATATTTCTTTGTGTGCCTTCCTTCGAAGACTCATGAAGCCTTGATGCGAAGACTGCAACTTTGTCTAGGCTCGATTGCCAAGTGATCACTACTACGGCTTGAAGAGCGGAAGGAGCAGCGCTTTCTGAAGGGTTAGCGCAGAAAGTTGAAGCTGTCAGGCCCATCATTGTTTCCAACCTGAGCAACGCTCAGGATGTCCTCGGGAGGCATTTCGTTTACTGGATTTCAACTAAGAAGCTGAGCTGATACCCTTATTAATGTAATAAAAACACAAATAAATAACATTTCAAGTGATTTTTGACCGGCAGCCTCTAAAACTGAAAGCTAATAGAGCTAATAATTCCTGCAATAAACCTAAGTAAAATTGGTATAATTTTTACACCTTTTACAAATTCTAGAAAACAGAAACACAAACAAAATAAAGGAACTATAGTTAGCGTAGTGTCAAATTAGCAGTAGGCACTCATTACACTCATTTTATCAATACTGTAAGTTTTGGCACACCCACTCAGTGACATCCTAATACAGACTCATCTACGCGTAAGAGACTGTCTTGTAGCCTTAAAGACGGTAGATATATTTCCTCCGAACTTAGCTGCTGTGCCAAAAGGAGGGATCGCACTTTTGGAAGCTTTATATCCCATAGTTTTCATCTATAAAAAGCGCTTTAAATTCAGTTATCTCTCCGATCATGCAGTTTGTCGGTGTAATTCACATATACGATTGCTAATTACAGTATTAGGCCAACATAATAGCTTAAGTTCTTATTCAAAGTTAACTTCCATCCAAAAAGCATCACTTAAGAGCAAGCTTCAATCCAAATATCATATAAATATAACTGAAAACTACAAAGCTACAAGAACAAAGGCATTGTCTCTAAAAAGTAGTGCACTACAAGCAATTTGGTCCAGATTACCGTGCAAATGGTTGGAGCGAGAGTGAAGTGCCGGTCGTTGATGGATGATGGTTCAGCAGGTGACCTACTGGTATTGGTAGTTCTGCTGGAGCAGGAGCTACCGGTGGTTGTAGTAGTGTTGGTGGTGGTGAGTGGTGAAGATTCGGGACGGAAAAACCACGAGGCAACCGAAGCCCACTGCAACAAGAGGAGCAAATTGACAGATTGATAGCAGAGAGAGGATTCCCAGCAAAGTGTATACATGCATGTTGTTGAGTCCTCCTACCGCTTCATGCAACAGACTGAGAGATACAGAAACATAAGGAAAACACTCAGAAAATAACATGATTGTGACTACAGCAAAGCTCAAAGAAATGTCAAGAAAAGATGACAAATTACAGCCTAGATATCTTTAAACATGTAAGCGGTGTGTGTGCTTTTGTGTGTGCACATAACATAATCTCAGTCATATGCCAAAATGATACTTAACATCGTGAAAACCCATACAATGTTATAGCAAATAGCTCTGTTTTTCACCTAAGCGCAAGACCATTGGCACTGGTAACTTGATGCTGTGTCCATACCCATATGCTAAGAATAATTCCGAGATTTAAGCTCCTGTTCTTCATCGATACAGTAGATACGGAAGTTGAAGAGGTAACACACTGTAAGCGAATAGTGGTGATGTACGTTGTGATGGAGATCTAGCATACTCCCCAGCGTTTGACTGTCATTTTAATTAAAGAGACTTTCTTTACAAATATTTAATGCTTAACAGCGAACTCAAAAATCTCAACTTCACTTTAGCCTTTTCAATAATGATATTTTAGCTCTTTGAAAGCTTGGAGGTGCGTGATGTGTCAGGGATACTTTGATTATCTAGACCGTACATGGGGAAGAGGCGAGACAGGAATGCAATCGAGTATTTACCCTCTCCAATTACCCCATCACCAAATGCAGGCCACCTCTGTTTTCCGGTTGTCTCTCATAGACCTTCATTGAGAGGTAGGTTTAAATGAAAAGATCGTTCTATTTGTGTATAAGAATTTAAACTGCTTTTATTCTGTTACGTATCATATCTGATTGATACATGTAAAGTTTATAATTCTCTTCGAATATATTAAGATTAAGAATCATTTTAAGTAAGACACTAGTTGGTTTCTCACAACAACCTATTCTACGACAGCAGCCAATGAGAAGTGACTAGTATACCTGACAGTTAAGAGATAAAAGTTAAGAGAGCAAAGTTATATGTAATAGACTTTAGTTTCTTTAAGGAATTTCACTACATTTTTTTTATACATTTATTCTATTTCATATTTTTGCACACTTTCGTCCACTTTGGTTCAATGTAGTGCCCACCACCAATTTTAAACTCTATTAGATGCTCTTCGCACCCATATTTTTGGTACTGCAAATTTGTTAGCATAAAATTGGGGCAGTTATTTGCTGGACCTGACAAAAGCGTGGATTTTCTCCCAGACTGCATCTTTATACTTCAATGAAGTCGGTCAGATTGTTTGAACTCTATAATACATCTACACCTAGTGACCAATTCAATAATTAACACTTACTGAACGGCAGAACAGTGCATTTCACTTAACATCGAAATTCTAACCTCAACTATCAGGAGCATCACACGGCAATTGCCCACGAATGTAGTAGCTAGGTGGCTGCTATTGATTCAGACAGCGCTGCGATACGTAGACAAAAGTGAATCGGAGCGCGTTCAGAAGCCGTACAGTTCAATCACCACCTTCTCGAAAGCTATCGTTTCCTATTGTCTTTGACATTAACAAGATATCAGCTATTAATTTGCTGTAAAGGCTTGATTAAACGCTACATTTTAACATAATATTGACAAACAAGATGTTAGAGTGGCCAGCCTTTATCAATATATCCAGAACACCGCGTTATTCAACTCTTATCGTTTCGCTTCTTTCCTTGTATTATTGTAAATGTTACATTTCGGCTATTTCTGTTGTAGTCTGCTCCGTTTCCTTAGCTGCTTACCAAGCAGGAAGCTCGGGTTCGATTCCCGGCACTGCCGGATGATTCAATTCTGTCGAACTGTAACCTGGTCTTATATCTGACGTTGTATAATTTAATGCAAATATTGTTTCTATATTTTTGTAGATGTTCTTCACAATTAAATAAAAAGCCGATAAATGAATTTTTGGTTCATAATTTTTCAACGATATGTTGGATTCATCAATAGACTTACGATAAACTATAGCTGCAGGAAAAGTGAAGAATACAAATGGAGAACCTCCCGTAGACATTCAGGAGAGGAAAGAATAGCAAATAAGTGCCACCATGGGCAGACCCTGTAACAGGAGTAAAGACTTTTAAAGCCAGAAATAAGTGTAAGAAATAGTGTAGATATTAATATAGATGACTGGACTGAAAACCAGAGTATAACGTGATGGTAAACATCTTCGGATAAATGTACCTAATAATTTGGTCCAAATGTAGTAAAGTAAACACCTTACTTCTTTTTCTGCATTATCAGCTTTCTGGTGGAAATGTATTCACAAAAGAACGTGTTTGATCAACTTAGTTGATTACATATTTTGGAAATCGACTTGGTATTTGTAGGTATGATAATATTTCCGTGTGCATTCCAGTGCATCTTTGATGAAACAGTTTGAAGTCGAACATTGAAGAAAATGATCTAATGATACATACACTTTTCAATTATTTACAACAACCGTTGGTACTCCCGTAGAAGGGAAAATGAATGGCGTGATTAATTTTGTAGCTTTGTTGGAATGTCTCTCTTTAATATATTCTGGACTAGCTCTTTCTCATTTGACATCACTTTGAAAGTATGTATGGGTCCGTAGTTTCTTTTGTATGTTCGTTGTATGTTATTTCGTGGGGTAATAATTTAGTATATCTGTGTGGGGTAAGTATTTCTAAGGCAGGACTCAGTTCCTTGCCTTTCTACTATTTATTGTACCCGGTTTTAAGTCAATCATATTCGCATGAAAGTCTTGTCTACAGGCGTTGGTGACGGAAAAGCTAGTATTCCTTATATGGGATGACAAGACTTAATCCTTGTACACCAATAACCTTTTTATCGTTTTATTCTGATTTATAACGATTTACAGATCTTTAAATACAGCACATTGGATAAATGGTCTATATATTTTGTCATGTAGATCTTAGATGTATTATATTCCATTAGCACTATTTCGAAACGTTATTTTTCCGATTGGTTTCCAGAGCCTCAATATTTCACCTTTCCTTATAATAGTTTGCAAAGAAACCGTCTGAACATTGATGTGTGCAACCGCTGTTGACTGGTTTTAGTTATTACCCTTTACTCATTTTTGTTTAATAAAAAATTAAAGTCGCCCGGCGGGGGATGGACGGGCCAGGTTACTTTGCGTAGCATGCTGGGCGGGCCAGCGGGCAAAGACGTTTAGGTCCTGGTTGCCTCGCACGACTGCTGTATGTACGTGACTGCAACAATCGAAGCGGTAGAAACAAAAGCTGTTTCGAGCACGTTCTCAAGACTTCTAGCTGAGTCATTTCCCGTGCGTGTGTGTATAGGTCGAGGTCCTTGTGACGTCATCCCCAGTATGGAGGCCTGAGATTTAGAGTTACAGTTACAGACATGAGTCGGTCAGTGTGTGCAAGATAGCTGTGCGTTGTAAGAAGATTCAAAGAGCGTCCCAAGTCATTACATCGTTGTAATTAGTGCATGAGAGACAGTGGAAGTCAAGAAAGACGCTAAAAGGACCGAGTAAGGTTATGAGAAGTAAAAATTGTGATTTGTGATAGCCCGGAAGACTGTAGACTGTGTTAAGGATGAGAAGAAAATTATGTTTGTGGTAAATTGTTAGAACATCATAAAATGATAGAATTAGTAACCGGAGTGGATTTCGTCGCTTTGTCACATTATTATAATCTAATAGATGAACTTCAGTTAGTTTAAAAGAACCATCGTCTACACAGAGGATACATTACTCTTGCCAATGATCCGGAAGATTTAGTCAACCCCTCAATGACTTACTGGTTTGGGCCAGAGATCCCATGCGTGCCGTTCTCGTCTGTAAATAGTGTATTCATAGCATGCAACATCTCCATCCTGCTCGGCATCAAACAACTGGTAAAGGTATCCTTTCCTTGAGGCATCTTAAATTCAAAACCGGAATACCAATCAGGTAGTCGGAGAAGAGGCGTGGCCTGTGCGTGTGTGTTATTGTAGTCGGTGAGAGAAATGTGTTATACAGTCCGACAGTTCTCATCTTTCAATTGCGAATTAATTCAATAACACAGTGAAAGAGAAGGATGCCTAGCTTCCGTTATTTGTTGTTTTCATTCTTAAACATTACTGGGAGAAACATGTTGCAATTAAGGAAACAGCGTATAAATGAATACTGAATGTGAAATTCTGTTTGATTGAGTTATCCTGTAAGTCAATCACTGCAACACTAGATATTACTTTTATCCTCTATCTTGACACAATGGTTGGTAACGGTGAAATAAATCTTCCTTCTGATTAATTGGAATTTTTGACAGACAGAACAATTTTTCACTGAATACTTATTAAAACGCAAATATTTGAGAATAAAACTTGAACATTACTGTGTTCCTAAATTAGTAGAGAAAGCAAATACAGTTATTACGTTCGGATCATCAGCAGAATTTGCAAATTTCTTCATAGAAAACTGAATAACAACATCCGTCACAGAAAAACAAACGACCTGCATTTTGAGTAGGTTTTCATGATTTGCAGTAGAGTCGCATTCTGTTTCTTCTTTCTGTGAGAGCAGGTATATTAGCTATTGGTCTAAAGAATTAATTCGTTAGGACTATGCTGGTCTTAGAATATTCCCATAGGACGCCATATTTGAAGCGTAGGTTTGGCCTCGGGAGAAGCAATTACTGGTTAGGAGCCACTGTTAAACTCACTCTGAATCTCAAAAGTGAACGTTTATTTAGTACATCTGTGTTACAAGTGGAATATTTTAGATTATACTTATTGGTCCACTGTCAAAAATTCACTCTTGGATGAAGAGTTTTTATGTTTGTGTTATGTGTTTACAGGAACAATCGCTAAAACAGACTAACTTAAGGACAATATAAATCAGAAATTATGAAAATTACGTAAGAACGGCGTATGCACGTGAATAAAATCTCATTCAAAAATGCAAAACTTCCAGAAGCCTTTTTTGTTGTTGTCTTGTCTGTTTTTCTTTCTTTATTTTTTCTTTTATTTTTAGATAGAACATATGGGAAAGAGTACCAACAATTGCATCTAAATTATTTTACAATCCGCTTTAGATATGATCTAACACTGATTTCACAATACTTATTTCAGCACAAACATTAATTTACTTTACATCACCGAAATGCGTTTTGCTAGGGTAACACATGGCTGCTTTTTTCGTAGAGCTCAAATAGTTAAGTATAATTTTCAGTACCTACATTTATGGCCTAGCAATTTTTCTTTGTATTTACAGCTAGCTAACTTGAGTCGCACAGTAGCCCTAACATTTTTCTCGTGTTTTTTGAAAAAGATATTTGGAGTCGAAAAGAACGTAACTATAGACCTGGTCAGTAAGATGATAGGCATGTTCAGACTTGACGAGATATGCAGCGTTGAGTAACCGATATTAAAGTATACGGCTATTTATTACAGCGGGGAAATCAGTGAGAGAAAACTTACCGTCCACTAATAAACGTTTGAGTCTGGGTCTCTGTCACATGTGCAGTTTAGAACTCCTGCTGCAGCAGTCATTTTTCTTACAAACTTTAGCTACACAAACTTCTTTCATTTTTATGTCTGAATACTGATACGTAGCAGGAAGTTTTTCTCTTATTTTTTCCAATCCAGTTTTATGGCCCTACTATAATATATAGTACTTTGTTCCGAAGAGGGGTTTTTAATATGATTCTTTGAAACATTTATGTCGACGTGAAACTAGGAACAGATGTCTCATATATGGAAGGGAATGGAAGAAAAAAGAATGATAAATAGGAACGTTTTCCAGGTCACAAATTCCTATCTGTTTTGAGTTTTAGTGCTTTCGAAGCCCTGGTTGTACCTTCTGTTTATTTATTTCATTTTGATTGCTTTCATAATCTATTTATCCTAGTTTACCAAACACAAAATTATGCAGTGTATTAAGGCATTATAAAAAGACTACTTTTGAATCACCTTAAGTAATAATAAATGTTATTATTATACAAATGGGAATTTATTCAGCTTTGTTTTACAATATTAAAGGCATGATAAAATCGTAAAATAATTTTGTATAAGATTATTGTCTCCCTAGTTAATTTTAAAGCCATTCTAACATAATTGTATCTGCTTAGGGTAATCATGACATATTTGCAACGTAAACTAAGGAACCGATGCTTAACATTTCAACTTGTGATTTTTAAATACGGGAAAATTAAAGCACACTACTGCCAATATTGCATAAACGATTACTAACGGAACAAAGCTCATTATTACATACTGCATTGTTTTGTTTTTCTATGTATCATGTTATATAGTTATATTATATGACATTTTAATCATTATGGTTTCAGACACTTTTGAAAAAAGAAATAAGGAAACGTTTAGACATAAATCTCATTGGCAAAGCTGGAACTAACTGAAAAATATAGCTATTACATTCTTGAAGCATGTAGAAACTAGATATGAAATTTACTTCTCATTTTGAGATGCTGTTCTGAGAAAGACATCAGAATGTTTAAGAATGATGCCAACGTTTCTCGTATTTTCAACACGATGTTATAAGCGGAGCGTTTAAAATGTTTACTAAACGAGTACTAATATGGTATCACAAAAATGCATTAAAAACTATAATGAAATAGGCTTTTTGATTTTGGTTTATATTCCACAAAACAGGGATTATTGCTGCTGTTTAGGACTGACATAAAATTTAATGGCGGGTGGCTGAATACAACATCCAATTAGAACCTTATCGTGCCTTCCACATCGTCGCAAATTCAGATTGATAAGCACTTGCACCAGAGCCATGAAATCAAACAAATCTGGAGCTCCCAAAAGAAGGATTTAAAATAAAAGATCGCCTAAAATGTTCATTTTAAAAACATACCACGAAGTGACGTCACTTATCCCTCCGCCTAGTGCTTCCGCAGAAGGGTATGACTCGTGTGCTGGATAAGTTGCCTAGAAAGTACGGCGTTCTTTAACGAACATCCGTTATAAGCGCGGTAGCTATTATACTTGTGCTAGCGTAAGGCAACGTGACTACTCCAGTTCCCTTCTGCGAATGTAAATAAAACATTATTTGAGTGGAATTAATGGAAGGTAAGTAGGGTTATGTAAGAAACATGAATATTTCAATTACTATAATTTATTTTACAGTTTTGTGTGTGACGTTGTAAGACACAACACTTGCTTTGTGATTCATAATTAATACCAGTCCTTCTGTCTCATAAGGAAAAAACGAATGACGGTGGTCATATTGTCAGTAGAAGAGATTTGAACAACAATCGTATTAACCCTCTCCCCAGTACCTCGATAGTGAGGCAGACACTCGCTTCAGTGATCCTATGCAGTTCATATTTCAATCATGACGGAGCCGGTATCATACTCAAACACAGCGCCGGGCTTGGTACGCAACTTCTCCAACACTCGTGTACTATGTAACGTCATTCCCCTCAAATACCTAATACCTATATCAATGGAGGACAGGTTGTGCCACTGTGACGTCAGCTCACACCGCTGAAGACCAGTTCAGCGTGTGATGTCACCGCTGCCGCAGGGGAAGAAAGAATAGAGGCATACGGGATGCAGAAAGACAGGAAACATCTGACGTTTATAGCACAACTAACATCTTCGATGTTGCAATGTTAAGGCCGACTGTTTTAATTACACAATTGGTTACAGATTATAAACAATTAGATTTACTCTATGCTATGAGTAAATATATAACAATTCTAGATTGTGTAAAGGATGCTTATGTAAATAGAACAAAACATGACATTTTCACTGCAAATTAGAAGAGAGCCATACACAAGAAAATTACGCGGACACTTTCTGTTTCGTTTTTCTTTAACTAGTTTATCTGTACTACGTTTCCATGAGGACTTGGACTCGATTTGATTCCCATTTCCACGTTTCTATGCAGAATTCAATCCGGAAATGAGATCGCTTTGTATATGCAAGGCTCAAACGGGAATAATTCAGGCTTTTATGCTGGTTTATGTTGGCGAGCCTGTAAAAGTATGTTTTCTTTGTATTTTAACAAGGTTTTGACGTTAGTGGCTTTGTTTTATTACACTGTTTTCACTAAGAAAACAAAATGACGAGCGTGCAGTGTTACAATAAAAGTTAGCATCTTTGGTGGATTGACATCAGTGTTTCCATGCAATTCGATCCAATCCCACGAAATAAGCCGATCGGATCCAGTGGCTGAGCTTCGTTTGAAACCGCGTTTCCATGCAGTATTCAATCCGGAAAAAGAACCCAATAGGTATTGTATTTACCATGGAAACGTAGTAAATGTTAGGACGTAATGTCTGGCAAACGTGCAATCGAAAACAGCATTGAAGACCGCTTGAAGCTGTCTTCCCTTGACCTATATGGATGACTTCTTTCCAAATTTAGTTGTCGATTAATAAAATGTGAAACGTATTTCCGCAGTAATCTCGAATCTATATGTGTACAATTTCAAATATCGACGGCTAGCATTACGTGTTTTGTTAGAAGTTTATTCACATTATTCCTGTAAGGTCATAGCCGTGCGGTGACTTTGAGAGCAAGTATGTGCTACTTGGTATCTTGTTATTGCCGTCCCTGCCCGTACATATTGAATTAGAAGAGCGTGGAGCGACTGCCATGCGTGACTATAAATCTTGTCGTTGGCGAGTTTAAATAACGTGTCGCGCGAGAGAACGACCGCTGCGCAAAGTAAATAAATATGAACAATTCCTGCGTCTTAATCCTAGCCCAGTCAATTAGCAGCCGCGTAGTGAATTATGGGTCGTTTTGAAACTCTGTAACGTTATAAGGGCCTGTAATTGCAACAAAAACAAAACGCCATTTCGTTACAAAGGAATGGGATTTATTTATGCACACAGTAATTAGCACAAAGAGGGTCCAGATTTTTTTCATTAGGTGTGCAATATCCGGGAAAATTCTGGTTTTATTTTTAAATCAAGGTAGCCTTGACTCATGTTTCTCAATACAATAACACGCCTTTATCTCCAATATAAAACCTCACAACACCTTCTGATGACAATAAATCAACAGCACTAATTTACTGAGAGGGATGGCTCGGGTGGTAACTCCTGAAGCCCACATTCGGAAAGTCCCGGGTTCAAACTCCGTAGCCCGATTAATCTCTTTTCTCTTGCTTTCTCTACTACGTATGAAGTAGAGGAAGTATTGTAATTGAGCCACAATTTTGAGGCCCCTGAATACGAAAAAAACATTTTCACAAAATGGACCGCGCGCGCGTGTGAAAAATATATATATTTTCTTTTAATTAAAAAAGAAATAAGGATATCACTTTCCTCTCAGGCTGTGTGTGTGTGTGTGTGTGTGTGTGTGTGTGTGTGTGTGTGTGTGTGTGTGTGTGTGTGTGTGGGTGGGTGTGTGTGAACAGCACCACTCAAAAACGAAAATCCAAAGTTGGTATTTAAGTTTAATATCTTTGAACGATGCAACACGAAGATTTTGAAGAAAATTCCTCCACCCTAAACTAACTACAAAAAAGGTGTATGGAAATTTTTAATTTTTTCAAAAATGGCTCTAACAATTTTGATTCCGAAATGGTCCACTCTACAAAAAAAAATTATTTGGACATAAATTGTGTGTTTTAGCGAGATCTACATTTTTGGTATAGTAAGATTTGGTTTACCTCTTATAGTTTACGAGTTATTCAAAAGGCATCCAGAGTAAGCAGGGCTACAGGGACTATAGCCAGAAAATTCAAGATATACATTTCATTTGTCATAAAAATGTCTCAAACATATGACAATTTAATTAAAATCGTTAGAGCCATTTTCAAGAAAATCAAAATTTTCGAAAAATTTTACATGTAAAGGGTACTTTAGGGTGGGGCTATTTTCTTTAAAATCTTCGTGTCGCATTCTTGAAAGACATTAAACTTAAATACCAACTTTGGTTTTTAACCTAGCACACACACACACGGACGTTTTTTCTAAAAATGTTTTTTTTTTTTTTTTTTTTTTTTTTTTTTTTTTTTTTTTTTTTTTTTTAAATTATGGGTATCTCGAAACATATGTTCCCGCTGAAATCTCAACATAGAATTTTTGGGTGGAATACAATACTTCCTACTCACAGTAGAGAAAGTAATATAGTTAAGTACCAACAGACAAGCCAAAATTTGGCAACAGTAGCTGAAGTGTAATGATATGCATATATTTGCGGTCTTGTTTCGCAACAAAGTCTGCAGCTTTATAAACAGAACTTTCGCAAAATTAACTTGCGACCAAGCAAGACTGTGTTATATTTTAAAGAAGGAAATACTATGTTGCAGCCTATAATTTCCATGCACAACATCCAGTTATTATGAAATAGATAATCATCGCCGCACAAGCCTTGGGCTATCGAACTTGCCATGAAGCATGAGAGGATACTAGATGCCAGATCAACAGTTGCAGCTGCATTTGATATTGCACAGCACATCACCTACAAATAGTTCCTGTGTAATGAGTTTTTGTTTGCCAATTTAGAGTTCACGACTTTCTAAAATTCACGTTTCATTTCTCTTCGCATTATATTGTTATTTTGTGCGGTTCACATGGTTTTATTGGTTTTTATCCATCAGCATTCTCCACTACATTTTCCAGTATTTAATGTGATATAGCTGTCCTTTTATTGAATCAGCCTAGGGGATTAGTCACGAAAATAGGTTGCCAGGCTCCGTAAGAAGCAAGAGCAGATGATGCTGTGACAAAACGACAAAATTCAATCACTTACTTTCCTAACACTTTATTTTTCTTCTAAACTTTTGCACAATAACACAGTTCTTTTAATGAAGTAACATAGTCTACAGTCTTTCGTGATATTACAACTCGCTACTGTTTTCTTCTCGCAACCTTGACTCAGTCCTTCCACTGCCTCTCTTCACTTTGTCTCTTATACACTAACTCCGGCGATACAATCACTCAACGCTCATTACAACTTCTTCACTTCGACTCGACGAATCTTTCACGACAGAACCACACACACACACACACACACACTCACACACACACACACACGCACACACACACGCACACACTCACACTCACACGCACACACTCACTGGCACACTGGCCGACTCATTTCTGTAACCGCAAACCTCTCCTCTGCTATTTCCTCGCCTCCTTATATAGCGAGGATCATGTAACATGGACATTTCTGGGCTTCCGTAAACAGGTCGGCCACCCGATGAATCTCCAAGGTTCCAGCAATCCACATCGCACTCATTGTTAGTCACACATACACAAACTGTCACACGAGGCAGCCTGATCTTGAGCGCCTTTGTTTGCTCGCCAGCACGGCATGTGGTGTGAAGTAGCCCGTCCTTTGTTCTGCGCCGAGCCCGACTTCACAATATAGAGTACTTTAAGGCCAAGTGCAAACTACAATGGACAAAATTAACAAAAATGATTCTATAATCCCAGCAGGAATCTATGCTAGATTTGGAAACGTACCAGTCGGGAAGGTTATAGAAAGAAATTGAGAACTCACAAGCAATAGTAGTGGAAATACTTTAGACTTTGTTTCCTATAGTAGTCGAAGCTAACAAATAAAAGTGTATTTTTTCGTCACAAGGATATCCACAAATACAGATGGAGTTTGCAATGCAGCCGGAAAATAACAGAATATGTGACAGTAAGTGAAAGACGTTCAAAATAAGCAGAGGATACAGGAGTGTAAACAGGATGCTATGTGGGCACAGAGCATTTCCTATTAGTTTCAACAATGTCAATATCATCTTCATGGAAAAAGAGCACCAATAAATAAAACAAGAAATAAAACATAAAGTACATCTCTTCAAGAAGAGATTAATACATTTATACCAAAGGCGACTTGATCGTTGTTTAGAAGAAAGGCCAATAAATAATAATAATATAAATTTAGAATAGAAAGAAATCAAAAGTATAATTACAGCAGCAATGGACGCATTGGGCAAGAGGACGAAAGGTTTGGAATGGAGAGATTGCGAATATAGTAAAGGAAAAAAATGCATATTTAAGGTTCCTAAGTAACCAAATAGCAGAAAATCGAATAGACTACAAGCGAAAAAGTGCTATAGTTACAAGGGAACTGGGAAAAACTAAACGGAAAAGTTGGCATAAATATGTGAATGATTTACAATGTAATCTACATAGGCGACAAGAGAAGGCACGCTGCAGCAAAATTCAATTGAGGATTAAAACTGAAATGAGCATTACATGAAATTGTGGACAGAGAAAGAGGAAGAGAACAAATATTATAGAAAATGTAGATTTAATAAATGTATATGAACTAAAGGCTTAAAATATATAAAAATACAAACGTCCTGGAACTGACGGCATAAATATGGAATTATTTAAATATTCCTCTGTTAAATTGCAAACAAGATTATTGAAAAACTAGATATTTACCAGAAGAATGCAATACATCACTGTTACTCCCAATCTTTAACAAAGAAGATCCATCAAAATATGATAATTAATAGCGGAATTATTTATTGAACCCATATATGCTGTATGTCCAAGCTTTTATTTCACAAGTAAATCAGAAAAGTGAGCATCGTTAGTAGTGTTTGGTCGCCTACTGGAGAGCTACAGAAACGAGACAGTGTTGAATTAGGCAACAATAGATACAGGCAACAATCAATAGATACATAAATACATTTTGTGGTGTGGAATATATGGAAAATGAGAACTATATGAGACATGTTGTTACTGTAAAAAGAAAATGTTCACCACTAATAAACTGTTTTTAAAAATTCCTTCCATAATATTTTAAACCATCCACACATGCATAACAGGTATTTAGATTTATGTTTCTAAGCCTGAAAACATCACATAGTAAATTAAATCAAATCACCTAAACTTCGCTATCCAGGAAAAATGCCTGGTAGGTATGTTGCTTTAAAAAATGATCTGTTAATTCTCAAAATGTTCACGAAAATTAGGAAAAATGACCATTTTTGAATTGCTATAACCAACTTACAAAGTGCTGTAAAATCTAATGGCCTATTTTACACAATAAAACCAAACAATTAATTACGGAAAGAGCGGAAGTACATCAGAGAGGGGTGGGGGAAAGCAGACCAGTTTTAATAGCATAATAACTTAGGCCGCCTTAACCCTAAACACTAAAGCAAGGCTTTGATTTGTATGTTCATTAAGTTATTTGGCAAGCAAAGGCTTTGGAACGCCGCGTCCCATTTTGGTCAATAACAATGAGAAAAAAGGAAAAAAGGAAGCAATAATAATTTAGATGACCATCATTACGTGACATAGGCTCCAATCTCACGTGTGGACAGAATAAAAGTCTCTTGCATGTGACCGCAATTTGGGCTATTGTAGATAATGACAGGTTGTCAAGTGTCGGGCCAGATGACAAATTGTCATTCTGACTTTAAGATGAACCTCAAGGTGTTTCTTGGCTATATTATATTCTAGTAGGCAGCTTCAACACACGTGACATCTGTTTATGGCATTTATGTCTCCCAGACTCTTTCAAGTTGTCTTAATTTTGTTTTGTTAACTCTTTTGTCGAGCTAAATTTAAGTTGTAATGTGTTTTGACGTTTAATGTTAAGCACAGAATATAGAAAGATAGATTGTGTGAACAATGCTGTAATGCATTGCCACCTTAATTCGAATGAATTTAGTCACAATTTAATGTTAAAATGTTATGCAAAGTTTAATTTGCAAGAACGTTTTGGTAATGTCACGTTAACACTGAACATTGAAATATAACGACATTACAGCGTTATTTTCACAGGTTTGGGCAATAGTTAGTAAAATAATAAACCGTTAATATCCATTCATCATGAAGCCAGATGGCTCCAAATATTTGACACAAACTATTCTTTTTTCGGTGAAATGTTCTTTATTGACAATAATTGTATTGGACATTATAGAATCCCTGGTTAACGTATGTCAAAGCAGTGCCTTCCACCTGGTACAAAGCAACTGAAAGTAGAAGTGTTGGCATTCTGGAAATCAGTGAGAAATAGAACAGAAATCATAGTTAAACACGAAGTATGGGTGAGCTATAAATAAAAGGTCAGACTGTTTGTACAGAAAAATAAAGAAAGAATAGATAAGAGAGGAGAAGTATATGCAAATAATAATAGAGGGAACCATTAGCTTGGATGAGCACAGAAGCGGCGAGAGGCAATGAACTAGAACGGTGCATTATGTGTGGGCAGCAGGGTAGTATTTCACTATTTAATTCAATATCAATAAATAAGAAATTAGAGGTAAGAAGTTTTGGAAACACAAAATGCAATAGTATGTTAGGAGAAATGCTAGCAATAAAATGTCGAATGGTGAGGGAAAGAGAAAAATCAAAGAAATAGCTTTTTGGGATAGGTAACAAAATAATATCACTAATAGCCATTATTATTATTATTATTATTATTATTATTATTATTATTATTATTATTATTATTATTATTATTATTATTATTATTATTATTATTATTATTATTATTATTATTATTATTATTATTATTATTATTATTATTATTATTATTATTATTATTATTATTATTATTATTATTATTATTATTATTATTATTATTATTATTATTATTATTATTATTATTATTATTATTATTATTATTATTATTATTATTATTATTATTATTATTATTATTATTATTATTATTATTATTATTATTATTATTATTATTATTATTATTATTATTATTATTATTATTATTATTATTATTATTATTATTATTATTATTATTAATTATTATTATTATTATTATTATTATTATTATTATTATTATTATTATTATTATTATTATTATTATTATTATTATTATTATTATTATTAATTATTATTATTATTATTATTATTATTATTATTATTATTATTATTATTATTATTATTATTATTATTATTATTATTATTATTATTATTGTTATTATTATTGTTATTATTGTTATTATTATTATTATTATTATTATTATTATTATTATTATTATTATTATTATTATTATTATTATTATTATTATTATTATTATATTATTCAATGGGTTGCCTCAGTGATTGATTCTCTGCGATATTTGCTACAGTAATATGCAACGGGAGTTTCCATGAAATTTGTTGGTTTAAAAACCATTAAATAATTACATTGTATAACTTGTAATGAGCGAGAAACTAAAAATTTTATTTAAAGTACTGCTGAAATTTGAGTCTCACCTTAAACTATTGTGCTGGTTATCCTTAGCATATTGTTGTAATTAAATGATATGTGGAAAATAGCCTTAAGGTAAACAGTACATCTTTAAGTATATTCGTGGGTAAATGGATGCAAAGCAGAGAATAAGTTTAACTTAAAGGTTGACTTTCATAATTACTTGAAATATATTTTAAAGTCCACCGTAAATTTTTACTCACACAAAACCACAACACTGTGTGGGGTATGGTTCTATAGAGTTATTGGTCTCCTATGACGTCATGGCCATTGAACCGCTTGAGCACTATACCACATGTGAACCGAACTTGTTTATACTTCGTTAAATCTTTAGCAAACTGATAAAGTGAAAGTTCGTTTACTTTAACAACATTGTTTTTGCATAGTTTCATTTTCATTGAACAGCCATATTTATTTATAAATACTATTCTGTTGGTTACAGCCATATTTTGCCGCACTCAGGGTCGAAAGGAATGGACTGAGGAGGCGGCAATGATGAAATTTAGTTGGGAAAACAAACGTCTTTGTGCACAATGAGAGTGCCCTAGACAGCAAAGTTAATAATTTTGAATGAGTCGCGTGATAGGTCGCAAGAACCAATCAGCGAAATAAATCATAAGGACTCAGATTAAGAAATAAATATGTCAAACACATGATCAATGTGGACCTGTTATATAGGTACATAAGGTATTTGCTGACGTTATTCCACGCAGGCTATCATTTTGATAAACAGCAGAAGAAAATTTGACTGCATTTGTAATCTGTAAGTAGTTTTAAGATTAAGGTGGTATTTATTTATCCAATTTCGTATTTCTTCACGCGCACCCCGAGCTGTTTTCCCTTTTGTTTTAAGAAGAATTTTAATACTTATTTTGTTGAAGTTGAAGAGCAGGAACCCCTGCCGCAATGGCCGAGAAGTAGCGTCACGTTGATTTATTGCTGCTTGTGCGTGTGCCCTACTGCTGCCATACTGTCCACCTTCAATTGAGTCTCGGTTTCCATTGAGTAACACTGTGAATGTTTATTTACATCATGGAGAGCAGTTTAAGAAGTTGCGTGTGAATGTGCAATATTTTGGGATAATGCTAAGATTCCTACAAGAGCTGCACCTCATTGTACAAAGAAACCTGTAGACCTGTATTCAGAGTGGCGCAGTCTGCAAAAGGTGTTCAGAGAAAGACGAATATTCATAACGAGAGCTTGGTTGTAGAGGTTATCTAGGAGGTGCTGACTGGAAGTTGGCGGTAAAAGAGAAATGGGCGAGAATGTGATGATGAATGGGTGATGACAGTTCATAGTTTTGGAAATTATTAATGTTTGGTCTGAAGAAACTAAACTGAAGTGAGTGACTCTGATGGCGATACCATTTTTACAGAACCTTCCGCGAGCTCAGCTTTAATTTCTGGAGGTGATGCAACCTTGGATGGAAATATATGTAGTTTCCATCCACGGTTGCATCACTACCACTATATTTATATAAAACATTTGAAAATATTAATTCTTTTATGTGCATCTATTGTAGTTTCTTCACTTACATTAACTATATACCCAATAATAATTTGAAAACTTCTATTTTAGTTTAATAGCTAACGGAATCTCAGCTCCCGTATGCGTTTAGAGGGTTTTTAATTGAAATAAAAAAATATAAAATATGAAAAATTCATCATCTTGTACACACCTACAGAGCGCACTATCAACATGCGTGTATTTCACATACAATTAAAGTTTATTAGCATTTTTCAGTTTATTCCTGTTACCTTTAGAAACAAAACCACAGTGAATAGATAAGCTTAGAAAATGCATTATTTAGGTTTGCCCTGAAACCAACGTGAAATAATTTTAAATTAACATATACAAGGTAAACTTTTTGTTCAACTTCATCGGAAAACATAAAATATCACATTAAATGTTTACAGAACGTATGTAAATGGTTATTAAGTTCACTGATCTGCTTTTATCTAATATTATATTTGTGTATTAAGAATAGCATTGTTTTTTCCCAACAGGGTCATAATTTGATTAAAATTCATCCCTAATTATTTTTAAATAACCAAGCATTTAAAAAATAACGAATATCTGCATCAGGACTCAGAGGTTAGTTTTATTATCCTAACATTTTACTTCAATACTTTAATAGCATCAGTGAAAACGGCTCATTTAATCATAAAATGTCATTTACAGAAAAGCTGAACGTGACTAAAGGAGAAAAAGGAAACTCGCATATTGTGTAAAGAAGCAATATTCCAGACGTATCACTTTAAAGATGCATTTAAAATGTAAATATTGTACCTGCAATGATTTTATATATCAGATTAAAGAGGAAATTCCAATTTACAAAAACTAAGTATGAAATGCATTTTTGTGTGTATATTCTTCTAGTAACTTCGATTAATCTTTACACAACTTCAACAAGGTACTTAAGCATTTGACCAAGTTAAAGCCGCAACAAACTTAGTTAAGTAAATATTCTTTATGACTCGAATGTTCAGGCTAGTTCAAACTTTTTACCGAAGACTAAAAGGTTTCAACGCCTTTATGTTAAGTGTCCGGCCACAATTTAACGTAAACTGTCAGCCGGGACACTTCTTTTGTATATTTTGTAGCACTCAATGCTCGTTCACCTTCTGCTCGCTAATTTAAGAGCAGTTAAAACGCAATGATGGAAACCTATTAATAAATGCTGTGTTCATATGAAAGCGGGAGTGAGCATGCCACATCTCGTGCACGGAAAACTCGAGGGACCAATTATCCTTCAGACTACCTTCATTTTTTTCTGGTTGTTGCTGTTGTTACTCCAAAACATCTCGAGAGAAGCATTTAAAAAAGCGTTTATGCCATTATAATAACATACTCGGGGTTACCTCCCATTATGTAGAGCGTACGCACATTAACTTTATCTCCGTTTTGTATTTGTGTGCGTTTCATGTTGACAAATTGCGTTCCGGATCTGGAGGAAGCTGTCTTCTGCACGCATCTATGAGAAAATTCTTAACAAAAACCGTTGTTGACGTCAGGGAAGTCCTTGAAGGAGACTAGAGAGTCAAACGTTTCCAAATGCGACTCTCTAGGTTATTAGCGACAATTAATATAGGTATATAAGACACAAGCGTACAATCTGATAGTAATTTGCAATTATAAATTTAGGGTTAAAAGAGTATACAACGACAGTTCTCAGCGAAAGTAAACGTAGATATAACGTAAACACTAAATCCTGAGACGTTACTAATTAATTATTTATGGATTATATTCTGAGGCCGGCCGCACGCGTCAAAAGGTCGCCCAAGGTCAAGTCACCTCACACCACTACTTGTGAATGCGTGGCCAGACGACAATATAGCAGTCAGAAGAAATTAGACTATGTGCGCGACAAAACGTTTCCAGACTGTTCGCGAACTTTCTACTGCCGGCTTATTTAACAGAGGTTCAAGAAAAGGTGCATTTCGAGAAAAATCCGTGCTACGTTATTGTCATTTGTATAAGAGGGAGCAGCGGCGAAATAAGTGAATTCTTCTATAATGGAGTTGTGAGTGTTGAACGAAACAACTGTTAACAATGTGTAAGAGTGTGTGTGTGTGTGTGTGTGTGTGTGTGTGTGTGTGTGTGTGTGTGTGTGTGTGTGTGTGTGTGCAGTCGTCGTTGAGAGAGGTGGGAGTGTATACCGTCAGAGGAAGTTTCGGGACATGTAATCGTGTTTGTGCTTCATTTTTAGAAAAGAAAATAAAGTCACAGAAAAAGTAACTGGGCTTTCATTTGTCGCGCTGGTGTCAGAAGCGGGATTTCTCTAATAATCGACAATAGTTAAGTAGTAGAGTAGTAACAGTAGAGTAGTAGTAGCAGTAGTAGTAGTTGTTGTAGAAAACTAATAGTATTCTGTCTGATCAAATTGTGTGTTTACTTCATAAACGCAAAGTGATTGTATATTTTGAAGATCGTATTCAAATGCTTCGAAGAAGCCAGAGTTATTGATTCGCAGCAAGAGCGTTCAAGAGGACAAGAGTAACGTTGATGATAACTAGTTTCAGTGACCATATTCGTTGAGTATGTCTAGACGTATTAGGGGCTAGCTATTATAGCTCGTCGTTAACTAAATATCATTACGTGATCAAAATACTGTTCCCTACGCTTGTGTACCATTATCACTCTATTACACGATCTGGTGAAATATAAAGAGGCGTCATGCAGCAAGTAATGCATACAGGTGTATCTATAAATAGCATTCCTGCTAGGTCATCCGATTGGTGTAGTCATGAACTGTAAAATGAACAAACGAAAAACCAAATTCTCATACATGCGCTATTGTTTCACACGTGCAGACCACAACTGTGCAGAATATTATGACCTTTATCTAATTTTTAAACCGTCACTTCATTCACTTTACATGCCACTTAATTACCAATTTTTACTTTCTCTAATATATAGCGGAGGAAATAATGTATTCCACCGCAAATATATGTTTTGAGGCCCCCTGAATCCAAAAAAGCACTTTTAGAAAAAGGTCCATGTATCTGTGTGGCTGTCTGTCAGTCTCTCTCTCTCTGTGTTTGTTTGTGTGTGTGTGTGTGTGTGTGTGTGTGTGTGTGTGTGTGTGTGTGTGTGTGTGTGTGTGTGTGTGTGTGTGTGTGTGTGTGTCAGTCTGTGGGCAGCATAACTCAGAAACGACAATTCGGTTAAAAACCAAAGTTGGTATTTAAGGTTAATGTCCTTCAAGGACGCGAGACGAAAATTTTGAAGAAAATTCCTCCTCCCTAAACTACCCTTTATATGGAAAAATTTTCGAAAATTTAGATTTTCTTGAAAATGGCTAACGATTTTGAGATATTTTTATGAGCAAATGAAATGTATATCTTGAATTTTCTGGCTATAACCATGTAGTCCTATTTACTCTGGATGACTTTTTCTTAACTGGTAAACCGTAAAAGGACCAAATCTTACTATACAAAAATGTAGATATTGCTAAAACACACAATTTATGTCGAAATAATACCAGAACAAGAAGAAAGAATTGCCAGCAAACATGTGACAACAATCAGAGCGACACAAATGTTTTCTCCAGATGATTCGAGAAGTATACGACGGTCGGCGTGTTTGTGAAAGTCGAGAAAAGTCCATATTACGTCACGCTCAAGAGGAATCAGCAGCAGAGCGTTGGAGTTTTTGAATCGGTCAGTGTGTCACTGAATGTGAGGCAGCTGTGAAAGATACATCGTGCCAAAGTGAAGAAGTTTTAATGAGTGTTGAGTGATTTTAGAGATCGTCGGAGTTAGTATTTGAGAGACAGAGAAAGTGAAGAGAATTGTGTATTTGTGATAAAAGTTTATAGGAAAAAAGTAACAACTGTGTTATAGTCCTGGACATTAAGAATTTAGTCGTTACTGGTAACCGCTACGTGTAACCGTTAACATACTGTAACTGCGACTGTTGTACCCGTTACCTTAAGATAACTGTTTGTCACATCTTAAGCCGTACTTGCTTTTGTTTTCTCCCTTATTTTAGTTTATTTGTTATCAGATAACGTATTGTTACCTACCACGATGAAGGAAACTAACTCACGTTTCCCCTCTCAGAATTTTTCCTTAAGATGTTTGCACGAGGGCTTATTCTCCATTTCACCCCAACGTCTTCCGCAGAACAAATCTCTTTGCGGTGCACACGAAGCGTGTTGTGGCACTAATTGAGTGTAATTTGTGGATGTACTTACAAAGCGAGAGCGCATTGTCAACAAGTAGTAGGTGCAGACAGACATAATTAAATAAAGCGTCACACGTTGAAAAAGTCAGTCCAGCTCTGTGCTCTGTAATTTCGGAATGGGGAAGCGGAACGAAAGGGTTGGGGGAGATTAGGGGAGCATTTTAGGCTTTTAGCTGAGCAAGGACAGCCTGGTTAAACGCTTATTCACTGCCTGGTTGAGGCAAAGCTGTTTTTTGTCACTCTGTGGCAACCGAGGGTGGAATGTTTCCGCATTGTCTCTCAGCGTATAAGGAACAGCGCTATGCTTTTATCTGTAGTGCCAGATTTCATCGATAAATTTACTAGCTCTTCAATTTATATTGGGGGAGAATCTGGAAGGGCCAAACTGTATTTATTTTCCTTATACCACGAATAATAGTAGTAATAATGTTACTAATTGTAAATGAACTCACAGTTCAGCTCGTTCTATTTAAATGCCATGATAATTTACTGTCTCCTCCCTCTCTCACATCTCTTCCTCGTTATTTCTCCCTCCCTCTTCATTACTATCATCCCTTTCCTCTATGCAACTTAAATATTTGAAAACTGGCAATAAAACTGCACTTCAATTTCTTATATTTATAAGCACATTAGTAAATATCTTTAACCCCATAAAAATACCTAAAACGCGCTGAGATGCATGAATGAACTGCATAACTATAAAAACGAAGTCAACAAAACTCGTCCATCCCAACTATTCTTTACATCCGATATTGCCTTTTAGTTTTTATTTTCTCAAATTTACCTATAAAGATTTTGGATAAATTACCCTATGTTTTAAAATATTTTATGGCTAGTATAATTTGCGTGGCATTTTCTGTGAATAACTTACAATATCAAAGTTGATATTGCAAATTAACCCTTTAAAACCTGTAATCATACTGTGTATTTTAATACAAAATTAAAGAAGCACTTTATATAATTTTGTACGACTTCTATTAAAACAGTAACAAAAACTTTAACTTCAAAATAATAACTAACTTATTTTCAGTTTTTGATCCCTCATCCAACATTACAAATCTATCAGCTAATTGATTAAGCACTTTTATTAGCTTCGTCTTACTTCCAACATCTTTCTGGTTAATTTCTTCACGAAGAACAATGTTATGAAACTTAAGTATTAATAAACTTCACGAAGAATTTAAGTTTGGATGACTGGTAATCCAAACAAAAGCTGTAGATCTGTAAAACACATATTAACATATTCTGAAATATTTGTTGGAATTGATCTGATTTTTACAATGTTTCATTACAATTTTCTGAAGTGCTAGCATATTCTATTCTTTCTCGCTATATCATACAAAGTAAATTCCCAATTTAGTGTACAACGGGTCAGCTTTTTATATATTCCATTATTGCTTCACTCCTACATTCTCATGCCTACAACGAAAGATGTAATGAAAATATTTCCGTAAGAGTTATCTCGGTTAATGTGCAGCAAGGAAAATAATCTTTTATGAGAATAGCTTTTAAGAGAGAAAACTATAATAAAGGATAAATTATCGTTTCTCTCTAATGGTTGCCAGGTATAATGGGACCTTAAAGTGGACTTGAAGATTCAAGCTATTGAATCTTGCAAAGTTTTATTCCAAAGTCAATAAAACTAAACTAGATAATTTTATCAAATTTTGATTTTTGAAAAAAAAAAAAATGGAAACGATAATTACGAAGTGTCGTTTTAGGTGGAGGAAGTTTTGAAAATATGCCCTTGTCTACTTAAAAGTCACATGAGTATGGTATAACATTCATTTCTGTTCATTCGATGTTCATTTTTGAGTTATGTTGCATACACAGATACACACACACACTTTAAAATAGACCTGAAATCGTGTATTTCCAGTGAAATCTTTGTTTTGTGTTTATTCCATTTATACGCCGCCTTTAACATGTAAACTCATATTGGTGGCCTTGCCTTTGGAGCAATTGCTCATTGCTAATAATATTCACTGTTTACTTTCGTGTTAATGTTTAGCTTTGTTTACTTTGGATTTTGTATTTAAACATTATGCTCACATACACTTACTCTCATATTTATTCTTTCCTATTTTAGGAAGGATGGGAAATAATCCCAGCTAAACAAACAGTCTAAGGTTCACTCCAGCTGGGAACCAAACCAAGGGCCTGTGGACTTGAAAGCGAGTATGATAGCCACCAGACCAGAGAGGCAGTCCAGGGGTGAAACCTTGGTAGCGAACATTTGTGTGCACTACAACATTCTACCTACCACAGACTAGCGACAAAAAACTAACAAATGAAAAGCATTTCAGGACATAAAAACACTGCTTAGAAAATTGCAGTGTTAAGTTCAATCAAAGCAAACTTGAATAGAATAATCAAAGTTGGCTGGAAAAAGAACGCCTAGCCTCTCCTATAATGGAATTGTACATTTTCATGCTGCCAGATAAGAGTTGGCATCACTGAAAGGAATTCTAGAAGCAATCCAACCACTAGTTATGATGACGACATCGGCTGACCTGCCCATTTTATTTTCCGTGTCAGTTTTTGATTAAGTTAATGTGCACGGTGGATCAGCTCAGCACAGCTCGGAGTCTAATAACAATATTACAGCCCTGGTACCTTAATGAAATGTGCTCCACTCGACTCGCACCTTTGCACGTCATATTCAGAGCTTATTTACGTAGTGGCTTCGAATTTATGTGCCCTTAGGAAGAGAGAAGGAACATGTGAAACAGCATAAAGGGCTGGCAATAAGAAATAATAGCCACCAAAAACACAAATTCATATTTTATACTACCCGATTCAGTATAGGTATAAAAATTTCCAGTTTAACTTCCTAATTGCCGCGACGTTATTTAATGCTTTGTTATTTTGTTTATTTTTGTTGCTAAAATACTTAAAAACGAAAGATTTTCCAAATAAGCTATATTCTTGGGTATGATTTTAATTTTAAAGTGGATTATTGTATTGCTGTTTAAAGAAAATTGTAATTCAGTGGATTCATTTAAATTAAATAAATTATAGTTAAAACTCGCTGGAGTGGGTAAACTTAGTGAAAATGTAAGGGAATGAAACTATAAAATTGTTATAAACAATAATATGAATGTGGAGATAAAAATGAAAATAGATCCTTTATTTTTTCTTTCGAATTAGTAATTTTAATTTTTGACTTTAAGTGAAAGCAAACTAATATCCTTCATAGCGTTAAGTAAATAATTTTATCTCTAAATCTGAGTATTTATTCAAATTATTTATTTCCTAGAATAATTTTAGCATTTTTATTAAAATAGCAATATATTTAGTACATTTCTGATCGATATTCACATCATGAGTGGGTAAAATGATTTGTATAACACTGATAATTGGAAAATGAAGCGTATGGTATTTGGAAAATTGGGTATGTATAACAAGCATTTTTAAAAGATACAGCAAAAATTTAATTAATACTAGTTATCATCCTAGTAATTCTTTTAATCAAATAATTGCTGTTTAAATAAAAATAATTAATGGAAAATATTTTAATTTCTCACGCATTGGCAACATCTAAACCTAACACATTTGGTTAATACGCCGAGAAATGTAACTCCACTGATTTTAAATAAAAATACCTTGTCTTAAGTTTTTATAACGAAATGAGATTAAAACATAACCTACAGGTTTAGACAGCTGACACTAAAATACGTCATTATCTATGACGCCATAACATCACAAAACAAGAGACAAATAGATTTCGGAATAGCTGTTTAGGGGTATGGAAATAAACTAAAGTCATTGCAAACACTGAAAAGGAAGTTTAAACAAAATCTCTAATATGTGTAAGGAAATTATTGAAGTCGATGTAGTTGTCTAAAATTCAACTTATATCTGTAGTAACTGCAAAGAAATGCAGTACAGATGAAGGTGGATATGAATAATTTGTAGTTAGTCATGATGTTAATCTTATACAACCAGTCTATCTATAGTGGGCACATTTCGATTCCTACTGGGAACAAGTTTGAATTTTTCTTTCACATTAAGAATCACCTCAAGTGACATTTGCATATTTATTACGCTAGTATTTTATTTCTGTACTAATGGTTTGATCTCGGAATTTCCCATCACAGTCAACCTTAGAGTCGTTAAACAGACAATGCCTATGTGAAAAAACACCCCTCAGCATATTGACAGATGAAGGAGGTTTTGCTTTTCTTATTCTTATAAAAACTGGTTTTTCCACACTAGATAAATTACTAGATAGTAAATTGCGCGTAATTTATGTAAAATACGTAACGAGTAAATTATCGCACCAGTCAAGTCATGTGTGATGTAACCTTCACTTGACTGATTTGACATTCATTGACACATCACGTACTAGCATTGTCTCCTCTCGCCTTATGAGTAACAGAGGTACGTAAAGCAGCACTGGCAACGTTGCAATAACGTAGTTAAGTTGATAGTTTGAGTCAATTACTATTAATTTGCGTCCCTAGTGATGAATTAAAAACTTCTTTCTTTAAAATGAGATACACAGATACACTTTTTCCCTTACTTAACCTACCAATATTATTCAGCAGAACTTTAATGTGCCAGAATAGGACAATATACTGGAAGACTCATGATAATGATAATAATAATAGTAATAATATGACACAATGACAAATGTCTAGTTCAAGTACTTTTGCTATCACTTTATTTTTCTTCAAAACTTTTGCACAAACACACAGTTCTCGTCGTTAACATACACCACAATCTTTCGTGATATTACAATTCACCACTGTTTTCTTCTCATAACCTTCACTCACTCCTTTCTGCCATTCTTCACTTTCTGTCTCTCATACAGCTAACGACACAATCACTCAACACTCATCAACTGCTTAGCTATCTTCCTTCACGACGTGCCAGTTCTCGCGCGCACTAAAACTAAAGACTGACTGCTGCGACGACAAAACTACTAAAACCTGACTGCTCTGGTTGCCTCGCCTCCTTATATAGTGAGAATGACGTAACATGGGTTTTTCTTGAACTTAACCTTTTCTGGAACTTCTACAGACAGGCCGGTCGCCGAACACATCGCGAACAACCCTGAAAATCCATTTCTTCACGTACCGCCTGTGGTGTGAGGCAGCCCGGCTTCGAGCCTTTGTTGCGTTGCCATTGGCCGGTATCTCAATAATGACAACAATAATAATCATATTAATAATAGCTTTAATAATAGTAGTAGTAATAATAATCACCATCACAATAATCAGATCGAGTAAAACGGTTACGTGGTAGAGTGTGAGGCTCGGATTTGGCGCAAGTCTTTTCCGGGCCAAGGTCTACCGCCCGGCCGCTGCACACTAAACGGTCTAGTACTGTTCCGGCCTGTATATCAGGTCTTCGCGATCAGGGCCGCTTCCTTTCAGTCAGTAACTCTTCCTTTGACCCCTCAGGGTCCAAACGAGGCTGAGTGCACCCCGTACCAGGCCTCTCAGCGGAAGAAAATCTCATCGGTACCGGGAAACGAACCCGGGTCGATAATTTCTGCCAGAGCAGAGAGTAAGTAGAAACATAATTTATAAGAAAGTGTAGGTATGTAATTCAGTGTAAACAATTCTGTTATCTCATGTTGCGTGAACACTTGGACAGATACCTTACATGCAGGATGAACCTGAGATGAAGAATCGGCCGTAAGGAAAGGTTATGACAAAAGGAAGGTCGTAGCAATCTGAGTCCCCCTCCGTATACACCGGCATCAACGTGACAAGATAAATCGTGCCGTCTTTTCCTCTTTTCCGCCACGAAAACTCATAAACACCAGCAGAACCAGACAGGCAGGATATTTCGGGAGGGGCTAAAAACAAAAATAAGAGAGGCTTTTAGCGAGATTGCTTGCTTCGTCTGCTCATTATGGACGGATGAGTTAGCATAGAGTAAACGTTACCACCCTTAACAGGCAGGGGTGGTCACGTAGATGGGTCACCCTGATGTCATAACATTCATTACTCAGGGAGGTTCTTCCGAGGCGCAATCCGTAACTTACATAATGCCCATTAGCTCCGTCACGCATGCAAAACTCGCGAACCGTGGATGCATGATTGCACTTAGGCTAGATCTTTTGTACCACTGTTGTTACTGTTGAGTAAATGTAATTTTAACTTTTTGTAAACCCCTGGAAACTGAAATAACAAAATATTGCCAAACACATTGCAAGTAGTCTCAGCAGTACAAAACTCAGAGATTATAGGTTAGGCAACAGATCTAGATCTACATAGATATATAGATAAATATATTTTGGCTACCATCAGTTCAAGACGAAGATGATGAGTGAAAGAATCTCGAGAGGGCTTGGCAGACAGAAAGGCCACAAAGATGCGCGGAAGTCTAACAGTTCTAGGCTCGAAGGACTGCCTGGAGAGGGTGATAAACGACCAGCTGCCCTCTAGTGTCTTTGGAAAGCACTCTTTCCCCTGAACAAGCATCCGCGCCATCTGTCCGACACCGCCATACACCACGAAAACTAGAGGAATATCTAAATGATGAGAAAGAAGCAGACTGAAATGGAAATTATGAAAATATAATCCTGAGAGACGTGGAACCATTCCAGAATTCGTCTACAGAGATGAGAAAACCACTGAGAAACCAAAGTCAGAATGGGTGGCCAACGGGAATCGAATCCGGAACCGAAAATCTTCAATCTTATCTAACCACACTACAAAGGATCAAAAGAGTCTACATAAAAAAGGCGATTAGAGTATCAATGTCTTCGAGGTCTAAGCTTGTACATACATCTTCTAGCAAGAGAAGAATATATTTTGAATTTCTGGCCACATAGCCCACGCAGTCCTGTTTACTCTTGACGACTTTTGCATAACTGGTAAACCGTAAGAGATAGACCAAAACTTACTATACAAAAATGTGGAACTAGTTGAAACACACAGTTTATGTCCAAATGAATATTTTTGTGGAGTGAACCATTTCAGAGATATTCCTTGTTATTTATGTGAGTTTTGGAATAGTTCGTCAAATGGAACATTCATTTTTTATATCTTGGCCACGCAAAGAGAATGGAATCTCAAAGCAACATTTGATAATCGCTCAGAGCCTACTGTATTCCCATATTCCCCTTGCACCTACAAAGAAATAAGCAATAAGGTAATTTCTGTAAATGTTTATCTCAACTAACATGAAGAAGATAGAGGAATAACAGTTTGTAAGAATGGTTAGTACAAGAGTAGAGAAAGTCATGTGACTGCAATGCGTCAGATTTTTCTTTTAGAGTTTGCCACAAGACAAAACACTAGTTTAATAATCCACTATAGTTTACTTGCTGGAGCATAGAAGAGGCAAATTACTGACGATGACTATGGTAATGATAATGGGCTCGCAAGTTCAGTGTATGCTACATCATCACATTGTTGAAACAGTGCTGTTAAAAAGGTGACCTGGACACTCACGTGGGACTTCCGTGTGTACAAGCAGATAAGGTTCAGCTGAAAGCTTGTCAATTAGGAAATGTACCCAACACAAAGGTACCTTTACTTTAAGGACAATATGCTTGATGTAGAGAAAAGGGCGGAGAATATTGACTTTTTCAGGAGAAGGGTGGGCAGATGTCCGCAACGAGTGATTGGTTGCCACTTTGCGACAAGATAGCGGGTTATTTTCTGAGCCCTAACATGGCATTAACGTGACTCCACCCAACTTGACAACTCGCACTCAAACATTTGGTGGCAGAAACTTCGATTTTGTATGACCTTCCCTCCCTTGGTGTCGCGTACACAAACAAAATTACACACCCTCGCTGGGGAAAGTGATGGTTCAATGCCCATATAGCATCTATTGTGTGTGCATGTCACTCACGGAATTCACTAAGGCTATAATCTGTTACAATTTACTACACCCGCAGAAGTTGTGTAACCACAACGAAAACACTGTGTTAAACTGATAGTATAAAACAACGGTCGTTCAAAACAACCCTGGAAAACATTCTAAACCTACTGATTTATTGAAAACATGGCTAAGATTTCAATGACGAGCATGGCTCTAAGATAATGTATAAGGCTTCCATTTGGAGGCTTCTGGGGGCGATTCCCGATAACCACCCATTCTGAGCATGGATTTTTTGTTTCTCTAGTCGATAGGCAAACACTAGGGTGGCTTTTCGTTCACCATAACATTTTTGCCCTTATTCCATGTGTCCATTATTTCCTTCATCATCATCATTTACAGGATTGAAGGACCAAATACACTGGTCGACATTTTACAGCTGGGTGGTGGAAGTTTATGAAGGCTTCTCTTAAGGGACACCCAGGTGCTGAAGTGCTCCGAACTGCGCCCACGCATGTGCACGTCGTCTCCCAAATCTGGTCTTCCTTCGGGGTTCTTCATCCCTCTCTACCAGTGGCCTAAGTGCGGTGCTCTGCCCAGCTTTGGGGATCCCACCATTACCTTTTTAAGTTCTCAGCATAATACCTTGATGCATATTACAAAAGAGAAGTTATCTAATGTACTCAACAAAACTACTCAAAGTTTATATGTAAACATGAACATACTGTAACAAAACGACAAAAAGCCCAGCTTACACCGTCTTACCGTCTTTCTTCGCTTTCACTCTCTCTCTCTCAAACACTAATTCCAAGATACAATCACTTAATACTCGCTAAAACTTCTCCACTTCGACGCTATGTATCTTTCACAGCTGTCTCGCACTCTTTGACACACCTGCCTACCCTCACGCGCTCCGCAAGCTTTTATACCGGCGATGACGTAGCCAGATCTTTCTCGAACTTCTTCAAACAAGCCGAAGGCCGGAAACTTCTCAAATTATCTGAAAAAAAAAACCTTTTGGTTCTGCGGCTTTGAATGTGAGCACTTTTCATATGCACCGCGCCTGGTATGTATAGTGTGAAGTAGCTTGGCCCTGACCGTTCTTTGTTTTACGCCTAGGCCAGCGTCACAATACTAATTGAAGTAAATGGTAAACTAAGAAAAAAAATAGAAATAGTGGTCTAACTGAAGATTAAGAATGAGAAACTGGCACAAAGCACATTGAATGCCTTACTATTTACATACGAGTAATGCAGCTTTAATATTTAAACATGAGGTAGATTACAAAGTGCTTTTTATCGACTAAATAAGATATGTAAAACGTTTAACATAAATATATCTATACAAAGTACAAAAGTAATGGGATTCCATGGCAGTTATGCTTTAAGACTAAAGATAATGACTAGAAGAAAATAAATTACGTTAATAAACTATATATAATTATATATGCATGTGTGTATGGGCTTGCGTGGGTGTACTAAAACCGAGCTTCACACTTGAACAAAAATTACTTTTAACGTCCCTAATTAAGAGTATATTTCTTTAACTCAATAAGGAACCTGCTTCTTAACTGTGAAAACTGCATTGTAAGAGACATATTTGGTAAAACAAACTAAATTTGTTTTTAAAAAGCACAATCTGGGAAACAAACTTTGCAACCACTCTTTTTATAAGACATAACATATGGTAAAGGGTTCAAAGCACTCACTAGATACTTTGAGGTGGAAAAATCCACAGATCGATTCCCTTAATTAGTATGTTGCCTTTGGAAAAATAAGGCTCATATCATCCCTGAAGCAACTTCATAGATTGATCACAGAGTTTGTATTTTATTAGCTCCAAGCAGTGTTTTAGATCGCTGTCTAGGCAATACAAATATACAAATTAAAACTGATTACAAGGTTGCTCGTTTAGATCTCCGTGTTTAATGAAACATACTCGGTTTGTTTGTGATTTAAATCAAGCGAAACGTTAGTCTCCCTAGTCAACCAAAACGGCATTTGCCTTTGACAAGATCATTTCCCAGTGGAGGGCCGCAACCTGTCAGCGACAACGTGGTGTGTGCTGCGGGACAGCCTAGCGCTGCAGGGGACGGGCAAACTTTTGTCCCGCTGTCATGCAAGCTAACGCCGAGCCGAGCCACGTCACGGCATTGTTTCTCTCCTGTCGCCATAGGCCAATAGCCATAATAGGCCCTTCCTACACCGCCGGAATGACATTGGCCATCTGAAACTCTACTCCTCCGTAATAGGCAATTAGAACGATGTTGGAAATAATAGGATGCTGTTGTAAGCAAAATGGAGATTATATTGCTGTCATTTGCTGAGCAGTGCACTTGTACCTAATGAAGTGAGCTTTCTGAAAGAGTTATTACGGAATGTCACACTTGCTATTGTCTGTGGAAATTAATTAGCTAGTAAGTCCTGCTTAATTCGTTCTGAAGCACCTGATTACAAATAAAAATAGTAAAAAATAAAGACGGAGCATAATATTAGCGCAACAAATAAGAAATAGAAACTTAACAGAACATTTAAAAGAAATAACGAAGTCTGGAACCAAAAATACTAAATTAGAAACAGTTTATTTATTTAAAAAATAATTAACAACAGTAGTAGTAGTAGTAGTAGTAGTAGTAGTAGTAGTAGTAGTAGTAGTAGTAGTAGTAGTAGTAGTAGTAGTAGTAGTAGTAGTAGTAGTAGCAGCAGCAACAGCAGCAGCAGTAGTAGTAGTAGTAGTAGTAGTAGTAGTAGTAGTAGTAGTAGTAGTAGTAGTAGTAGTAGTAGTAGTAGTAGTAGTAGTAGTAGTAGTGGTAGTAGCAGTAGTAGTAGTAGTAATAATGAAACTGAAATTGGGTTTTCTCAAATTTTACTCAAAGGTCTCTTTGTCAAGCTTGAGGTTCTTTTATGTGCCTTAAACCTACGACACGAGACTACAGGCTTTACTTCCCTTCCGAAGGAAGCCGTGCAAAGTATTTTACGCCTGAAAACATCTACCGTCCTCCGCCGGGTTTGAACCTGCGAACTTGGGAACCAGTTACCCCTAGACCATGGCGTAATAATAATAATATTAATAATATTTATTACTGCTATTATTATCAACAATAACAACAAGAACAAAAGAAACGACCAAGTGACACTCCAATCTCTGCTACTTCCAATAATTTATACATTCCTATATTTCACGTCTCGGACCAAATAGCGTTCTGCAGCTGAGATCTAAATATTTTCTTGAGCGCTTTACGGAGGCTAAATCTCTAACAGCGTCGTAAAGCATTAGTTGATAATAAATGCGTTCTGTGCAGCACGTGGGCTCTGGACTAAAGCGAAGTGTCGTGAGCATGAGTTATGCCCTAGTTGCTTCTCTGCTCCACCTCCAGTATTATCGCATCTCCTAATATAAACATCTATACATAAATATAATAAAACACGTCACCCATCTAGTTAACGCTGGAGACAGTCATTATCTGCAATAGTGACAGAAGAGGGACCTAGAAACGGAAAAGATATTCATAAGCTGCCAGCATATGATTTACCGGATGTCTTCAAGGCAGACTGGTTCCACCGTACACTCCTGTTTACCAACTGCATAAAAATAAGAAGCAGAGAGCGTGGCTGCAACATTTCTATGCCTATGCAACTGGTCGTAATGTTTTATACTCGGCAGTCTTGTGTTTACCCAGCGTTTGTAGTTTTGTTTATTTATTGTTCATTTTCGCTTTGCGAGTTCTCACATTAACATGTAAAACCCTCATTGTTAAAGATCGCTGTTGGTAATTGTACATGTAAACTCATACAGACGGTGCATGTGCAATAAACTGGCTGATAGATCTTCGACACGCCTATCCACGTTCGACATAAATTTAGTAACTTTCCTTTGTTATTACTCTAAAACCTGTTCAGCTTTATAAAAACGTCACTCCTCGTCAATGTCCACTAACTGGACTCGTAAGCCAGCCTGTCCAACTTAGAGGGATAGGGGATCCAAGTATTTGGACAATTCAGCTGAAGTTGAAGGTAAGCTACAAATAAAAGTCTCTAAGCTGTGGAAATCTGCTAGCTTGAAAAAGTTGAGTCCTCTCTCAGTCCTGATTTGAAGAAAACGATCGTTTCAAGTAATCGTTACCTTGATAATGGAAAACAGAGACCACAGTTTAAGAAAGATGTGGTAGAAATAGAAGTATTTTGTGTGTAGCAAGCTTTGACACATTTTTAAAATAATCAGCTATGCTTATTTTGCAGAATGTTCCTCCTTTTTTTCTAATACCCACAAAATCACATTAAGAATAATAGATTCTCGTTCGGATCACAGACCTAAATAAAATTTTAAGGAACCACGTGTCCAGGCATTAAACTTCTTACAGAATTCAAGTTTTGTTTAAGGTATATCTCAAAGCAGCAGTTAAGAAAACTAATAAATGAGTATTTCGTCAGAAATAAAATGTTTTGGGTTTAGCCATACATTGAAATGGGCTTTTAAACCAAGTATAGCATTAATTAAACAATATAAATATTTTTCAAGGTCTAATTTTAATTAAATTATACATGCTTCAAAATAATATGACTCTTCTGGATGAAAGTCATGGATTGGACATAGAAGACATATTTGTTGAATACAACCAATAGGGCTAGGTAAAGAAAAAACAAGCTAAACTACGTAAAGAAATGAAATGATGTCCTCTTACAAGAGCTAGAAGTAGAGACAGTAATTGTTCCAGGAATAAGAGATGATCTATATCTTAAATAGTCCTTCAAGACTAACTGCAGGAAGAACAAATCAAGGAACAGCCATGAAGATCAACTAATTCTCCATATATTTAAACATGAGCGAAATAATAGTGTACCGCACCACGAATTCTTTTTCCCTTTGATAAAAGTCATATCATTATTGTTTATTTGAAAACTTCATCATCAAAATTCTTGCTGCCAACAGGAAACTTTTTCAAGTTGAGAAACAGATGAAAGTAACTTAAAGCCGTGGAGTGAATGTTGTATGTATTTTTGGATATTGATTGGGAACAATCTGAGCGCTGACTTGAAAGCGCATTTTCTTCATTCTTTCTTTTTCTTCCTGAGGTACCCATAACTTCTAACAAGTGTTTTGATGATTTAGAATTCAAAACGGTTTATATAAAGTAGTTTCATTGTGTCCAAACGAATGATAATGAAGTATTTTAAAGATAAAGCTGTGAAATTCCTGATTTGTACATTCACACTACTTTCTCAACTTACTGCGAATTTACATATGTAAATATACATTAGAGTACTTATTGAAAAACGCTTCTTGTATATAGCTTATGTTAGCTCTGATATATTTTTGGCAACAAATTATTTCTAATAAAGTAATTCAAAATGCCGAAACAACTTTAACATTTTTGGAATAACATGGAGGAATAAATTAAAAAATCTTAATAATTCTTGCAAAGGAAAGGAAAAACATAACCACAAATTTTCAATTATGTTTCTTTAAATCAATTACTTGCATTCTGGAGTGGGGAAAATGTGAAAAAAAGTATATTTTAATAACCTCTACATTTTAGAAAAAAGATACAGTTTCTGTGTCCCTAATAGTTTACTGGTTATAAAAGATAGAAACTTCAGACAACAGAAGAAGACTTCTCAATTTATTTATAACAAATTCATAAAATACATTTTATTTCTCGTGTCAGCTTCTCAGACATTTCACCGTAATAAACTTGTTAAAAATAAAGAAAATTTTTCCATGTAAAGGGTAGTTTGGGATGGGGAAATTTTGTAAAATCTTTTGCATCCTTCTAAGATGCTGAATTTAAATACAACTTTATTAGACACTTATTACTTGACTCGTTTTTTGAGTAATACTGCTCACACACATAAGGAACGTTTAAGTGCCTTGTGGAGGGCTCAGAGTATTTAAAACATGCGTTTTCGTTGAAATCTTCATACCCTTATTTTGGATGGAAATCAGTACTTCCTCCACATGCCTCCTAAAAAGAATGGACAGTGTCGGGAAATTTATATAAATGCACAGATACATCCTAAGAAGCAAGAAATTGAGATCTTCACAAATAAGAGTATAAATACGAGCCTAATGGCCCTTGGAAGCAGCGAAACAAAAAAGTAAATGGAATGAACAGCATTCCTAATTTGTGTGAGGGTGCATGAAAGAAGAAAGGTGAAGAAAAGTGATCAAAGAAAGAAACATACGTGTTTTGTAGCTGTTAAAGCTAGCAGAGTTGTCATTGTCACTTTGAATAACATGGCGTAGTGCCTGCGGCTGTGTTTATAACTGCTGTGTTCTCTCAAGGAGTGGAAATAAGACAGAGGGGTAGGGGATGTAACAGACGGACGCCATCTTTGATCAATAATTGAGTTGCCAACACTAGACCTTAAGTTTAAACCGAGCAGAGGAACCATGCGCCGCAAGATTCCGACTTCCGCGATCCCCTTGTTATTGTGTTATTTACTTTATGCAATTAACGTTCAATCATTAACCAAGACTCGCTTCGCAATTTGTTACGCGTTCTATGTCGCCATTGCACACTTCCTGTGAGGAGCAATGCCCTCCCTGGTGATGAACGAGATAGGAGATAGGCCTTGGTCATTTCCTGAGTTAATATTACGAAAACGTGGACGTCTCAATGAACAAAATACGCATCGATCTTGTTAGAACCAAGAACTCATTATGATGTGATGAAATATTGTGCCTGTTCAACCGAAAACCGGAAGAACATACATTTAAGAATGCCTTATAGTCCATCGCTGAGAAATAATCATCTCTCAAGGAAACATTTAAATCCCCAGTATGAAAGCTGCTTATGAATCATTACGAAATTACATCCCTATTTAGTTCTTGCAAAGTGTAGAAAAGGTACAAATGACATGCCTCTTCTTTGAAAGAGGTTATATACGCAAACCACGTGTGATACAGCTTCTTTGTTAGATGCTGACCGACTTTGTTGCATGGAATGATATCTGCAGTCAAAATAAACTTCATAAACCTATACGGTCAAGAAATAATGGTAAAGAAATAATGGCAACTTTTATTCCTTTTTTCAAGCTGCATATCGTTTGAAGCTTTTCTAATAGTATCAGCAACTACACCACATTCATTGTTTTTATAGGTCTGCAACAGTATAGCAGATGGGATGTGCAATTGGTTGGGTACTACCTGGCAAACAACTACATCAAGTATCCAAACACCAAATACGATGGTGCCATATTTGACTTCCTTCAATCTCCTATTCTCTGCTTTTTCGTGGTTTTCACTGGTCAGTGGGCAGATTCCGGGGTGGCTTCTCAAGTATTCTGATTTTCTTTCTGTCATTTCTCTTTCATTCTGTTTCATTCTCATATCTCAGGTGTGTTAGGACTGCTTGGTTGAGCCACTCTTCCTTGACAGCTCCACTGTGGCACAGGTTTTGGAGTCGAGAAATATTAGGAACTTCCGCGTGCCTTTGTGGCGTGTCTATCTCCGGCCTGTAACTTTTTGTGGTTCTTTCGCTATATGTTTTCGTCACAAGGCCATAAATGTGTATTTTCCCCGAGAGGGTGCAGCAGAAAGCGTAATGCAGAGTGGGCAGAACTCTTGTATTCTTATTGATTGCTTTCTGCAAGGCCAATGATTCCACACTACCTAAGCCAGTAGGCCCGCATTGAGACGGAAACAAAACGGATAGTCTATACTGACAGGTGTTCTTTATTTGCGGTGCAGTTACTTCCAAGCAAGGGGAAAAAAAGGATAAAACAAAAATACCTCAGGTGGTAAACTTTGTGGGAAAAGTGTTAAAACGAAGCAAAAAAAAAAAAAAAAAAAAAAAAAAAAAAGGCATCCCAGAGGGGATATATATTAAGGAAGGTACCATTCACGTTATATTTGTACCTATTATCGTTTATTTTGATTTACTTTTACAAACTATTATTACGGAAGCTTAGTTTGCTACATGCATCATTATAATCGAGAAAAGCGTTGCAGTGATTATTTCACTTCACATTTCTTGAAGATACAAGAATCTACAGTTTATGAAGAACATAAAACTTTCTAATTTACTGTAAATGTCAACATAATGTAATAGATGCATAATTGTAAATTAATATCCACAATGTATTACTATGTATGGTCGTGATAAGACTGCGTGGTCTAAACGACCTTAAATAAATATTTACAAAAAAAAAAAAAAAAAAAAGATATTAGCGGAAACAAATCGATAGTAATATGTTTCAAAACCAAGTCGCTATGCCTGGTCTAGAAATTCCATATTGTTTCCATGACATTCCAAGAAACAAGTGAAGACTGACATCACTTAAAAAAAATATTGAAAAACGCAAACCAATAACAACAAATATCTCTGAACGGTGCATGTCACAGAATAACTACGATTTACTGAAACGTATACCTACATTACCATGGTTTCGAAATGACGATATTTACGTTGACAACACATTTTCTAACCTTATTTGTCATTGGTGGGCAACAAAAAAGGGGACTAATTCTTCACCCTACAATCCGATTTGAAAAAAACAATTTACACTAAATTAAGGAGATTGCTTAGGAAAAATTTACATTTTGAACCTTGCATTCGTTATTTAAGACACAAATACAAAATTTAAAATTGGGAAGTGATTTGTCGAGTTTTTGGTGGTCATTGAGTGATTACTAAATGTACTCTTAAAGTACTCCGACATTTTGAATTGCAATTAACTGTTTTAGAAGATATTGGCTGTCGTATTTCCGAATTTTATAATAATTTTGCACATTATTACACTTTACGTATTAAATGTGTATATATTATATGATTTTTTATCCTTTATCATTCATATTTAAAATTATCTTTTTTCTACAGACCTATTAGCAGGCAAGAGACCTATTCTGACAACCCTAAAACGGGACGGATATCCAACTACTGGACTTTCTCTCAAATTTCCCTTGCAGCTACAAGAATATTAGCAATAATTTCTGCAAAATGTTTATCTCGACTGACATGAAGAAGATAGAGTAATACGTTTTGTAGGAGTAGTTAGTACAAGGGTAGAGAAATTCATGTGACTGTAACACAGAGTATTTTAGTTATGCTGTCATACCCATAGATACATACATAAACACACATACACAGATGCTGAAAACATCATATCACCATATCACCTCTGCCGTACGGATATGGGCGTGAGGTCGGCTATTGCAATGTTCGAACAGGTTACGCTTAAGAGATTGACCATTTTTCCTCTTTATAGGATTAGGATATATAATTATCATTTATATGATTTGTTAGATGTATCTCTTAGAATTGATTGTAAAATTCTATAGCTAAAATCAATACTGTCACTTAAGCCCCTGTGTATATAGTATTATTTTCATTATTTCTAACAATCACATAGTAAGTTTCACAAGTATTCGCCTTCTACCCAAAAACTAGATGCCACATTTCACTGGAAATACACGTTTTGAAGCTCCCTGAATGAAAAATAAGACCAAAAGCTACGTTTTTCACAGATTTGCTGACAAAAAGTTGGTGAAATACCAAACTTGATATTTAAGAAAGGTATTTCCATGTCAGTTAAAATTGTTATCTTTCATTTTATGCGAATAGTATTGAAGTTTGCTTTATTCTTGACTTTTATATAATAGATAAATCGTAAACAATACGGCAGTATCTTACTACACATATAATATAGATCTCAAAGCACACAGTATAGGTCAGCTGTATCTTTCTGTGGCATTAAGCACTTCCGAGATATTTTTTGTTATTAGTATTAGTTTTCAACTAGGTAGTTACAGTTTTTCAAGTGCTTGGTTTTTCTTATGATCATCAAGGAACCTTGTATTTCAAAGCTATTACATAGAAATCAGAATTTCAAAAATCTATCTTGGCCTGCTGTATCCTTATATGTAACTTCAATGAAATGTGTAATAAAGGGTTATCTGGATTAACAAGAGGAATAAACTTCTAGAAGAGTGAATGCAACACATGATAATTTTGTTTAGCAATAAGTGAAGTTATAGGTGGTATGGTACAAGGACGGACGACATACTAATGAGGGTCTTGGTTGCTCACAGCATGTTGCAATATTCGTGGTCAGCATTGTACCTGGTAACTAGGATATGGGGAGGAGAGGGGGTTGTCCGAGCAAGTAGACAAGCAGGGTCTTCTCCTGCTAATGAAGCTTGCCTCATACAACGAACCACCATAACCCTTCTGAATATTTATTAGCATCATCTGCCTCTGACCTCTCCTCTCATTTACTTCTCTCCCCTCTCCTTTTACGTCGTCTCTACTTTACCCCAGGGTATGAATACAAGAGCAGAGATGCAACAAAGTTAAGATGAACAATAATTAATCATCTTCAGGCCAAATATATAACGCTTTTTATATACCGTAAAATTAAAGGGCGAAGTCAATTGTTAGAAGAAAGAAAAAAAAAGTATTTGCAAAAACCAGCTTAGATGTGACAGCTGATGTGAATGAATTCGGTCAGGTACAGGGTTGTCTGGCTCATGACGTAAGCAGCTGGTTTTATGTTTATTGTTGACACAAATAACATATTATTACAGAGAACTTCTTAGTCCTCTTCATTACACTTGCATGAAAATATATTTTTCACACGTAACTCAATTTGAAGCTCTTATGTTTACAGGAATATGAAATACATTTTACCACGTATCATACATAAAATATCTATGGTTCTAAAGATATTTTGCTGGACAAGACACGTATTTAAGAGGTGGAATCAGGACTGAAAACAATGCCATAGCCGGGATCTGAACCACGGATCTTCCGCTTATCGAGCGGCTGCTCTAACCAGGAACCTAGCCTGGCCAACTATGACATTAAATTCCCCAACCGATTATAAATAAATAATAACTATCTAAAGCTTATTTAAACTATTGTAAGTCGTCCTTGGGGTATTTATTTATCTCTGATGTGAGATTCTCTTGTGGTCTAACCGGAAAAGTACGAATCGGTATGTATGCTAAGTTGTTGGCGTCAAAATCTAGGATGTTGTGACCAATGCTTCTGCAAGCTACGGCTGAGTAATTAATACAGACAATCTAAAGTTCTATTTTACTTTATTTTATATTCAGTGATCTCCATTGTTTCCTATATAGCGCTAGGGCGTTATATTATAATCAGATATAGGAATTTCTAACCTCAAAAGCTATGCCGGAGGTAAAGAAAATTCAACTGTCGCTGGACAGGCGTCGCAGATATAAGCTACCGCATATCCTTAGCACTTCTTTTGGCGTCTGCAGACAGAACTAGTGTCACGACCATTGGCCTTTCTTGTTTTGCATTGTTTTAAGCGCAAAGGTTTGAGAGTAGATGACCTGAAGTCAACTGCTTAAGAATTCCTATGCTTGTTTATCAGTAAGGGGCGGAGCAGCGTGACCGGTTTTGTTAGGTTACCTTAAATTGTGCTATAGACTGTTATGTCAAAGGAGAGAGGGTAACTCTATAAGTAAACAACGAGAGAGAGAGAGGCGGAAGAGAAGAACTGAACTCCATGGTATCGCGGAATCAGTGGATAAGCCTTTTGCCAACACTGGTGTATTTCAGAAAGGCTGAGAGGGGGGTATTTTAGTGAGATTAAAATCCATAATAATATACCGGGTGTTACCGAAATTAGTGCAGATTCTTCGTGTGGTGGTAGGAAACATCCATACAGGTATTTTAACACAATGAACCTTGGGTCCGAAATGCATTGTTATGGGTATACAGAGTAAAAACGCACGACAACTTGTTCAACGCACATTGTGTTTACTAATTATAATAAAAATGGAAGGTATTGCATATTATTTTACAGTAATTGTTGGAAATGGCCACCATGGACCTGGATGCACAGCTCCGCGCGTCTAACCGCGATCTGACGAACTATAGGAAGTATATATGGATGTTTCCTGAATTCCGATGGTTTGGAATGGTCGAGGTGGACCCGTTCCATGGCCACCAAATTCCTCAGATCACCATTAGATTTCTTTTTGTGGGGGCACATGAGCTCTCTAATCTATAAGACTCCCGTGAACACAGAAGCAGATATTGTAGCAGCGGCTGCGGAAATCAGCAAGCATCTATGCTTCTTAGAGTTCATCAGTCCGAGGTGAGACGCACGGAGATGTGCAGCCAGGTCAATGGTCACCATTTCCAACAAATACTGTAAAATAGCATGCAATACCTTCCATTTTCCTTAGAATTAATAAATAAATAAACCTTTTTACCCTATGCACCCATAACATTGCATTTCCGACCCAGTTAAAACACTTGTATGGATTTTCCCTTCCACCACATGAAAAATCTATACACATTTCGGTAACACCCGGTACCTAAAATACAGTGCACCTTCAGGCTTAAGATGCTTCAAACAATATTGCCAATTTAAAAGTAAATTAGTATAAACTTTAGAATGCCACTATTTTATTTTAGTCAAGGCTGTGATTTTTATGAAGTTCTGAATAGTACGAAGGGTATCGTATTTAGGTTTTTGAATATTAGAAAGATAGGGAATGGTCCCCAACTGGGAATTGAACCCGGGATCCCTCGCACAGCAGGCAGGTAATCCACAGACTGAGCGATGGGGTCAGCCATAAATAGATGTGTTTGCGCTTTCAAAGCTAATATAATCTTTATTATTTGTCTTAAAGTAGCTTCTCTGTGCAGCATCTGTTTCTGAAATCTTTTGACCATTCTTTTGTTGATGCTCGCGTCACTTTCACAAGCCATGAGGAACAATCATTCAAGCGAACGCCAGGTGCCAGCATTGTGCACGGTCACCAGCATGACTCATAAGAAAAAATAAATGGGGGGAGTAACTGTCACCTACATGTCAGCAGACGTGCGACGCTTAATTACGAAATTAGTCATCAGTCCATTGTGACTTTCTCCCATGTTTGGACATCATTAATACGCTTGGGGAATTATCTTCCACAGAGAAGAAGCATTGTGTCAAATACAATCTCCTACAAACGACTTAGAACAACTGTTGCCAACGTTGGTGTAATGATGATAGTATCTGTTTAATCGGTAGGTAAATTCCAAAAGATCCGTATTCCAATTTAAATGGATTTCGAGGAACCAAGAAAATTCTAGCGGTGACTGTAATACTCAATTACTGAAATGCTTTTGGAATATTAATACAACTTACTGCATCTAGCTACATTTTATTATTATTATTATTATTATTATTATTATTATTATTATTATTATTATTATTATTATTATTATTATTATTATTATTATTATTATTATTATTATTATTATTATTATTATTTTTTTATAGTTTAAAATATTCTAGAAATAGATATTATTTTGTGACAAAATGAAAAAATCAGTCCGGTTGCTTTTCTATCACTTCGTCTTCTAAACTTTTGCTCAGTCCTTTCAGTGTCTTTCTTCACTTTCTCTCTCTCTTTCTCTCATGCACTAACTCCGACCATGCAATCACTCGATGTTCTTCACGGCGACCGCATCACTGACGCACTGAAGGATTCAAAGCTGTAACTGTAACTGGCTCTCCGGTGCTTCCTCGCCTCCTTATAAGACAAGGTCACACGGACCTTTCACGACTCCTTCAAACACGATGACATAGCTAGATCTTTCTGCAAGGCTCCAGAGAAAACCCCTTTTGGTTCTGCCGCTCTGATTGTTGTTAGTCACGTACACACAAACAGTCGCGCGAGGCAGCCTGACCTTGGGCACCTATATTTCTTCCCCGGCTGGCATGTGGTGTGAAATAGCCTAGCCCGACAGTCCTTTGTTTTGTGGCGACATCACATTATGCATACTTTATGTGGTATTTATTCGCATTCCAAAATTCTTCAAACGCCTTCATCAAGATTATGAACAGGTTCTTCCTTCCTTCTACAATTTTCCTCAACAGTTTCATGTCTTTTCTATATAACGTTTCTTTTTTATTTTTCCATTTGTTCCTTCTACTCTGTTTCATTCCTTAATATCTCTCTCTATTTAAAAAAAAAAAAAAAAAAAAAAAAAAAAAAAAAAAAAAGAACTGATGTGTTGCACTCACATGACTTTCTCTACCCTTGTACTAACCGTTCTTACAAACTCATATTTCTATATCTTCGCGTTAGTTAAGATAAACATTCGCAGAAATTGTCTTATTGGTCATTTCCTTGTAGGTGCAAGTGGAATATGGGAATACAGTAGGCTTTGTGCGAAAGTCAAATCTTTTAAAGCTTTCAAGTTCCGTTCCCTTTGAACGCTTAACATAAAAAACATGAATAACGAGTTCCATTTGACAGAAGTATAAGTTCTAGAAAACTCATACAAATAACAAGCAATATCTCCGAAATGGGTCACTTCACAAAAAATTTGTTCAGAGTTAAATTGCGTGTTTTATTAAAATCCACATTTTTGTGCAGTAAGATTTGGTCTATCTCTTACGGTTTATGTGCTATGCCAAAGTCGTTCAGAGTAAATACGACTACAGCGGCTATAGTCAGAAGATATACATTTCATTTGTCATAAAAATATCTCAAATATATGACATTTTAATAAAAATCGTTAGTTATTTTCAAGATTACACATGTAACGTAGTAGAATGTGCACCAAGGACACTGTGGAGGAATTTAGCGCATGTAAAGGTATGTTATTATGATCAGGTCGTTCATATCAGAATACAGATGTTGCATGCATTCCGTATTAAGATACCAAAAGGAATGTTAACAAATTGTCACAAACGTTCGTTCTCAAACGTCAACGCTCTCCAGCGTCCAAACCGAGCATTTCCGGACAAAGGTTCCTATTTGAATATCGATCTACGTATTTGCCATTCCGCTCAACGTACTAAGGTTTGAAATGACCTCAAAAGAAATAATGAAGTGGCGTTAAGCCCAGGGAATTGGGTGGCCGTGCAAGTGGTCCTCCTCTTCCGATCCAACGCTCAGGATGTTTGCGATCTAGGAAGCGCAGTACGTTGACATAATGTAGTGGCGCTCTTTTTGGGGCCATATCAAAGCTGTGTGTATCATTGGACGATCCAGTGGACGAGCACTGGTAGCCAGAATAGCTCTGGCATCTGGCGAACTTTTGCACATGCCTGGGGTATCCGAGCGAGTGTGGTGGTGGTGGTGTGTTTGAATATCTTTTGTAACCTATTACACTAAACCCTGTTCATAATAAAGTGTATTACGCCTTAACAGAATATCATTCGTACTGACTCGGGGTCGTGTTTAGGAACGTGGTTTCCTACTCAAAAGTTACTCTCGCTGCTTACTTCTTCTGTTTCTTAAGTTTTTCAGTAACCTCTTGAAGCACCCTGTATTAGTTTATAGTAGCTACCACTCCCCAGGAGAAAGGGATGAAGTGAACAAACCGCAGGAGGCCACAGGCCCCGGGTAAACAGAGATGGTATTTAAGTTTAATGTCTTTCAAGGATGCAACACGAAGATTTTGAAGAAAATTCCTCCACCCTAAACTACTCTTTACATGGACAATTTTTCGAAAAGTTTGACTTTCTTGAAAATGGCTCTAACAATTTTGATTAAAATGCCATATGTTTAAGATATTTTTATAACAAATGAAATCTATATTTTGAACTTTTTGTCTATAGCCTATGTAGTCCTGTCTGCTCTTGATGACTTGCAGAACTAGTACTATACAAAAAAATAAATCTCATTAAGATATACAACCTATGTCCAAATGCAATTTTTTGTGGAATGAACCATTTCGGAGATACTCTTTGTTTGTGTGAGTTTAGCACAAACTCACACAAACGTTTCTCAAATAGAAAGTGGTTATTCACTTTTTTATCTCCTGGCCCTGCAAAGGGAATGCAATTTCAAAGCCTCTATACAGTGACTAGCTTTAAAAGATATGAATATTGCTAACATGAAGAATATGGAGAATCAAAAGTTCTAATAATGGTTCAAGAGTAGAGAAAGCTATATGAGTGGAAGACAACAGAGTTTTGAATTTATGATCTTGTTAATGAAAAATGTGATGTGTTGCACTCACATGACTTCCTCTATTCTTGTACTAACCATTGCTACCAACTCTTATCCCTATATCTTCTTCGTGTTAGTTGAGATAAACATTTACAGAAATTATCTTATTTGCTTATTTCCTTGTAGGTGCAAGGAGAATATGAGAATACAATAAGCTTTGAGCGCTAGTCAAACCTTTTAAAGCTTTCAAATTCCGTTCTCTTTACACGGTTAACATAATAAATTGAATAACGATGTTCCATTTGACAGAAGTATGCTCCCCAAAACTGACACAAATAACAAGACATATCTCCGAAATGGTTCACTCTATAAAAAACTTTATTTAGACATAAATTGTGTATTTTAGCAAGATCTAGATGTTTTATATGCTAAGGTTTGGTCTATCCTTAACGGATTATCAGATATGCAAAAGTCATCCAGAGTAAATAGGACGTCATGGGCTATATCCAGAAAATTCAAGATATATATTTAATTTCTCATAAAAATATCTCAAAATCGTTAGAGCCATTTTCAAGAAAATCAAAATTTTCCATGCAAAGGGTAGTTTAGGGTGGAGGAATTTTCTTCGAAATGTTCGTGTCGCATGCTTGAATTACATTAAACTTAAATACCAAATTTGGTTTTTAAGCGACTTGTCGTTTTTGAGTTGTGCTGTCCACAGACTGACAAATACACGGACCTTTTTGTAAAAATGCTTTTTTTTGGGGGGTTCAGGGGGCTTCAAAACATATTTCCAGTGTAATCTCGACATAGACGATTTGGGTGTAATATAATACTTTCTCTACTTTACTATACGTAGTAGAGAAAATAAAAAAACGAACATCTAAATTCTAGTGCTTGCATTTTATTCACATCGACAGCGGTTACACAGTTAACTGCGCAGACATTTGAAGCTATGTGCCAAGCAGTACACAATTGCACCCAACAAACTTTCTGTTGTGAATGATTACTCAAAAAATTAAAGTAAAAGTGGCAAAAGTAGGTAAATCACAAGGTTTTAGTCCATTAGACCCTGACACTGGGTACAGTGTTTGCAATAATCCATCACAGGCTTTGTTTTCTGGGAGACGGCTGTAAAACCTTGTGGTTTACGACAGTTTGTTGTGAAATGGCGGGACGGCACTTGTTGCATAATACTTTTGTAACATTTGTGTCACTGTCATTGCCGTCATGTGTCAATATGAAGACAGGGGGTCAAGGATAGAAATGATAGAGTCACAGCGTAAGAGGTCTTCTGTGTCTCTCAGGGCGAGTAAAGCATCTACCCATGATTTATTATTTGGGTTTCTGGAATACACTTGCCTGACATGTTCTCTTGTATGTTTTCTCTCTTGGCTAGTTTTCTAATATGTAAATCGGTTATCTCAGTAGTTTATTCTGCAAAACTATGAAAACCTACAATGGTAATTGTTTAGAGTATTCCGCGAAATAATTAATAATTCATTTATTTAATACTTAGTTCACAAGCGACATGAAATTACAGAAAGGAAAGTATAAACTCTTTATGAATTTTATTCTGTGAAATAATTATCATAGCAATTTTCGTTTCATGACTTACCTAATCTTTTCTGTTAAAACACTCGTATTTAATTGATATTGCAAGCAGAACCTAAACCTGAAATTTGATTACGTTGAAGTCACGAAGTCATCTACACATTTAAGAAAATCACAGCATAAAACACAAAAACCTTCATTTCTCACTGGAAATCAAACTGAAGGAATAAACCGAATGAAGGAAAATTTCACTTGCATTTTTAAGCTGTTTGCTTTTGGTTATTGATCTAATTCGTCAGTTGTCAGTCCAGTGTGTCCAAAATGATCTCTGATGTTACCTATATCCTGAACCGCACTTATACTAATTATATTAGTCCAAATATGCATTATTTTATACAACTTTTCAGTACTGGAGTAAAATGTTGCTCGAATAATATTTCTCCTTAATTTTATGTAAGCCTCTTGTAATTTCAACATTAAAATGCATTTATATATAAATTTATAAGACAATGTTTGTGAAGAAGTTATATTCAGAGCTACCCATAACGTACCTTCCTTGGCATGGCGTGTTCATCGATTTATTTTACTTTTTTTACACTATACTTTTCATTCAAAAATAAAACACAATACTGGATAAAGCAAAGCAGACTATACAGTACTTTAATGTGATCAAACTGGAACGATTATCAGTTATTATTATTTTTTTCTCCGTTACTATATTGCATTTCATAATCCTTCGTTGGAGTGAAAGTCTGGGACGGGGTATTTGTGCGAAAGTCTTAACGAAGCTTTACTCCTCGCAGCCTAGCATCAGTCGGAGAGCTATAAGATTCTATTAATATTATCACAGCGATAATACGGATATATTATATTGATGAAAGAACCAATATTACTTTCCACAATGCCTTAAATATTTTATTAGCACTCAAAAATCGTCAGCCTTCTCACGAATCACTTTTACAAATATATTCAATGTTCAATATTCCTTCGAAACTCACTGAAATAGAGTTCCTTTTATGTGGATATAAAATAAACAATTTTTTTTTCTTTTTCTTCATGATATACAATTAATATGCTTCGTCGTTACACTATCACTCAATTCCTTCTTCTTCAGCCTACGCTGCCTTTATTTTAGCATAGTTATTTCAGGGGGCTTTCTGTTGCCTCTATATCTACATTCGGAGTTATTTCAGAGGGTTTACACAAAATATTGCCTCAAAAATGTATTAAGTAGACACATTTTAAGAAAGTGTAATTTAGGTGAACGCCGAACCCGCAGAAAACTATGAACATTTTATTTTTCAACCTAAGTTAATACAGTCTTTAAGGACTTAGGTTTCAAAATTCATGATATACCTACAGTTCATTTATGTAAGAGATAAAAAAAGCATTACAAAACGTAATAACAAAAAAAATAAATAAATAAATAAATAAATAAAATAAATAAATAAAAATAAAAAAATAAATTAGTGTCTATTTCTATGTACACATAGTAGATCCACATTTACTGGGGTTCGCTCTCCAAAATTTAAAAACCACTGGTCGTTTCAAATTTGTAACACAACACGCTCTTTAAAGTATTAAGGTATATGATTAGAATGGCCTATTATGATTGTTATTGCTTGTTTTCATACAGAATTACATTAAATACATTTCTACATATGATAGAATTAAATCAGTTTTAAATGAGAAAACCTGCTGCAAGCTATCTTTTCCTCTCTCGCAAGTCTCATTGCATTAGTTTTCCTGGTAGATTTGTGCATTGATAGATTTAATATTGCAAGTTGTTGTATGCTCTGATAGGAAGAATGGCGCCATGGACAATAAGTTAGGCAGCTCGTTTATCACTGCAGCAGTGATGTTGCAGTTCCAGCTACCGCAATTTGTAGACAGAACGACGCCGTGCAACTTTGGTCCTGGCATTCCAACGTCCATAACTACCGCCCGTTTCTGCGAGGCTCTTACCACCAGCAATCTACTTAATCAAACAATATTTCCGATTCTTATATGCAGAAATGGTTCCAATAATGTCACCTGCCATGAGTAGTGTATGAAACCGTAACACAGAAAGAGAGATGGTTCCGCGGTAACGTGTAAAGCTTGAATTTTGGAGGTCTTAGGTTGATTCCCGCCGACCACCCAGTCCAACCATGGTTTTTGCGTGATTTCTACGGATCGGTGGGCGAATTCTGGTGTGGTTCCACGTCTACCACGACTTTCCTGTACCCATTGGGCTGAGGGACCAGGCGACGATGTTCGGTGTGTTACGGCTGGGCCATTGGGGTGCACTTTGTGAAGGTTTCTCCCTGACGGACAAACCCCGAAGTGTTCGGGACTTGAGCAGCTTCGGATACATGCCATCTGGAATCGTTAGGGACTCCGTTCATATTTGCGTACGTCTTCTCTAGTCCCCCTTCAAGCCTCTTCCTCGCTCCCAGGAGTCGCGTTTAAATTAGAAAGAGCCAAATTAGCCTTCGTGTGGGGCTGTAGCTCGTTTTGAAGCCCCCTCCATGATGCATACCTTTATCGTTTACAGAAGTCGAAAAATTTAAAAGCCACTAGAACATTAACATTCCTTGTTTAATTCTTGTTTATTATTAACAAAAATTCACCAGAATGAGAAAATCCCCTCTACATAAACTACCCTTAACATGGAAACATGTTTGTTATTTTCTACCTTCTCAAAATCGCTTAAGAATTTTGGTTAAAATATCACATTTAAGTTATTTGCATGACAAAATAAAATGTATACTTTCTCATGTCCATATTTCAATGTGTGAGTTGTCTATGGATTGCCATTAATTGGGATTGATTTTAAAATGTTACATAACTTTAAACTGTAACGGAATAATTTGGGCTGGGGAGGGAATTTCCTTGAAAACATTCACATCTTTAGTACATGCTGAAAACGTAATACCAAATTTGGTATTTAATTAGAGTTATGCTGTTCAAAGAGAGAGAACCAGACTGTTTGTGAATTTTTGGGGGCCATTCTCCAGTGAAATCTTGAGATCGAATTTTCGCAGTACTTTTGCATTTACTACAGCTAAACAGTGGAGAAAGTAAAAGGTATTATTTTTGAAAATATATCTACCCATACAATAATAAAACGATAGGTGGTTTACGAATATTTTTATCAAACAAAACCCAATTAATCTACATTTGGCTAAGCAACCAGCACAAACCTTACGTTACATTCTATATGGAATTCCATTACAGAGACATGGATGGAATCCAGTACGACGTGTTTAGAGATATGAACTCAGATACTAATCCAGGATCTGGTGCATACTTTAATGCAGCTTATGTAACATTAATTATCTTCACTGCTGAGTAAAACAAGTTTTACGTTAAAGAAAATTAAATGATAATTAACCTGTTCTTGAAAACACAGCTGCAATTATATTATCTTTATGCTTAAAAATTGCCTCTATATTCAATGAAATTAACCTTGACTTATATTTTGTTTGCAGAAGAATTTTTTGTTTCACTTTGTACTATTCATCTGCTAGTGCTGCTTAATCGTTTATGTAATGCTTTCAAGTGAAATTAAAAATATATTTTTTTTCCCCTGGAAATTAACTGTTGTATTCTTTTAACATAGAAAATGCTAGGAAGTGTGACTTTTTAAAAATACTAGCTGGAGTCATTTGCTTTTTTTGCTTCAAACTTTAAGCACACTTAAAAACGATCGGTCTGGTCTGGAATTGAACCCACCAGTAAGTCTGCGTCTATCAACTGAGTCACCCAGACCGACGGTTTTGCCTTGGATTTCTTATTTAAAATATCGCGTATTAACATGAACTTAGTGAAAGTTGCTTGCACTGTTATAAACTTCTCTTATTTTGAATCTAGCTCTTAGATCCATTCCAAGAATATAATTTAATGGTGAATTACTGCTTAAAATGCTAAAGGCAGGGGTTATGCACTCCTCAGTACAGACTAATGGTGTGTTATAATTAATGTTAGGGGTAAAAAGGTTATGTCTTGCTTGCCAAGAGGGTGAACACAGACAAGGAAAATGGAGGAGATGGGACTGACTGACTTTCTTCTCTAAATTTTCACCACACTCGCGTTAGCAGAAAGATACATTTTACTCATTGAAAAGAAAATTAAGATACCAAATATTTTCCAAACGAGCATAGTTGTGTTGCTTAATGGTTTTTTTTTTTTTTTCCTTTAAAAGCACTATAAGAACGGACTAAAAACATCTGGAAAATCTTTATGAATCTCGTCCAATGGCAAATCCCATGCAAACACTCTCAATACGTCTGCAAAGGATGTAATTATGATTTCTTATGTAGAGTTAAGCGTCGCAACGAAAAGGACACACTTTTAGTTCACAGTATCTTCAATGTATGAATTTTTTATTCCAGACCCTGTTTATTTTGACATGCATTCTCTCGCACACCTTTGCCTTCCCCATTACCCTGATAGGTTTATACACAATCACGATGTTCAAGCCCTGTGCAAGGAAAAAAATCTGATATGTTGTACTCACATGACTTTCTCTACTCTAGTACTAACCATTCTTACAAACCCTTATTCCTATATCTTCTTCCTCGTTCAGGCCCAAATGACCCAGCTGTCAACGGGCCCTAAAACCCCACTCACTCACTCACTCACTCACTCACAGACTCACTCACTCACTCACTCACTCACTCACTCACAGACTCACTCACTCACTCACTCACTCACTCACCCACTCACTCATTCACTCACTCACAGACCCACTCACTCACTCACATCACTCACTATATCTTCGTGTTAGTTGCGATAAACATTGCATATTTTCTTGTAGGTGGAAGGGGAATATGGGAATACAGTAGGCTTTGAGCAACAGTCGAGTCTTTTAAAGGTTTGAAATCCCGTTCTCTTTGCGTAGTTAACTTATAAAAAAATTAATAACGGTGTTCCATTTGACAGATAGAGATATACATTTCGTTTGCCATTAAAGTATCTCAAACATATGGAATTTTAATTAAAATCATTAGAGCCATTTTCAAGAAAATCAATATTTTCGAAAAATGTTCCACGTAAAGGATAGTTTAGGGTGGAGCAATTTTCTTCAATATCTTCTTGATGATTTGCAATGGAGTTCCACAAACCCTGGGCTTGCATTGTTTACAGTATGGAAATGCTTTCTCAGTGTCCTCGTCTGACCGCTTCATTGTCGCCGGGCCGCGCATTTACATCTATAAACTCAATATATTCAAATACAAATTTGTAATATTTCTATATGTACAAGATAGTTTCTAAATCCTCTGCGTACAAAATATTAAGCTTCAAGGGTTCTACTGATACAAGAATAATTTAGGATATCTTAAGATGTACGTAAGAAATTTCAAGAGATTCACAAAATTGCAAATTAGAATTTGATACGTAACGCAATTATACTTACTTTAATTTCTATAAGAATTCCAAATCTTGCAAAATTGGATTTGTTATCTTACGGAAACATTCTACTTAAATTCAAATCAGTAGGTATAAAATACCCTATTGCTTTTGCCATTAGCCATTTAAAGGAACGTATTGTAATCTAAAATTCCACCTAAGCTATACTCTATCATTCACAGAACATAGGCTCAAAGTTCATGAGTTTGTATTCTTCTAAGCTTGGATAAACTGTTCTCTTTAAGTATACTCCAGGAAAACGGTAATACCTGTTTTTATAGATGATTACACTCAATTATGAAAATACTTCCTTGCTGTAGGCTCTTTCTTAAATGTAACATGTGTATGAAATTCAAAAGCTTTATATTATGAGAAATGAAGTTGACCTACTTTTCCATAAGGCAAGCACACTCCTTAAATTAATGTTGTTAGGGAACGGTTTATACGTAAGTAGGAGAAATTTTGTGTTCATGTAATGGGAAGCACAGAGTAATAGACGTCTATTTACAGCGTTTCTCCCTTAGTACTTACTTACTCCACACCTTAATGGCAACAGGTGCTCTTTTACATAAACCTTTCCTCCAAAATTCAGTGATTAAAGTGACGATAATGTATATAGTTTGTGAATTTTAAAACATTCAACGTATTACTAATACTAGACTGATTCTATTGAATTTTCTATGCTGAGAGCTTCTTTTATTATGTTAATTGTTCATTTAACTCTTTGACTGCAATATGTATTATTCAATTAAACATTTTAAATTGCTTTTAAATCCTTTTTGGTCAATTACAGCTCAATGTTTGCTATTTAGGACAAAGTAGAGTTTTAAAGACATTAAGAATTTAAGGAAAAACTTTAGGAAGATATACTACAATTTATTGTCAGCCTGATGAGATTTAAAAAAATCCAATTATAATCCAGGATTTGTAAGTATTTTGGATATAATTTATGTCAGACTATACAGCTTTATGAATATTTTATTATTTTACATCAGTTTCTTCAATACCACCTCAGCAATATTTGTTATATTTCACTTTCTTTTCATGTCAAAGTTAGAGCGATGTCCAACTTTTGCGAAAGTGGGGAAATTGAGTTTTCCTCTTTCCAACATACGTGGACTTTGCCTCTTTTTAACCCCCAGCCGTGCATTGTGTTGGTTACATGTGTGTTGTGCTTGATTTACGAAAGCTCTTTCAAATCTTATGCAATAAACATCTGTTCTTTAGTGATTTCCTTGGTATTGCTTACGTTTAAGAAGTCTATCAATGTTTGAAAGCCTTAGAACATCCACCAAGTGATCGTCGCGTAGCATATTGTGATACAGACCTTTAATATGGTTTAATTTGGAGAAATACTGTTCGCAAATATATGCAGAGCTACGAGTATATTCACTCATACAAACTATTTTTGCAAATGCTTATTTCTGTATCTACTTTCTAATCGACATAAGTATTTTTAGAAATTACCTTATTGCTAGTATTCTTGTAGGTACAAGGGGAATATGGGAATGCAGTAGATTTTAAGTGATAGTGAAATGTCTTAAGAGCTGGTTGGCCTTTGAAATCTCGTTCTCTTTGCAAGACCAAGGAATGAAAAAACGAATACCTATTCCTATAAGAAAAAAAAAAAGGAAAAACTATTGGCAAATTGGAAAAGAATATCTCGAAAAAGAAGTATTTGACATAAATTCTGTGTTTTAACGAGATATATAATTTATATTTAGTATACTTTGGCCTATCTCTTACTGTTTACCATTTATGCAAAAGTCATCTAGAATGAAGAAGTGTTCTGAGAACATTCCCAGAAAATTCAAGGTATGACTTAGAAACTTCCATGGAATCGTCTGTTTGTGTCCATCACTGCATACTCACTGCCTCTCCCTCCGACTGAGGAGTGGAGTGAGTTATTGCCGCTCGCTGCGTAAGGTTCTCCAAAGAGAACATTTTGGACATCCCTGGTCTAGAGCGATCTCAGAGGATGCATCATAGCAACGTCTAGAATTCCCTGAGTGGTTTACTATAAATAAGGCTGCATGAGCTGAGCGCATTGGAGTAGACCGATAGCGGGAAAAGACAGCAGTCATACCAATAGAGCTCTAATGCTTAACAAGGGAAGGTCATCTAACGCTTGTAACCGGTTAATTTATTTCGTTAATGCAAATAAAAACTACGAAGCCTAAAACTGGTTTCATTACGTGTATTATGTCACGATTGAATCAAGTTTAATCTTATAATTTGAAACTTAAAGTAAATATTAGTTATATTTTAACAACATAACGTGACTAGTGGGTGGATGAGTGAAATTTAAGGACCAGTCGACAACTAGGCCGTTTGGGCCCATAGAACATAGAATTACGCGTTTATTTGGCAACATCTATACCCACCAACATTGCATATATAGAGAGAAACATTTGTATTTGTGAGGAAGGGAATTACCTGGAAACCACTCAATCGATCTTAGCAATTCTTTCAGCGTTGCAGAGCTCTGTTCTTCGGATAGAAAAGGGCTAAAAAATATTTGCAAAATGCTATGGGTGTTTGATATTTATTATTAATTTCACACAATTGCAATCCCTTTCGCTAAATGTGAATATCAGGAGATATGTAAGGCACTTTATTGTGCGAACAACAGATTTGCCTGCGTGTTTGCCTGCCTAAAGCGGTAAATGAGGAGACTGAAAAGCTTTAAAATAGACTGCTGTTGTAGGGAGGATTTGCGTATCACAAAAACTCCCTCTGATTTCATGGTTATGTAGGTTTTTGGTATAATTTTACAAAACTTGATGCACTTGGGTTTTGGAAGCTGAAAAACCAACAAGTTACCCTAAAGCTTTCACCGCAACCCTCTAAGGCCACCACTTCAATCCTCTGAAACTATCGCTACTATATTTTAAACACCTCATATAGAAATATGTACTGTTTATACCATCTGGAGTGCAATTTATACCATACAAAATACCAAAGATTTTTTAAAAAAGTTTTTAAAATTGTAAAAACTACCCTACGGTTTATTTTCAACCAAAACAAACAAACTTTGTGCAGTTGTGTTAAACCAGGTAAAATAGTTGTACACTTGAGCAAAAATTATAGAATGCCTTACAACTTAAAAAGCTATTGCTCTTATTTGCAACTTCTTATGCATAAAGTTGCATCATTGGACCAATAAAGGCGGCGCCGTGGCCGAGCGGTTAGCGCGCTCGCCTACCACCTAGGCGGCCCGGGTTCGATCCCAGGGACCCGCATGTGGTATTCGTGGTAGACGAAGCGGCGTCAGGGCGGGTTTTCTCCGGGTGCTCCGGTTTCTCCCGCCATCTCATTCCACCGGTGCTCCATCTTCATTCCATGTATCATCAGTGTCACCGCCTGCGGTGCCGTAGTAGTAAAAGCGGGCGTTAAACACTACAACAACACAACATTGGACCAATAAAGAAAGCTTTGGATGCCTAAGCTTTGTATATGTGTGAATGAAAATTGTGGCTACTCAAAAATATATATTGAAAATAATACTGGAGTGCTTTTATACATACTTCCTTTATCATTTTTTATTTTAATATGTATTTGTACTGATAAATATAAATAGATGAGGATTTAATACGAATGCCGCACTCAGTTTCAGCTTAAACTAGTTAATTTCTGTTCAAAAAGTTCAATAATGGTTACCACTGTGGTAACCACTGAGAATCATTCGCATCAGAGAGACAAACAGTTGTAGTAATAGCGCAGCCTATCCCAGTGCTGGGATGTCACCTAGTGGCGTTGGGTGCAAATGCGGTAACTCCCCCGCCCTCCCCGAACAAATGAATAGCATAGCTTTGGAGTGAAGCCAATCTTAATCTTTACCGTTTCTTCCAAAGTTTAATTAGATATTACGGAGGTATTCATATGAAATATTTGAGCACGATTGCCTACAAATGTGGGAGCCACTCAGGCAAATTTTATAAGTGGTTTACTTGCTCGTTATTTATTTTTATCTGTTGCAAACAACCATGAGCTCAAAGAGCATAAGTGTGCTATATCACATTATTGATCTAGCATTCCCCTGTAGGCCCATGAAAGTTGTCAGTTGAATTCTCTTTGGGTGAGCAGTTTTCTAAAATAAAATGTATACACTAATTTTTTTATTTTTCTCAGTGCGTACTCCAGAAGTCTCAATGAAGAGCTAAGAGAGAGAGAGAGAGAGAGAGAGAGAGAGAGAGTATTTCTCGTCATTATGATGTGCAGCGTATGACGATAATTGCCGAGTACAAGCCAACCTAACTGTTGTGGCGCCGACTCATTAAGGAGAATACCGTAATTCCGTTTAATTGTTTACATGATATGGCCGCTCTTCCGTCTCGCCGCAACAAGCACACACGCACGCACCAACATAAATTAAACGCGTTCCAGACATACATACGTACGTACACGGCTGAAAGGAAGATGTTCCGCTTGTCGTGTAATAGGTCTCCAAACAGTGGACGTGACCCGCCACAGAACACTTCCAATCAACCCAGTACAACTGATGTGCTGCACTCACATGACTTTCTCTGTCCTCTGTGATTTATTACTCAGTATAAAACTACTCTGCCGTGTGAGGTTCGGAAGGTCGTGGTTCGATTCCCGTGGCCGATCTTCCTAATCCATGTATCTTTTTCGTGATTTTCCCAGGTCAACAGGTGAATGCTGGGAAGGATAATTAGATTCCTCGGTGTTTCAGAATCGGAAGTGCTGGCAATGGGCGAGCTTGGCGCTATTTTACGAACTGGGCTGACGGATGGGCGGCGTTGTAGTCGCCTGACCTGCTGGGGTGGACCGCTGTCATAAACCATGGGGCTGGTGACTGCTTGGTGTGTTAAGTGTTAAACGAGACAGATCTCAGCAATTAGTTTTAAGCGCATTTGTGAATGTAACTGTGTGTGTGCTGGAAGGGGGTGTGGGTGGGTGTGTACAGTCAGTGTTGAGAGAATGTGTGTACCGCTAGAGACACCTTTTCTTTATCTGATCCCCCCCCCCTTATGTAGGACTTACACCCCCTAGGACTTACAAGTCAGTGCCTAGGGTCAGACGCCTGTCAAAAACCTATGGACCGGACTGAGTGAAGATCTGGAAGCGGGTGGTCAGCCAGGCACCAGGTATGACAGTGAGGAAGAGGATGACATGAAATACAGCCGAAATCGATGATTGGAAAGATAATAATGGAACATTTGGTGGAAAGAGCGGTGGGGGAAACCGGAGAACCCGGAGAAAATCCGTCTTGACGCCACTTTGTCCACCACGAATACCACGTGGGGTTCCCTGAGTACCCCTAGTAGGCAAACGCTCTAACCTGAGTCAATCGTCCGAGTTGTAGACTGTGTTAACGATAAAACAGAACTGCGTTTTCGTGCTTCAGTTTTAGAATAGAAATAAAGTGACAGAAAAGTAACTGGACTTTGTAATTCGTCGGTCTGTTCTCTGTTATCTGAAGTTGGATTCGTCACATTGTCATTTTGTCACAACAATAATAGAGAAAACAAAGACAAGGCGAAAACGGTACAGTTATACCACTAAAATGTTTTAGCTGTGAACAATGGTAATTGTGCATATCTTGTCTGCTATGAGTACTTTGGTGTTGACTGAAAATCTCTTTGTTTTAAACAGCATGGCAGCACGAAAATATATGAAATATTCTAGAAACTTGGTAAGATTTTCAGGATAAACAACTGGATATGGCTTTGCAGTAAGTTTTTTTGGCTTTATTTTAAAAATTCTCTGATCATGTCGATTTAGCCTCACATTCCCAACTACAACATGGAAATAAAATCTTCTTAACAATGAAGAGCCAGCACTGAAAAAATATTGGAACAACTTGAGACAAAAATCCATTAAGTACAAAGCTCCTGATTCTACAAATTACGTGTATGAATGAAACAACTTTACTGGTACAAATTATTATTCTTTTTTTCTTTGTATTTCCATCCGCTTCCCCGAAGCTTTTTTCCCCCTCCCTCTTTTTTTGTAGCTCTTCAAGAGCAGGCATTCACATTCGCGTACAAAATAGAGCAGTAAAAAGAAAAAGAAAAAAAAAAGCGAAACAAAGAAAGAGAGAGAAATTTACGATCGCATTCTTTCACCAGCTTCGCCCTGTAGCGATTTTCAGGCATATTCTTCCTCCCCTCCGTCTCTGTTCTCTCTACCCTTTCCTTTCCTTGCCTTTCCTCCACCTCCGCAATTCTTCTTAGTTAAGAAAAGTAAAGCAAGCATCCTAATCCCAATGCAACACAAAAAGCAATTAACGAGCTCCATTGAGTAATAAAACAAGTGTTGTAATTCTACTTGTTCCCCCTCCACGTCTCCTTCCCCCTCTCTCCCTCGACTATCTTCACCATGCCAAGAAACTTGTTACGGATATGTTTAAAATTTATTTGGTGGACGCAGAGTCTTTATGGCACAGAGGAACGCGGCTAGATTCGCTAATTCAGTTAATAGTGGTGTTTGTCGGCACCAGAAGAATATTTAAGTTATGTAGTCGCACTGGTGGTGGGTGACACGCACTAAATGCATTACAGTCCTCAAGTTAAGTGGAAAATTAGTTGGGGCTTTCTGTTACAGGCGCATGAGCTATCTCTAGACCTGCGTTTGTTTTGGCCTTTGGCAGCTACGTTTTGGAGTCATTGAATCTCCCTTGGATTCATAGACCTCGTATTTTGAGGTCCTTGACCAGTTTTTATCTTCTTAAACTATCAAAATAGGCAATAAAATACAGTTCACAAACCTCAAATATAGTCTCCTTAATAAAAGCATAATACTTTGAATATCTATTAGATATTGTGGCGCCAGGCACGGCCCACAACAAACAATAGTTGGGGCTAAGCTACTTCACAATACATACCAGGCTGGAGAGCAAACAAAGGCGCAAGGTCAGGCTGCGTCGCGCGACTGTTTGTGTAAACATGACTAACAAAAACAGACGCAGCGCGTATCAAAGGCGCTCACGGTCACGCTTCCCCACATCACTACGCGAGCAAATAGTATCAAAGCCTAAATGGGTTTACTTCAGATGATTCGAAAAGCCTTGGGCGGCCGGCTTGTTTGTGGAAGTCGAGAAATGTCCATGTTACGGTCATCCTCGCTATATAAGGAGGCGAGGAAACGGCAGAATGAGTGAGTTGCGGACATGTCTGTGTGAGTGTGTGTGTGGGGGATACTGTCGTAGTGAAAGGTACGTCGCATCGAAATGAAGTAGTTTTAACGAGCACCAGTAGAAGAGACCTGTGTATCTGTGCAAAAGTTTAAAACAAAAACAAAGTGAGAAAAAAGTAACTGGACTGATTCTATTATTTTGTCACATGGTGTCAGGAGTGGGATTCTTCGAATTGGCATTTTGTTACAATATTTAGAGTACTAGTAACTAATGCTAATTTTGTAACGTGTTGTCCACAATACGTTATCTATTTAATAGTATTTTAGTATAATTTACTATATTTAATTAAATTTATTGCGTAAACGATATGTATACAAAAAGAGTAATTTGGGCTTTGGAGAAAGGGACACGATACATTAACAAACATTGTTGTTACATTCTGCAATCTTGGATGCTAGTTTCATATGCGAATTTAAAGTAAAAACGAGTGCAGATGGTGATTTTCGCTATCCATTACACATTGTAATATTACAATAATTATCAATTAGGGGAGAAAGTACTTGTTTTAATGCATGTTATTATCGATAAAAATAAAATATATATGATTATTAAAGAGTACTTCACGTTTTGTTGAACTTGTATTTTATGTTTTGATATCGTGTTTTGTTTTGTTAGAACATAAAGTATAGCTTTTGTTGCCTAGTAACTACAAACTAAAGTATCACTCATACTAATTATAGTAGTAGATATATAATATCTCCACATGAAACAATGAAATATACGCGAGTGACCCTTTTTGGTCCTTGTAAAGGATTTCTGCCGTGCTGCAGTCGCCGAACAATACCAAAGACAATGTGAATAGTTAAGAACATACACTGGTGAATATGAAAAACACTAATGCACTGTATTCCCCAAAGCTTATGCCTTCATTAATTCATCTTCCTCTCACTTCACGTTACTATAATTTCCTGCCAAAGTAGTAGATAATATGTTCGTCTTTTGTTTGACTCTGATCCAGCCCAAAGTTATCCTATCCTGCAGGAGCTACCCCATCATGCCACGTCCAAAATGGTTCATTACCTATAGCCCCTTATTCTATGGTTCAAAAATATGCACCCCCGGGGCTCCCAACTCACATGCTCCAACGGCTACCTCTAGGATTCTTTTCATAGTCCGTTTCAAAAGCAACCCTTTAAGGTGAACATATGAAATCAAACAAGCGCAGGAGACGCCTCAGGCAAAAGGATGGCTCCCTTGTTCGTTAGACTAAAGGAGAGTCAGGAGTAACAGAAAGGTGACATAAATATGTATAAAAGAAAGGTTCCATATTTTTATTAGTAACGTTACGTATTTCTATTTTCTATGGACATGTGGACTTGGTGAAGAACTAAACGAGTAGTTTAGTTTGGAAGCTCTCGACAGCCAGGACTCGATGCAAATACGCTACTTCCTTAAGCTAATTGGCATTTGCCAATAAATTGTGATAATTACTGCCACACGTCTGTTGGTACCCCCACTTAGCAACTCAGTGCAATGAATACGCATTCTAGGAATGTCTAATGTCTATAAAGACATTAACACTTATATTGTTGCCTCACCGATAATCATACTTTGAAGGAGCACGTGCGCGTTAACGATTTCCAATATATAACATCTTAACATTTCCCCTTACAGCGAATGGTGCCCTACATATGGCGAGTGGGACTGCAAGGAATTAGGATTCCTGATACTCTCAGGGGTGGGGAAGCTCCTTTACCTTTTCTACCGGTTTTTACCCCCAGATGCCGACCCCAAGTAATCGATTTTAGAGGCTAAGTGGACCCTCAGCTTAAAGAACACACTAATCAGGTACAAATTCCAATCTCAGACACATATCTGGTTTAGCGTGCCGCAACCAAGTTCGTTTGCTCGAAAAAATACAATAATGAGAGGGGTAGTCAAATAAAAATGGCGCAAGTGTCAACGGCGGCCATTCGGTCATCACAAATGTCATTTTCACTCCTTGGCAAATGTTGAATTTCGTTGTTTCTTCTGGTTAACTATAAATAAAACCAAACTAATACCTCTTCATATCTATGTCTCTTTTAATGTCACTAGAACGCAAAATTGCAAACCTGCCCCCCCCCCCCAAAAAAAAAAACCAAAGCCACTCAGAGAATTTTCAGTGAAGTCATGGTTTTCTTCAACAATGTTGCACGGTCTGTTTTTTTTTTTTTTTTTTTTTTTTCTACTTTCTCTACTACGTACAATAAGTAGGAAAAGTATTATATTCCACCTAAAAATTCGATGTCGATATTTCACCGGAAATATATGTTTTGAGGCCCCCTGAATCCAAGAAAGCCTTTTTAGAAACAAATCCGTGCACACTGTGTGTGTTGGTGTGTATGTGTGTGTGTGTGTGTGTGTGTGTGTGTGTGTGTGTGTGTGTGTGTGTGTGTGTGTGTGTGTGTGTGTGTGTGTTTATCTCAAGTAACACGAAGATAGAGTTTGTAAAAATGGTTAGTACAAGAGTAGAGAAAATCATATGAATGTGACCTGACTTTTTGTAATGCAGTAACATTTGGTCATCTCTTACGGTTTAACAGTTGTGCTAAAGTCATCAAGAGTAAACAAGACTACGGGTTATAGCCCAAAATTCAAGATATTCATTTCAATTGTCATAAAAATATCTCAAACATATGACATTTTAATCAAAATCGTTAGAGCCATTTTCAAGAAAATCAAATTTTCGAAAAATTTTCCATGCAAAGGGTAGTTTAGGGTGGTGTAATTTTCTTCAAAATCTTCGTATCACTTAGTTGAAAGACTTAAATAACTTTGACTTTTCGTTCTTGAATTATGCTGCCTACAGACACACACAGGCGCGCGCGCGCAGACCTTCTTCTTCTTCTTCTTCTTTTTTTTTTTTTTTTTTTTTTTTTTTATTCAGGGAGCCTTAAAACAGATTTCCGGTGAAATCTCGATATCAAATTTTTGGAATGCAACACTTCCTCTACTTTACTATACGTAGTAGAGAAAGTAAAAATGTATATCTCGCTAAAACACACAAGTTATGTCCAAATGTATTTTTTGTGGAGTGAATCATTTCAGAGATATTTCTTGTTATTTGTGTGAGTTTTGCAATTCTTAAACTTTTCTCACATGAGTCATTCTTCACTTTTTATCTGTTGGCCAGGCAAAGGAGAGCGGAATTTCAAAGCCTTCATATAGCGACCAGCTTTAAAAGATTTTAAAAGATATTACTTAAATTTCAAGGGCGTGCCCCTCAAAACAGTACTTTATTTTTACCTCAGTTACTATAAAGCAATACACTCTTCTTTTATATTAAATGCAACAGATTATTTTATGGTTTAACCCCTCAAACATTTCAAATCTTTCAAAAAATGTCTGCATCGGATTGCCCTAAAATATTTTTTCACTATTATGATTCTGGAAATAGAATTTCCTTCCAATAATTTTTGTAAATACTTCATAGAAAGTGCTCCATAGCCCCTTGTTCCATGGGTAGGTTTGACAGAAATTAGGCTGTATACACCTTGCACAAACATATAAACATAAAGGAGTCAACAATGTTTTTTAATAATATGGATTCTTCCCTTATAATATTTAGGTAGGAAAGGCTCACATCTTAACGCATAATTATAAGAAATGCTCGTACATTTGTTAGTAAGAGTTTATTAAGGTTGTGATTTTTGTGTAACAAAAGCCTGATTTTTTTTTATTAAAAGTTATCTAGATAAGTGTAATAAAGTATTAATGTGTTATCACTCGAATGGGATGTAAATGGCTATCTCACGCAAGATCCCAAGTAATTAAAAATAGAATATTAATTAATTTACTAAATTAATTGTTTGAACTGTTTCCCTATACTGCTTCTGTTTCTCTTTGCATTGTTAGGGGACGTCCTGTTTTGTTGAAACTACACAACTTTGAAACATGTGGCAAACAAGTGACAATCGCAAACAAATTAACAGATGCCGGGGAAGTGATAAAAGTAGACAAATGCTAAGGAGTGATAAAACAAACAAATGTTAGATGATAAATACGTGAGAAGCGATTGTGAATGGTTGAGACAGTGGCTAAGTAGGTTCTGGTTATCAAAATAATACGACGTAGTAAGAGTTCAATAGTCAGTTTAAATAATTTGATTATACTGTGGTATTCATTAAAGGAGAATTTTCTTCATTGTCTGATAGAACACGCTCCAAGTGTTTCAAACATTTTTGGAAGTGCAATGGCCAGCAGGCAATTCAGATCCAGATAGCCAGCCACTTTGCAGAGACTTGGTGCTGACGTTGGCATTTTGAAACAATCGACTAACAGTTAAACAGAGCAGAACAGTAGCTAGCAACTTTGTTGGCCAGTGGTAGTGACGAGCATGAAGTTAGCAGAATAGTTGCGGAGACCACATCAGACAAGGGAGCAAGTGGTTGGCATACTGATGGAATTGGCGCATGTCACTGTGGCCCTAAACCCTTGTATACCAGCTACCAGAATCAACGTCCTTACGTTTTAGGCTCCTAAAGAATCAGGAATTAGGTAATGATGTTTTCGTTTGCTTGGCATTTTAATACGCAAATACATATATAACACTTTTATCTTCGTCTGTTCATAAAAAGCGTGTGAGAAAGTGTAGTACAAAAAAACTATGTTATATTGTAACAAGAGTTCATATAAGCTTAATATTCAAGTAATCCCAAGGATCATATATATGAACTTTCTAAATTCCGCATTTATTGACATAAGATTTTATTTTTTTAGTTTCTCTACTACGTATAGTAAGTAGGGGAAGTATTGTATTGGACCCAAAAATTTCATGTCGAGATTTTACCAGAAATATGTTTTGAGACCCCTGACTCCAAAAAAAATGCATTTTTAGAAACAGGTCCGTCTCTCTCTCTCTCTCTCTCTCTCTCTCTCTCTCTCTCTCTCTCTCTCTCTCTCTCTCTCTGTGTGTGTGTGTGTGTAGGTGTGTGTTTGTGAACAATATAACTCAACAACGAAAAGAAAGTTGGTATTTAGGTTTAATGACCTTCAAGGATGCGACACAAAGATTTTGAAGAAAATTCCTCCACCCTAAACTGGCCTTTACATTAAAAATGCTTCGAACATTTTCATTTTCTGAAAAATGGCTCTAACCGTTTTGATTAATTGTCATATTTTGGTATAATTTTTATGGTAAATGGAATGTATATTTTGAATTTTTTGGGTATAGCCATGTGCTCCTGTTTACTCTGGATGACTTTTGCATAACTGGTAAACCGTAAGAAAATGTTGATCTTGTTAAAATATACCAGTTATGTCTAAATGCATTTTTTTTTTTTTTTTTTTTTTTTGAGTGAACCATTTCAGATATATTCATTATTATTTGTGTGAGTTTTTCAAACGTTTCTTAGATGGAAGGTCGTTATTCACCTTTATATCTGTTTGGCTGTGCCAAGAGAACGGAATTTCAAAGCTTTGAAAGATTTGACTATCGCTTAAAGCCTACAGTATTCCCATATTCCCTTTGCATCTATAAGAAAATCAGGAGTAAGATGTTTATCTCAACTAACATGGAGCTAAGGGAATAAGAGTTTATAAGAATAGTACATATTAGAGAGATAGGGAGAGAGTCATGTGAGTGCAATATATCTGATATTTTAAAAATTTACTTCGCAAGCAACTCGTCATACGTATCCAAAATTAGTATTGCAAAATCTCCGATAGTGCTCATTTATTTATTGTTTAAATATGTTAATGGCAAACAAAAATAGTCCATACAATGAAACGATTGACCTTTACAAATATATATCTATTATGACACAACCGAATATTTCAGAAAAATATTGCAAAACAAATATTTTATTCATGTTTTAGTTTCTGAGGAAAAAAATATCTAAACAGATGAACAACAATTTTCACCAATTCTTTGTTTAATAAACATTCTGCCAGAGATAACCGATAAATAAAAATAACTCCCGACATTTTTATAATTATACTTTTGCACGTTTCTCTACAAAATTTGACTGAAGTTGAACAAAAATGGCGTCACATGGAACTGGTGAACGTGTAATATGTCGAAAAACAAAGCAAGAAAATCAGTATTGAAGTTCCAAAAGGCTGTTTGGTCTTGTGCCCAGATGCACTTAAAAACTATTATTTCTAAAAATCAGGGTGAGCAATAGATACCAAATAGAAATTATGAAATTATATGAGTCATTCTTAAAAATGAATCAATAAACAAACATACAAAAATGGAGTTTTGAGGAATTTCGCTCAGTTTTCATTGTATATTCTTAATGCAAACTCAAGTATTTATTTTCTAGGTATTATGCGTTATTAAGACGATTTATTGGTGTATTACTTAATCATAAACACCATAATTATGAACCTTAGAACTTATGGAATATTTTCCATGATATGAGTATATAACTGGAATGTTTTCCCACTCTATAAAACATATTGCGTGATGTCAGTTAATTTAAACCATTTTCAATTAAAGTTTATTCTGATTGACAGAAATTAGAGGCTTAATAATTCTGTGAATAAGTTGTAAAATGTGTGGAAATAAATGATAAAATGTAGAGAAAGTTCTGTTAATGTTACGGTTGAGCTTGCAGCTGAAAAATGATTGTGAATTTAGGTCTCCTCAGTTGTTTATTAGAGAAGAGAAATAGCTATTACAGTGAAAAATCAAGACCGCTTGATTTGGGAATAAGAGACGGAGAGTGTTGCCGGTTCTTCTCGGCTACCTACCGCTCATCCGCCGGCAACTTACTATCGGCCGATACCACTTCACTTGCAGGCTCTTACACTGTACTCCATATTTGTAGACATAAATCATCAGCGTTAGCCTTAATCTTTAGTAAAACCACTTGAAAACTTTGGGAGATATATTTATTTCACTTCCCAGCAATGATTGACTGCACATCTTGAATTATTTTCCCTTCAGTACGAAGAAAAAAATCTTATATGCTGCAATTAAATTACTTTCTCTAGTCACTCTTACAAAATCGTATTCTTCTGCCTATTCCTTGTTAACCCGATCTTAAATAATCATTTACACATATATTAGGATACAGTAGGTAAAGCGAGTCAGATATTTAAGAATGCATCGCTATGTGATGCTTTTGAAATTCCATGCTTCTTACCATAGCGGCTTATTTAGACAACTATAAAATGTGGAAATTAAAAAAAAAAAAAAAAAAAAAAAAAAAAAAAAAAAAAAGCAATATCTCAGACATAATCAGTCACAAAAAATATTTGGCATAAACTGGGTATTTTAACGAGTTCTACATTTTTTGTGTGCTAAGATTTTTTCTTTCTCTTACTGTTACCACCTAGACAGCGGATTTGACAGGGTATTCCCCAAAAATTGAAGACATACTTAAACTTCATTTGCCTTGCAAATATCTCAAACGTGTGAAATTTTAACAGTATATTTACAGTCATTAAATAAATTAAAATTAATGATAACAGAAGCGAGAATTTCGAGAAGAGATAAAATGAGAAACAACCTTACTAGGAATTTTATAGGAATAAAAAGTGCAATTTTGGATGAGATTACGTTCAAACAATTGAAATGATGTGGACATGTATGAACAATGGCTAAAGACAGAATACCGCAAAATGTATTGGAATGGGTACCACCAAAAAATCGGAATAGAGGACGATCTTGGAAGGATAACGTCACAGAGGCAATAAAGAAATTGAATTTGGAAGATGAACACTGTAACAGAGAAGAATGGAGAAGAGGTGCCGGAAGATGTGTTACACATTAAAAACCGATTTAATGATAATAATAATAATAATAATAATAATAATAATAATAATAATAATAATAATAATAATAATAATAATAATAATAATAATAATAATAATAACAATAACAATCACAATCACAATCATAATCATACTACTACTACTACTACTACTACTACTACTACTACTACTACTACTACTACTACTACTACTACTACTAATAATAATAATAATAATAATAATAATAATAATAATAATAATAATAATAATAATAATAATAATAATAATAATAATAATAATAATAATAATAATAATAATTTATTTTTAAGAAAAGCAAAACTTTTGAAAAATATTCAAAATAAAAGTTAGCTTAAGGAGGGAGATTATTTTGAAAATCTTCGTGTTGTATTCTTGAAAGATGCCGAACTTAATGCCCAATCTGGTGTTTATGCCACTTTTCGTTAGTGAGCTATGCTGTCCACACACACACAGGCACACGCAACAAAATACACACACACACAGAAAGACGCGGAATATTTAAGGAGTTTTTTTTTTTTTTTTTTTTTTTTTTTTTTTTCCCATTGGCCTGAAAACACACATTTCCGATTAATCGACATGGAATTTTTGGCCTAATTACTATCTTATTATACGTAGTACTAGAAAAAGTAAACAAAAAATGACTAACTTAAAATAACTATCAAATGTAGCATTTCCGGAACACCACCACTGTAACAGTGATAATTAAGAAAGAGTTATGTATTGCATCGCAACTTAGAATTGCAGACATATTACTAAAATTACCTAGTGGACTGCCTTGGTGGCGATGTTCTAACATCCATGCAGGAAGAACGAAGATTAAAAGCTTGTTTTTAATAACCTGAATTGTATTTCTTGTAATTTTGCCTAGCTGCACACATTAAAACGGGCCACAGTAGGCAAAAGAGACTACTTAATGCATTCAAAACTATGATTTTGCAATACATCCTTAAATGTGTTTCAAATAAATGCTAAATTAAGGTTTGATTAAGTTCATTTAGATCATTGGGAACATTCCAAGTGAGGCAATACAATAATCTGTTCTTAAAATAAAGAAGAAAAGGAAAGCAGAGACAAAATTGTAATAGAGGAGGCTAGGACAGTAGTGAAGTTCTGGTATTTGAGCGAAACCTATAATCGAATGACTTTCTAACTACTTAGGATTTCAACGGAAAGCTTTCACGCTTACAAACCTCTCAGCATGGTTCATAATATATATTTTAATGACAAGCGTAGCTTTGCATTTAAAGTGTTTGAAATGCTAATATAAATAGAAATTTTTGATACTTTTCAACATAGAGTGGAAGGGAAGTCATTACATTAATTTAAACCAGTGATAGATCTCGCTATTTGGAACACATTTTGTATCTTACATTTTTGTCTCTGACCATTTCCTACGGAGATATTTTAGTTTTCTCGAAAACAAGCTGGCAACACTGCAGATTGTGTGGGTCTTACTTGCACTAGATTAGTATATAAACAACCACCAACAAGTATCTTGTGTGTCCTTCTGGTTACTATGAGAGTGTAGGCCAATCAGAAGTGTTAGCTCCCAAAACATTACTCCACCTTGCAAGCGACCGACCGGTTTACATCCAGAAACCGGTTCAATTCCCCGACCAACCTCAACGCAACGTTGGCGAGTTACTTCACGCCCGAAAAAGCTGCTAGGAGTATTCCTTCAATTCTTTTAAGTAATTAATTATTTCGAAACCCTGTGTGATGTCCCATAATTACTATCGAAGCTATGTTAGATATAAGTTACCCTACGCATCTTACAAGTAACAAACTATTATCCAATTTGGAACAAACACCATTTATTTTTTCAAAATCGACTGATCAAGGTACAAAATAACATTAGAATTTTTGTTTGTAATGCTTTTATGAAGCACATATTAGAAGGAATGTAATATGTTTACTTTCAGCCCATATAGGTACCTAGATTTAAAGGAAAAAATAAATAAAAATTTAAAGCGTTGTTACAAAATCTTACACATTTATAAGAAAGCTGGAGAAAGGGATATATATACACATACAACGAGAGCGTGAGGGGGGAGGGGGGGGGGAGAGCGAGAGGGACATTCTATTAATACCCATTCTCTTAATCTATAGCTAGAAAAATATCTCAAATTCATAATAAATGTTATGGGAGTTAACAAAATTATGTGATTATGTGATTAATCGGTGCATATATGAGCCCGGGACCCAAACAGTAAAGCGTGAAATCAATTTCCTTATTTAGGATACACAACACCCAGAAAAAATAAGCTACTGATGCCAATTTTATTGTAATTCCAATTCTAATCCTCGGAATTACTAGACAGGCATCCTATCTATATCACTAAGTGGCCTTCGTGGTTGACAAGACCAGTTTCTAATAGCTGTAGGCATTTAAATTGTCCCTTGACTCGGTCTTACGTTATGTGTATTTATTTTAACATTTAATAAGCCATGTTACTTTAAAACAATAAAATTATGAACACTTTGGCTATCGTTCCCATTTATAACTACACGATTTAAAAAATCTTAACTTTTGTATGTACATAGGCTATAGCCAGCAAAAAATTTGTGGTATCAGAAAATGTGAAATTCAGTTGTTTCTCTATAGGCATGTATTTACTGAGTTCATAGTTATACATCTATTAATAAAATAAAATTAAAAGCTTTAGTGGATTAATATAGATTAATTTAAACGGAATAAAACAAACTATTGTTTGGAGTGCCTATGAGATAATTTATAGAGAAATTTACATGATTTTCAGAAGTAGATAGGTAAAGGATGATTGTATTAGTTTTACTTTCTCTGCTAGATATAGTAAAGTAGAGGAAGTATTGTATTCCACCTAAAAATTCTCCGAGAAAATAGCCCCACCCTAAACTACCCTTTATATGGAAAATTTTTTGAAAAATTTTATTTTTTTGAAAATGACTCTAACGAGTTTGATTAAAATGTCATATGCTTAAGATATTTGTATGACAAATGAAATTTATATTTTGAATTCTCTGGCTATAGCCTATGTAGTTCTGTTTACTCTGGATGATTTTTGAATAACTCGTAAACCGTAACAGATAGACAAAATCTTAATATACAAAAATGTAGATCGCACATACTTTTTTTTTTTTTTTTAGATTGAGCCATTTCGGAGATATTCCTTGTTATTTGTGTCAGTTTCGGAAAACTTAAAACTTTTGTGAAATGGAACATCGTTGTTCATTTTTTTTTATATGTTATGCGTGCAAAGAAAACGCGATCTCAAAGCTTTAAGACATTTGACTATCGCTCACAGCCTATTGTATTCTAATACTCTCCTTGCACCTACAAGGAAATCAGCAATACGATGATTTGTGCAACTGTTTATCTCAACTAACACGAAGAACATAGAGGAATAATATATTGTAGGAATGGTTAGGGCAAGAGTAGAGAAAGAGTGAGTGCAACACATAAGACTTTTATTTTTAGCGTTACAAATTCTAATTTAGTTAATTATTGTTTCAAATACTACCTCTTCTGGAGGTATATCTCTATGTTAAATACCTAGGCAGGTTGTGCAAATTAATCAGTGAGTTCACACTTTATGCAGTACAGTTCTTTCAATACATTAAATTAAATTACTCCAAGGTTGGAGAACTGTTATTTTGGAATTGTTTGGCTTACATGTGGTAACCCTTCCCTGCCTTTAATCAAATGTTGAAGCCACGTAATATTCCCCTCGGATTGAGAGAAAAGCATAAATGCTATGAAGCCTTACAAATTGGGATTGGAACCTATGCCACAGAATGAGGTTTGAAAACCTGTATTTTTACTTTCTCTACTGGTAGGTAGGGGAAGTATTGTATTCCACCCAAAGATTCTATGTCGAGATTTCACCGGAAATATATGTTTTGAGGCCCCCTGAATCAAAAAAACAAACAAACAAAAAACATTTTTATTAGAAAAAAGTCCGTGTGTGTCTGTGTGTCTGTGCGTCAGTCTGTGGACAGCATAACTCAAAAACGAAAAGTCGCTTAAAAACCAAACTTAGTATTTAAGTTTAATGTCTTTCAAGGATGCGACACGAAAATTTTGAAGAAAATATCCCCACGCTAAACTACCCTTTACATGGAACTTTTTCGAAAAATTTGATTTTCTTGAAAATGGCTCTAACGATTTTGATTAAAATGTCATATGTTTGAGATATTTTTATGACAAATGAAATGTATATCTTGAATTTTCTGGCTATAGCCCCTGTAGTCGTATTTACTCTGGACGACGTTTGCATAACTGGTAAACCGTTAGAGATTGAGCAAATGATACTGTACAAAAAATGCAGATCTTGCTAAAATTCACAATTTATGTCCAAATAAATTTTCTTGTAGGGTGAACCATTTCGGAGATATTCATTGTTATATGTGTGAGTTTCAAAAAACATAACTTTCGTGAAATGGATCATCGTTGTTCTTTTTTTTTATATGTTAAGTGTGCAAAGAGAACAGAATCTCAAAGTTTTAAAAGATTTGACTATCGCACAAAGCCTACTGTATTCTAATATTCCCCTTGAACCTACAAGGAAATAAGCAATAAGATAATTTGTAGAAAGGTTTATCTCAACTAACACGAAGAAGATATAGGAATAAGAGTTTGTAAGAATGGTTAGTACAAGAGTAGAGAAAGTCATGTGAGTGCATCACATCAGATTTTTTCACATATATCTCTAGTTTGTTTTATTCCATTAAAGGCACCATTTTACATTTTAAATTTAATTTACATGTTAAAGTTAAGTTAAAACTAAAGTAGGGGCGTGCTACACAGTTTGGAATGTAGGGTTAGAATAAAAAATAAACTGAGGAGCAGTGAATGCTTTAGAAAATCAAATTCAAGGCCCCTTCGAAACTGGTCTTTTCTTATTTACTAGGAGCAACATAAGGTCTCTGCTTACATTTTCGTTTCTGTATATCATTATGTGGCTGTAAAGAAACCGCGATTAAGAAATGAGGTAGTATAAAACACTTGAGTTGAGAACATGAAAAGAATAACGAACCATAATAAATGATATCTGTGCGACCCTGCCTTTGTAATTTATTATCAAACGAACGTGTTCCTCCGAGTGGATGGAAATAAGGAAACAAACATAAAAGCTGAAGACTACTCCGTTGTGGTCACATTCAAAAGGAGATCTGACCGCAAGTCACGAGCCTCGAGAGGGAGAAAGACAATTAGAAGGTTATTATCGCTATTGTTATGGTAGGGGAGGAAGTGGCAACATGGCAACAATACCCTTTTTCTTTCTTTTTCACCCACATCGAAATCAAAACATTCTTCTGCCTCTTTCTGGCTTTTTGTTTATTTACGCTTAACATCCTATGCCCTTTGAGGCTTTTAAGACCACACAGAACTTACTTTAAACGACTAACATCAACTTCGGCAACATTTTGATTACCTATTCTGGCATATATTATGAATACCACTATATATTGTATTCGTTGAAAATTTGTATCAAAATAATTGTGTTAATAAGTATAATTTATCTCTATTTTACATATACTTCAAAATAAGACTAATTTTCAATTTTGCAAATTGTACCTATTAATAATGGTTTTGTGACAAATATTAACACTATTATTATTATTATTATTATTATTATTATTATTATTATTATTATTATTATTATTATTATTATTATTATTATTATTATTATTATTATTATTATTATTATTATTATTATTATTATTATTATTATTATTATTATTATTATTATTATTATTATTATTATTATTATTATTATTATTATTATTATTATTATTATTATTATTATTATTATTATTATTATTATTATTATTATTATTATTATTATTATTATTATTATTATTATTATTATTATTATTATTATTATTTGTTATTGCAATCAAAATCTTAGGGGTAACTTTAGGAGAAACAATTTTCTAAGAGGGGGAAAATAAAAGATCTATGTGGTGCAACTTTCTTGAAAATCTTATCACACTTTTTTCTATAAACGCTGTTCATAGGGGGAGGCTGAGATAGCCTGTAATACTTCCTCTCCCTTATATAGGCGGTAGAGGACGCAATTAGAGAAGAAACGATTGAGAAAAAGCAATATTTAAATTTAGGAGTGTGCTGACAGCAGTTCAATGCGTGTCCATTAGCACAAAACGTGTTAGATTTAAGTACACCATTAGAAAAAAACAGTATATTTGCTTGAAGTTCAAAGCATAAGTTTATATTTTGTCACCTTTTAAATTTATTGTTTAAATTTCTGAGATGGATTACTTAATCAGCCAAATTCATTTCCTTGCAGAGTCGAACGTGGGGACTCTGTTAAATACTGTTATATCATTTCTTGTATACCGCTGTTTAAGAATATACTTTTAGGTAATTTTCTTGATATAAAATTAATTAAAATTTATATCATCTCCAAAAGGCTGTAGAAGACCTACAAAACCAACCTTATTTTGACCTTTACGGAAATTAATACACCTTAGTAATATATACCACATTTTAGTTTTACTTGGTGGTCCACCAAGCTATTATAATTTGGTTTGATTCAATCCATTGCTAGGAGTTAGACATCGGTTCTCTTTTGCATTTCACAGGGATTTGTCTATTAATTCGATTTAGAAAGACTTTTACAAAGTGATTACTAAGTTTTTGTTAGTGATTTCTATTTTAACGATGTTTATATCTTGATTAGGAGCTAATTTTGAGTATGATCTGAAACAGTCTGATGTGTTGCACTCACACGACTTTCTCTACACTTGCACTAACCATTCTTACAAACTCCCATTCCTTTATCTTGTTCCGTTAATTGAGATAAACATGTGCATAAATTATGTTATTTTCTTGTAGGTGCAAGAGGAATATGAGAGTACAGTAGACTTTGAGCGATAGTCGAATCTTTTAAAGTTTTGAGATTCCGTTCTCTTTGCACGGCTAAGATATTAAAAATGAATCATGGTCTTCCATTTGATGAGAGTTTGTTTTCTAAAATTCACACAAATAACAAGGAATATCTCCGAATGGTTCACTCTACAAACAATTTATTTGAACATAAACTATGTGTTTTAGCAAGATGTACATTTTTGCAAAGCAAGATTTAGTCTATCTCCTACATAGGCTATAGCTACAAAATTCAAAATATACATTTCGTTTGCCATAAAGTGTCTCAAGCATATGACATTTTAATCAAAATGTTCAGTCATTTTCGAGAACATCAAAATCGAAAGATTTTTCATGTAAAGGGTATATTAAGGTGGAGGAATTTTCTTCAAAATCTTCGTGTCACATCCTTGAAAGACATTAAACTTAAATACTAACTTTGGTTTCTATCCAACTTTTCGTTTTTCAGTTATGCTCCCCACAGACTCACAGACACATACATCGACCTTTTTTCTAAAACTGCCCTATTTTGGATTCAGGTGGTCTCAAAACGTATATTTACGGTGAAATCTCGACATCGAATTTTTGGGTGGAATTCAATACCATACGGAGTAGAGAAATTAAAAATATTGTGGTTTTACCAATTCAAAATAGCGGACAGAAGGCAGGAGTAATCGATTTCTTTTTTCATTTAAACTAACTTTAGCAACACAATGAACTCATTAAAGGACAAAAAACGAATAAGAGTCAGCGCAGTACTCGAAAAGTATGAGGTGTTCTAAACTGAAAACTCCCTAAAGATCTAAAGGTACACAATAGCTTAGTTGCATCAAGTTCGAGCATAGTTGCAGTGGTTTAGCTTATATACTTTCCGGGCAGAAACGTCGGAAGCCTATTCGTACCTGTCTCTCCAGCCCAGTACCGATTGGATAGAAAGATTCAAACTTTCTCCATCTTCCCCATAACAGAGATGTGAGTATCTGCGTTTCTTTTAAACATACCTTTTTCTCTTTCTTTTGACTTGAGACAAGGTAAACCAAATGCCCTATAGACTGGCTCATAGGCAAAGGCGCATTAATGCATGTTCGAATAATGGGTAGGTTTGTTGTTTTACTATCCTTCTTTATGATTTAACTTTTACGTTTATCTATTCCTCTCCTTCTTGTATTATTTATTTCATTTCATTTTTGTTGGAGCCTAATAAGTGGAGCGTTGTGCTGCGATGCCTATAGGGGTAAGGATGATATGGCCTCCATACCTAAAGTGATATCTTTTAGTTTTGTGTGCTGAACTCTTCATATATATGATGCATCAATAAACAAAAGAGACATGAGGATATACTTGAACTCAAAGCACGCACTCCCGATTTCCTTGCGTGAGTATCAATTCTTTCCCAGAATTTACTTAATTTTTTATAACGTCACTAGTGCGTGATCCCTCTACTTTGCATTTAATATTCAGTTTTAAGTTCCTTTTTTCAAGTTCATCATATTAATGATTATTATTATAATTAAATCTGCATAGAAGTCAGAAATGATTTTCCAGTATCAGAATGAGCTACCTGGTTTTCCTAAAGTATATTTTCTTTTAAGTAGAAGCCTACATCTGGATTGTAATGTTGATTCAATCGACTTCAGGATACCGTAGTTGCGTATATCTGAAAATATAAGAGTGTAGAACTACATCTAATAACAGGTTTTTGCTCTAGAAGTACAGTATATCGCACCAAACCGGTCGCTTTTGCGTAGGTAACCCAGATCGCTGGCGCGTAATGAGGGAGGTATAGCATATTTTCTTAGGCGAAATCAGGGGTGGGAAAATCCTCTGACTTCGTCATATACGTAGGACACGCATTTTAACCACGGACTGGCCACGTTATGTTAAATTAGTATATTAATGATTTATTATAATTTTCTTTTAATTTAGTTTTGGGTTTTATGGAGAGATTTATTCTCCTCACATTTTTGGAATGTTTAGTATTGCCTTTCTTAAATATTTCACATTCATCAGATTACTTTATGTTGTAACCAACCACTCAAAATTGCTAGGAATATGATTATTTTAGAACATGGCATCAGGGCGGGTTTTCTCGGGGTTCTACAATTTCTCCCGCTACTCATCCTACCAATTGCTCCATTATTACCTTTCCAATAATAATCGATTTTGCCTGTATTTCATATCCTCCTCCTCACTATCATACCTGGTGCTAGGCTGACCACCCGCTTCCAGGTCTTCACTCTGCCTGGTCCATAGGTTCCTGTGCTCCCCGACAGGCACTGGCTTGTAAGTCCTAGGGGGTTTAAGTACTACATAAGGGAGGGTAATCAGATAAAGAGAGGAAAATAAAAATCGATAATTTCTATTCTTTTTATCAATCTTTCCTTAAAAAGTATGACAATCGCTTTACCTATGGATTCCCATAATGAAATGTGTAAATTTGAATTGGACGTTTATTAAATTAACAATAAGCAGATAGAATAATAAACCTTTGTAATAATGGTTTGTATAGAGTGAGTAAGAAAGCCAAGTTAATGTTAAATAATATGTTAAAGGATAAGAGGTTTAAATTACAGCACTGTCACATCAGTAAGTCTATATTCCGTGAGGGGCTAACATACGACCGATAGTGAAAGGTGCAGCAAAACGAAGAAAAGGAGAAAGAAGAGAAACGGATAATTTGTGCATCAGGGTTATTATGGTCAGCTCTATTGTATTTCTTTGGATTTGTCTACCATTCACCATTGTATTACACTGTCACAACATGAGAGGTTTGATCACCTGGTGACGACAGAGGTCACATATGGTGTCCTACAATTGCTCCCCTCCCCCACTCCTCTGTGTGTGTGTGCGCCGCGCTGGGGGTTAGTCTGATGGAGCTATTAGCCACTACTGAGTACACAAGGGTTCCTGTTTTCCTGCTATTCATTTCCAACTTTCGCAATGAAGTGATTCTTTCCGTAAAAGACGCCTCACAACTGTTACCACACCATTTATTTTCATTCTTCCACTGCAATATGAAGAATGCTTTTGTAAATAAAATACATATAGGATATTGTGTACAAAATACGGAACAAAGCGTTGAGGCTTGTTGTAAACCCATGCTTAATTATTAGTAAAGGAACTATATAATTTTTCCAAACATTTTGAGGTATGCTATACAGTCTTGATTGAATTTCTTTATTTATTTTTACCACTATAATTTTATAAATCCTGCACTATTGTACAGGGTGGAAGGTACCGCTTCGACCATACGTTAACCAGGGATTCTACAGGATGAGTGTAACAAATATGTCTAATATAATAAATGTCAAAAACGAACCGTTTCGCCGAAAAAAAAAATTGTGCCAAATATTTGGAGCCATCTACCTTCTTGAGAAATGGATGTAAATGTATTATTGTTTCACTAACAGTCGCACAAATACTTTATGAATAATCCTGTAATGCATTTCTACCTTAATTCGATGAAATTTAGTTACAATTTAATATTAAAATGTCACACAAAGCTTAATGTCCAAGAGTGATTTGCCAATGTCACGTTAACATTAAATTGTGACTAAATTCATTTGAATTGAAATAAAAAGAAATTACAGCATTGTTCACACAATTTTTACGTGACAGTGAAATAATAAACCGTGTGAGGCTCGCATTCGGGAGGTCGTGATTTTGACTCCGACGGCCAATCTTCCCTACCTATGGGGTTTTTCGGGGGTTACCTCGGGTCACCAGGCAACCCGAATTTCTGGCCCATCCATTTCATTCCACCCCAATCCGATCTCTATAGTTGGAAGTGTTGGCGATGGGCGAATTTGGCGCTGCTGTGTAGGACCTTTACAAACTGTAAATGATACTCTCGTGGATGGGTGGCGTTGTTGAAGAATCTCCAGCGCAGTCTCACTCTGGCTTGCGCCACTCCCCGGGGTTTCAACACGCCAATAGAACGCTCTAACTTTATTCCTTCCTTCCGGTGTCTGACATACAGTACAGTTGACTTGGTGTAGAATCTTCCCCTCTACAGACTACCTCTACCTCTGCATTATTATATTGTTTTCCATATCTATTTTAGCTCTGGTGTTATTTTTTCTTCTTCTAGCTCTCACATTTCTTTTTGGGGTAGATATTTTCCTATTATATTAATGTACTTCTGTTTAATTTTGTTGACTTGAGCATAATCTTGAGATTCCACTAATACCACTTGATCATCTGCAAAAAGGGTGTTATTAATTAAATTGTTGTCATTGTGCATCCCTGTGTTATACCTATTTTATTTCTTCAAGATATCAATTATTTTACATAAACTGTGTGCTTTAACGAGATCTACATTTTTGTGTAGTAAGATGTTGTCTATCACTTACAACTTATGCGAAATTCATTCAGCATGAAGAGCAATTCGAGGACTACTCCCGGAAAATCAAAGACATGCTTTCATTTGCCTTAAAAGTATCTTAAACATAAAGTTACAGTCACTTTTGAGAAACAGTATTTTCGAAGAAGTTTACAATAGAGGGAAGTTTCGAGTGAGGAGTTTTAATTTTTTTATCTTCTGTCGCATCCTTGGATAATGCTGAACTAAATACCTACAACGTTTCTATTTAATGTTTTTAATTGAATTTTTGAGTACCCAGTTCACAAACAGATACACACATACACAGACCTTTCTCTAAAAATGCATTTACTAGATTCAAAAAGTCTCAAAGCATGTATTTCCAACTAAATTTCGGTATTGAGTTTTCGCGTTTAATATCTAATAGAGAAAGTAAAAAATAAGTTAGTAAATAGAGAAAATAATAGAATACTACTTGTGCTACGAATAATAATTATTATATTATTATTTTATTATTATTGTTATTGGTTTGCAATAATAAGTTTCATTGAAGTTTTATAGATTGTTATTAAAAATATTACTTTAAAATTATACTTAAAATATAATAATATGTATTCTTGGGATATTAACTTGTTTGATTTCTACACCAATCTGTTCGTAATCTATTGAACAGATCCAGTAACATCAGCATCCCTAAGCTTTGCATAATGTAGAAGTAATAAGAATTACGATACAAGTACGAAATAATTTTGCGTTATTGTATTTTCATAAAAGAATAGTTCCACAAATATTTATTAGCAACTATAAACAGAAAATTCCATTCATACTACTGATATTCGATGCTATTTTAAGTCTTACCACATCTTTAAAAAATAATAATTAACATTGAAAACAGCTATTCCTGCAGGTTGAACTTTAAATGTCTTTCAAACTTTTTCACGCAAATTACTCGTAGTTTGAGTTTCGTAAATAAACCAGTTACATTCCATTTAAACCTCGCTCGAAATTCTATATAGTGATTTATATTTGTGTTTTAGTCAGTAGTTTGTAGCTATTATTATCACGCTTTTGTCACCTTTTAAACTCTGTGATTTGTTTTACGTACTCAGTCCCAAATATAAGTTTTGCAGATTAAAATAACCATGGGAGGGGGAGGGATGGGAATTGCAGAGCTGGTAAAGGGAGGTGGGTGAGTGGTGGGAGTGCCTGGAAACAACTGCTGCAGACAGAAGAATGTAGGCATGTTCTGATATTTATACTGCAGACGTATAGACAGCTGATTCAGTAAATGCAGAAGACCATTTCGATACTTTTAACACACGACTGTTTGTGACAAATTATAGGTGTACAGACTTCATTCATCAGTACTTTCATCATTGCAGATTAATTTGCTGAATTTAGAAAAGGTATTTGAGTCGTTTAAAATGTTTAATCAATATTTCAACAAGCTGGATAAGTTGTTATAGTCTGTTTACTCAACACTTGTGCAGTTTGGTCGACTTCTTTGAGGAACTCTTAAACCATTTTACGACGAAGGTCTCCCAAGTCCTTTCTGCAGAGTTGCAACCTCTGAACATAATCCATTGCAGCTAATGAAACAGAAAACCTGGAATTAAAAATTTTGACAACTACGACTCCAAGTTAAGTCAACATGTAACTGCCATTTCCTTAACATCAGGGCTGCTATTGGTCTTCAAGGACAGGCAGAAAGGTTTTACCCTTTTCTGAAGCAAATAATGTGGCAGTATTTTGTTTATATATATAAAACAAAATTAGAATTTCTGCATCTTAATGCAACTGATATATTAGAATATCAGACTAAATAAAATTATTTTCTCAGAATCTGTTGAAGATATGAAGATATACCTCAGGCAATTCACAACAAACTCGTGGGTGGCTGAGTTGGTTAGACGCTGGTCTACTGATCCCAAGGTCGTGGGTTCAAATCCGGCCCACACCGATGGTTTTTAACTGTGCTTAAAAACATCTCCATGTCAGTAGATTTACTGGCATGTAAAAGAACTCCTGTGGGACGAAATTTCGGCACATTTAACTTAGCTAAAGGCTGCAATATTTAGAAACTTCAGCAGCAGGTGCCCTAAAGTGAAATAAACATTTAGAAATAACTAAACAATGGTCATGATTTCCATGAAATATTAGACAAATTTGGATACCTAGAAAGTCGAGCCGTTGGCAATATCGTAGTAAAATTTCTAGTTTTGAAGCACTGCATAATCGTAAACATGTTTAAGTAACAATTTGACTACTCTTTTTATCCAGTTATGTTTTGTTGTAGGCGTTACAAGAGTTTTATTTTTATTTGTATGTTTACTTCACGGTTAAAATTAATCAAGGTTATCCCACAGTCATAACCATTAAGGGATGGTCAATGTCGTCACTGGTTTCTCAGCTCAGAGTTAATAAACGCTTTGTGTCTCGATAATAATCTTTAATTTGTATATTTATACGCCACAGTTTATTAATCATATTGCATTTATTTTGCTGGAAAAAATAGAGAAATGGACAGCAAGTTTTGTGTTGAACCAAAACAGAGTTTATAGTAAAAGTAAACACACACTATGGACAAGTCTTTTAATGAATATTTAATTAAGCTGATATGATGGTGATGATGAGGCGAAGGAAAGGCACAATAGACCGGTTATTATCGTACACATCCTTTGGTATCAATATCCCAATTAAAAATACACGTCCTTTCACTAAATAACATTTTAATCGTTAGTTGTGACGCATTATGGCTACAGGTAGGCAGTATAATATATTAATGTGGCGCGTACAATGCACTGTGTACTGTGTTTTGTTCTTTTTTTTTTTTTTTTTTTTTTTTTCGCAAGGGAAGGGAAGGGAAGGGGGCCGGCAGTACTGAGTATCAGGCTTCGGGGCTTGGGCACGAGTTTTTATTCTAAAATACACGCACGGGTGTTAACCAATACCCTATCCCATGCAGTTTTAATATTCAAATAACAGGTATTAGTTTTTAACACATTTTCTCTCTCCCAGAATCAATAGATGGACACATGTTGCATCACTTTTTTTGTAACGGTATCTCTTTGCGTGCATTTTCAAATTGCATGCGTGTATTACACAACAAGATAATGATAATATATATTAATGTTTACACAACTTCCAGTTGTAAAGGAAGTTGATTAAGTCTACACTTAAATGTTAAATTAGATCAAACATTTGCAAAAAACATCTGATGTGTTGCACTCACATGACTTGCTCTGCTCTTGTACTAACCATTCTTACAAACTCTTGTTCCTATATCTTCTTCGTGTTAGTTGAGATACACATTTGTACAAATTATCTTATTGCTTATTTCCTTGTTGGTGCAAGGGGAATATTAGAATACAGTAGGCTTTGTGCGATAGTCAAATGTCTTAAAGCTTTGAGATTCCGTTTTCTTTGGACACTAAACATATAAAAAATTGAACAACGATGCTCCATTTCATGAAAGTTTTTGTTTTCGGAAACTCGCACACTTAACGAGGAATATCTCAGAAATGGTTCACTCTACAAAAAAAATGTATTCTGACATAAATTGTGTAGTTTAGCAAGGTCTATATTTTTGATTTGGTCTATCTCTAACAGTTTGCCAATTACACAAAAGTCGTCCAGGGTAAATACGACTACAGGGGCTATAGCCAGGAAATTCAAAATATACATTTCATTTGTCATAAAAATGTCTCAAATATGTGACATTTTGATCAAAATCGTTAGAGCCATTTTCGAGAAAATACAAATTTTCCCTGTAAAGGGTAGTTTAGGATGGGGTTATTTTCTTCAAAATCTTCATGTCGCATCCTTGAAAGACATTAAACTTAAATACCAAATTTGGTTTTTAATCTAATTTTTGTTTTTGAGTTATGCTGTCCACAGACTGACAGACACACGGAACTTTTTCTAAAAAGGCTTTTCTTTGGATTCAGAGGGTCTCAAAACATATACTTCCGGTGAAATCTCGACTAAGAATTTTTGGGTGGAATACAATACTTATCCTACTTACCAGTAGAAAAAGTAATAGATACCTACTTATGGATTTTTTTTTTAATTTACCATGTAGCTGTATTACATGGTTTATATTAACTTATTTATCGTATTATTATGTTTTCGTTTGTGTCCAATTGTCTTTTGTATCTTATATATACAAAACTAATGCAATAATTACAATAATTCAATGTTCATGCTATTAACATATTACACAAATGGCCTCTAATATTTGCTCACAATGTCACTGTGGAAATGTATATGTTATTAATTATTGTCATATTTACCACCAGTACCATTTTAAATTTCTTACTACACCTTTGCCAGCCTTACTTTAAGCTGCAATGTAAACAAAGAGCAAAATTGTATTCTTCCGCGTGCAGTTCATATCGCTGTCAATAATAATGTGTTTGCATATTAATGTATTCCATTTACTAATGTTACTCCAAGATTTTTAGACTGTTTTTGCAAATAATTCTTTAAAATTTAAAGCTACTTTGCATGTTAGTTAACGGACTATATTTTAATTCGCGCCTACTGACATGGCAGTTTTGCGGTTCGATCAACAACATTGCACTTTAAAGTAATGGCGAAGGTATATATTTTAGAATAATTAACTTCAGTAATTTTTCGCACAATTCTAATATCACTTTTAAATAAAATGTGAGTTAATATTGCAATGTCAGTTAATAGCACAAATGATTCAAGATTTTAAAACCTCAGTTAATCTTTTTGAACATTCAGTAGTTTATTAACTCTAAGATTCGTGTTCTCATATCTTTTCTAATACAGTTTCATTAACTGTATTAGTGTGGAAACTGGAGCTAAATTAATCAATTTATGTAAATTTAATTCACTGATTGATTATGCATTAATCATTAAAACTATATGAGGTGGACACGAGAAGGATAAATAGGAAAGGAAGACCAAATTGAAACTGGAAAATGGAATAAGAAAATGTATGGAGGTGAAGGGACTGCAATGTGTTGGATAAGGAACAATGGAGACATAATAAAATAGTGGACATCCTATCTAATAATAATCTCGTATTGTTATTATTACGTTTAAATTGCTTAAATTCTTATTTTGTTTGCTGTAAGATACATAAAACATTGTAGGAATTCCTAAAATAAATAAATAATAATTTCTATTGTATATTATTAGTAATAGATTAAAACTGCACTATAAATTCCATAGAGTGGAATGAGCATACATTTTCTAAACCGAACTATTAAGTATTTGCCCTCAGAACACTTTTGAACCAGATAAAGTCGGTTTAAAATGGCATATATGCAGTAATGTATATAGTGAACCTTTCTGGAATACATAAAGTTAAAATACTGGGTATAAATTCCAATAAACCGCGCCAGTTATTTAACATTCATTCAAATTTCTCCTCCTGATTCAAATACTTGGACCACATATTTATCATTTCACTGTGCCTATCCACATATACATCTGTTATTTATGTAACTGTTGAAGAAAATGAAATATATTTTTTCCATAAGGTATACAGTAATGAAATGCCACTTTCGTAGCAGTTCTATATTATGTTTTGTTCCGCATTGCATAAAAATTGCATTATAATGATTAAAATTTGAAGAGGAATCATTCTGATGACATTAACTTGTATTTTTCTTTTTTATCTCCTTTTTTGTGAGGAAGGCAGGATAATCCAAAGACTAGATACGTGGAACAAAGCTTTCACCAAGTTTTCTCTTTTCAGAACGATTTTAAAACATAATATTCCCATATTGGTATGACACAAATGTTACCCTTAATTTTTATCTGTATATTATATTGAAGCATTGTCCTGTTTTCATCTCACATATCCAATATGCAGTTATTCCATGCATATGTTAGGAAATGTATTTAATAGTTCACTGAACTGTAAAATTTATTTTCCTAGCTGCTTTTAATTTTGCATACGAACAAACTTTGAAGACAGAATTTTTAAATCGTGTGTTTTCAAGAAAATGAAAATCAAGATTAAATGTTTGCGAATCATTAACTTTTAAAAAATTTACGTAGATTACATTACTATTTTAAGAGTCTGAAAAAGTCAACACCTATGAACGATGTTTTCAATTTCGTAAACAAAATGTTCAAGATATTGCTTTAGCAATGGCCTTTTCATTATCACTATCATGATTCCCGTTATCTAAGACTTAAAAAGTATATTTTAAGTTTTAAATGATATTTTATTATATTACTAATGTTATTCTTGTTCATTCCACATCTAAAGCGAATAACTAAACAAACATAATGGATTACAGCTCCTATAATTGTTGAGTTTACACATCGTAAAACACTAATTTCAGATATTGCAGCATTTGGTCGGTAGGTGTATGGTGTGGAAAACAGCAAATGAAACTATAATTTCCATGTTCTTTATTGTTTTTAGTTTGCAAATAAATAAGCTTCGACTTAATCCTGAACAAAATGAACCCATAACATCTCTCAAGTTTTACTAATTAGACTGTGTTTTGCAGGGGCGTTACTTGATGCTCGATTGTTTATCACACTATTTCATAAAAGATAAAACAGAACCTATGCATATTCAAAAGACTGCTACCAATATTGGAGAAGAAAACACAAAACCTGACATAATTCTGTTAATACTATTGTCAGATATTTTTATGGTGTTTAACGCCTGTTCTTATCTACTGCATATGGCACTACTGATGATACCAGAATCAATAATTAGGAAAGGAAATTAGAGAAAAAAACTTTCCTAGGAAAAAATCCTCAGACAGAGAGTCAGTTCTAGCGGGATTTGAATCACGCAATTTATTAAAAAATACTACAAATGGTTATTCTTCCATCTAGAACTAACTGAAAATGGTATCAATGAACATTTTTGTGACATCACAATAACACGATTGGAAACTTCAAAATCACTAAATGATATCCATTAATAAATAAACGATCCACATTTGCATTAGAATACTCTATTCTTTATCAATAACTAGTTTGTCCTCAGCATCTCCTGTGCAAATAGTAAAACAAACATTCACAGAGTTTGAGATGTAGAATCGGAAGTGAGAAATTCAATGCCACAGCTGGGATTTAAACCACAAACCCCCCGTTTACCATTGCACAAGATTGCTCACACACGGTTTGTATGTTTAAAAACACCAACAGTAAGTTTGTTAGCGTGAATAAATAATAATTACCATCTAAAGGCTATTTAATCCCGGGACATAAAGTACTTATCATTGGGGTAATTGTCTCTGATGTCAGACTGCCTTTGTGGTTTACCAGGAGAAATACGAATCGGTTGGAGAATTCACTATCATTCTGGCAGGTTGTCAGAGCAGTTTAATTGTTAGAGCACCCGCCTGGTAAACGGAGGGTCTGTGGTTCAAATCCCAGCTGTGGCATTGAATTTTTCAGTTCCGATTCTGCCTCTCAAACATTGCCCACATTCGTTTTGTGTGTTTACAAACACCAACAGTAAGTTTGTTGACATAAATAAATAATAATTAAACATTCACAGAATTGAAGTTATTCAGAACAGATTTTTTTTAGAACTAAAGCGATGATCTATGATTTCTAAGATATATGAGTAACTAATCTTCCAATTAAACAATACTCAAGTAGTTATCAAGGAACTCAAATGTGCAAACTAGGAATAAAAAGTTATCTCAGAAGGAGGCCGATAAGCAATTCACCTGCGGATACAATTGACACTCAACTATAGTAACTCACAAATATCATTACCAGGCATAGGAATTTCTAAGCACTAAACTCAGGAGGGAAGGACATTAGGTTTAACTGTCACTGGAGACAGTCGGAGATGCAAATCAAACCCAACTCTCGTACAATGTGTTGCAGTTCGTAAACAGCAAGTGCTTAAAAATGTCTATGCTTATTCCATATTTATCAATTTACAGTCTTATCGGTTTATAATTATACCTATAATTTAACGCTGCATTTTCTGTCTATTAACTATGTCTACGTTGGGGGAGCTAATGTAGAAAACCACAATTAATATATAATTCTGGAGTTATTGCTCAAGATTAGTAATGTATATAGCAGAACTGTTGGTCTACTTAAACTATTAGGACAGAAGGAGTTAGAGTTTGTTTTAGATTCATAGAAGGATACAGGAGGATTGTAAATACAATCTCTGCATAACCTCAATAACATCAAAATAGGATACACTTAACAAAAGGCAGTAATATCTCAGAAAATATTAACGTCATAAAGTTTTCTTTCATATAAATTTTACATTTTAATTCCTCGTAGTAAATGTTTGTATATTCTTGATCCTTTTTTACTTTCTCTGCCACTTAGCTATAGTCAATGTTGAGAGTTCACAGGCAATACATCTTTTGAAAACCTCTCAGTGAAAAAAAAAAAAAAAAAAACATTTTTAGAAACGTTTCTCTCTATGTGTGTCTGTCTCTCTCTCTGTGTGTGTATGTGTGTGTGTGTTTATTTGTGCGTGCATCTGTGAACAGTGTAACTAAAATACAGCATGCCGCAGTACAGTAGCTTCCAAAAATGCGAACAAAAGTTAGCATTCTCCCAACCTTCACATGTCAAAATTTTTCATATTCTTGATGTTCTCAACATTGGATCCAACGCTTTTGATTACAATTTCATAGCTGTATTAAGATATTTACTTAAAATGTAGCTATACCTTGAATTTTCTGGAAAAAACGTATTAAGTATTATTCATAGGCAAGTAATTTTGTAAAGTTTGAATAACTATTAAACCATGCTCTTTATAAAAGCGCTCCCGCTATTCAGTTGTTTTCGCATGAAAAGAGTATGGAATTTCAGGGCGACATATGACTAACGATTCTACTTTCTGTATCTTCTTAACCTATACAGGATGCGTAGTGTAAAAATTTCTGCAAAGGATTATTTGGATTAATATGAAACAGGAACACAAATCTTGGGAGGAATACTTTATAATAGGTTGATATAGGTATATAAATAAATTAGAAAGTGTTGGGTTGATTAAATTACCAAATGTTCAAGACATTTTTATAACAAATTAAATGTATATGTCTATTGGATTTTTTTGGGAGCAGCCTTGAAGTCCTTATAAGCCATAAGAGACAGAGAAAATCGTACTCAGAAGAGCTAGATCACACCATATACATTTTCTTTTGGAGTTAACTTTGTTCTTCGTTTGAATTTTTCAATAGTTATATTTTTCTTAAATGGAAAGTCCTCTATCTTTTTTTTCTTCCTCCTCGTGGAAATGCCATCACCACATAGCGGCCAGCTCTCAAAAAATTTGACTGTCGTTTAAGCCTACTGTATTCTCTTAATATCATTGTTACACATGTAATCAGACATTTCTACAGATGTTTATATCGATTAACATGAGGCAGACAGAAGCATTTCTAAGAATACTTTAACAAGAATGAGTGGAGTGATTATAAGACATATATTTCTTTTTTAGTTATACTACTCACAGACCATACGTAAATTTTTTGTTGCAAAAATGCTATGTATGCAATCCTAGCTTATTATGAAAGCACAAATCGTGCCAAAGCACCCTCTTTCTGGCACTATTGATGACGTAATTACCATAGCAACAAACAGCAATGTCATCACCGCCACAACCTAACTTTCTCCAATGTGTGCCTGTAAGAAAACCTGAAATCGTCACTTTTCCAAACTAAACCATTTTTCGTTTCTTCATCCCCAAAATCTTTTATATTCTTTTTCGTAAACATCTTTTCATTTTTCTGGTACTAATAAACTCAAAATGTCAAGCGGGATATAATCCATATTTTCAATAGTTGTATTGTTGCCTTAAATTTTCCGCTGATGCATTATAATTTTTAGTTTAGGAAATATATCATTTTTGCGTATTTTAATGCTAAAATTGCACAAAACATTGTATATAGCACGTGTACATTTTCATTGTGATACTCGTAAGAAACTTTTATTCGTGTCACAATCAGTCAAATTATACACTAGTTACATATTCTTCTTCTTTTCCTTCTTCTTCTTACGTTGGACTTTAGATCTGTTCCGATTTCACACTGTCTTTCCATATTTTCACTGTCTTCCTCGGTCTACCACATCTCGAATTCCTATTGGTTGACATTCATTGTTATTTTAGGAATTCTATTGTCTCACACTCGTTCCAAATGATTTAGCCTGTAGCGTGTTAATTCATTAGATACACATTCAATATTTAGATCTTCTCTAAAAGTTTCATTTGAAATACTGACCTGTAACTTACCACCCTTTACCGATCTTAAATATTTCATCTCTACTGATTCAATTCTATTTAAGCTCATTTCCCCTTTTGTCCACAATATATACTTCACTACCACATAATAAAACACCCAACGTCATCATTTTCCTGGTTTCTTTTTCAGGTTTCTTTTTTAGTATTCCACAAATATTAAAAAAAAATATACTAAGGTGAAATCCAATATCTTTTCCTTTATCATATGGCACTATCGTACCTAAGTAGTTAAACATCGAAGTTTGATCTACTCTATCATCTTGTATTAATTTATTTCTGACTGGGTGTCTACCCCATAAGCCAGAATCGTTATTTTTTTAAATTAAATTTTAAGATAGTATTTTTCACAAATTATATTCCGATATAATCCTCGTCCTATTTTAATACCTTTATTAACCGTTTCTTCCAATTCTTGTCACCTATCGTCAATGTATGTATTAGACAATGTGGGACATAAACCACAACCTTGTTTGACGCCCTGGTTTGTCTGAATTCTTGTGTCATTTTCAGAATTAGTTTTAATAATACGTTTTGTATCTGTATGCAGACTCTGTATTACCTCAAATGTCTAGGACATATACTTTTTATCAAAATTTTCCATAAAAGTTCCTTGTCTACGCGGTCAAATGCCTTTTCCAAGTCTACGAATCCCATATAGGTGTGAAGATTATATTCTATCCTTTTCTCCATAATTTGTTTTAAGTATACTAACTGAGCATGATCTGCCATTATGGTTTTCCAAAATAATTACTTCTGTAATTACTTAATTCTATTACTTATTATATTGGAATATGTGTATATTTTACACCCGCTAGCAACATAAGCAATCATTTTAGGATGAATTAGACGCTGAAATGCTGAATTTAATTTGTGTTCCCAGAGTCTGAGAAACCTTTTCTGGTTTTAGGATCATCTTTATTCGTTCCAACCGTAGTTATTTTCATTCTGTACTGATGCGTAACGATTCTGTTAAACCAACAGTACTGGAGATTCAGCGCAACACCACTTCAGAGTTTTTGCACGCAGTACTGCTATCCAGTAGGGTCGTTGTGTTCGCTTCTATTATGTACTGTAACTCACCGATAAACCCAGCGTCTTTTCATTTGGTGTAATTACGCGGTTGTGGAGGGGGGGGGGGGTAGAAGGTACATTTGTTAATTAAAACGGAGCTGATTGGTCGCCGTAATTACGCCTATCTCTGAGTGCCACGGCCACTTACATATCGTAAATTTGTCCGCTAACGGACCCGGTTCTTTGGACACCAAAATACTGGATAATTAGAAGCGCATCATTTAATGGGGTGGGCGTAACGTGCTCTCTATGTTATGGTCTAGAAAGAACCAAAAACGTTGTAAATTGTGAGGTTTTATTTCTGTGGGCGTCGACTATCCATTCGTCATGATTATAAGCCAAGAACACAGTGTCCCTGATAAGCCTACTGGGGTTGTTTATGCCACATTAACATGTGCTGCAATCTAAACATATTATTTTAAGGTAATATATTTATAAAAATCAAAATATTCACATTTTTCATCTCATTGTTTTGACTTTACCATATACTCAAATCATAAAACACACATGACATTTAAAAAAAAAATGATGTGTTGCACTCACGTGACTTACTCTACTCTTGCACTAACTACTCTTACAAACTGTATTCTTACATCTTCTTCATGTTAGTCGAGATAAACATTCATTTCATTTTGGCAAAAGAATACGTAATATAACCATTTTTACACATTTTTATCTCAAAGATAACTTGAAGAATAAGCCTTTGCAAGAATAGTTTGTACAAGAGTGAGTAGGAAATGTAATGTGAGTGCAACACATTGTACTCATTCATAATTAATTACTTTTTGATTGGCCAATGTTAAATGCAAGTTGGACCCCACGGTTTATGGAATAAACCACAAAAGTTTTAATTTGGTTTTAGTATGTAGCTCTAACGAAATTCCTGTGCAGGATTTCTTGATTTTAACTAATACCTATAACTTGGGTTCTTCTCACACGTTATTATATTTTTCAAAACGTAGTTTGAGTTATCTATGGAAAATAAATTAACCTCAACTAAACTATATGATATTGTTTACTTAGCGATCAGCAATTTTAATAATTTTACAATTCTTGAAGCTCTCCTGAAAATATCAAGTCATTAAACTATGAACCATGATCCAAGGAGGATTTTGAAAAGTGAAAACTGCGATAAGAGACAGAGAATAGCTTATTACACAAAAATGTATATTTTTGGGCATAATCTATTTCCGAGATATTCATTTTCTTAAATATTGCCTATACTTTATCACACGTTTCTTGAAATGCTAAGTCAATATTGTTTCTCGTAATGGCATGCAAAGATGTGGAACTTCAAAACCACCATTTACTGGATAGTTTGATGTTTCATTATATTTCATTACACGTTTTCCGCTTTTACTTAAAAAATGAAGCGTTTGAAACAAGTTTTTAGACTAATAAGAAAATAAGTAAAATTTTACACAGAGTAGGTTACCTCGTGTGATTTACTAACTTTTGGCGAAGTTTGTCGTGAATAGAAGAATCTCTATTTAAATGTAAAATTTTAATCGTGTGAGTGCGAATTAGAGTTTTTATTTTTCAGTGTTTTAAAAATTTGGTATGCTCATAATTAACATATTCACATACCTACTCCTAATTCCTTAATTACGAGTGTGTAAATTATTTTATAATTTCATTATTAAAATATTTTATCTTTAAAATAACTTTATATTTTAGGGGGTGCATATAATTTAAACTCTTCTAAGCAATATTCCACGCAGCGGTCGGGCGGTAAGCCTTGACCCTTAATGGGCTATTGAGCTGGTAGTTTAGTTTTTAAGCAATATTCCTCCTAAGTAAGAAGTAGGAAAATTAGAATCTTAAGAAACCTATCAGAGTCTATATAAATAGCAGCCTTCAACTTAGAGAACACATCTTACTGTAACAAAAGTGCATAATAATCACTGTAAAACATTAAAATTAATGGGTGTGAATCTTCGAAAACAGGTGTCTACTGTTAGTCCTTGCAGATAATGGAATACTCGTACCGTAAGTTGAATTACTCGCTAGAAGGCTGCAAGGACGTTTGGTTTACACTTATAATGAAGTTTCAACAGATAATACAATAATATAAACAATTTTAACTATGTCAACACTGATAAATTATTACGGTTGTTCATTAATTACTGGAGTTAGTCCAACTTCGGGAAAACTCACACAAATTAACAAAATTGCAAATAAAGAAAATCAAGGTTTAACTTTTGAATAATCCCATGCATATTTTAAATACTAATTTGTAGAGCTTGAATGCAATTATTATTGTTTCAGATATATAAAACAATAGTTTACTTTTTAAAGTATTTAGAAAAACAGTAAACACATAATAAATGTGATAAATAAAAGATAACTGCAAAACTAAAATTAAGATTGGAATAAATTTCTTTAATGTATTTGTTTTCTCCACTTATGACACTATATTTCATTGTTAGGAGATGTCATTCAACATTTGCTGTATATTTGATGAGGAAGTACCTAAAAGAAGCTAAAAATTAGGTATTGACACTCGTTTTTTTGTAGTTTCTTCAGTTTTATTTCAGACAATTTCAATCAAAACAACGATGATTCATAAGTGGACACTTCCATTTTTCTGAATTTTTTAATATATTTAGTCGCATCTTAAACTTAATTTCCTTTAACATTTGATCACATGTTAGCCAGTTAGTTTTTATGTAAATGATTGGGACTAAAGCTTCGTTGGTGATTTGTGCATGCTTTCAATATTCTGTGACAAATAAACAGAAGTGAGTAAGTAGAGAAAACAGCTTTATTCAATCCACAAGTTTGATTTGGAGATTTTAACGGAAATATGCGTTAAGGTCCTTGAAAAAAGCACTATTTTAGAAAAAGAACCATGGTTAGATGTGTGGATCTCCCTGTGTCTGTCTTATTTATGTTTGTCTATGTGTCTGTGAAAAAGAAATGTCAGACTTTTTGTAGAAAATATATCCATCCAAGTTAATCTTTACATGGAACATTTTCCAAACTGTTTTATTTTGTCAAAAATGGTTCATACGATTTTAATAAAACAGCAGTAAAGTGATGTTCATTTGGAAGATGTTCATCAGCCAAACCACAAGAGATATCAAAGCCTTAGTGTAGTACAAGAAATGCAGATATCTTCGAAGCATATAAGGTACTCAAATACATTTGGGAATGCAGACCTTTCCGAGGTATTCGTTGTTATCGGTTGGAATTTTTTCAATAGGACCTTTTTCAGTTTTCGATGTCCTATCACCATTCAGTTGTTTCTCCTGATATTGTGCATGAAATATGGAATTTCAACGCCAGCATAATAGATTGATTTGACAATCGTTTCAGCCTCCTGTATACCAACAGCGAAATGTGTAATGAAGGTATTTCTGCGAACTTCTTTTTTCAATTGACATGAGTAGATAAAAAGAAAAGATCTAGTGTGTTATGCTCACATTACTTTCTTTACTGTTCTACAAACTCTTCTTCTTTCTCTGTCTACTTCATGTAAATTGACATAACCATCCGAGCATATTTAGTTGTAATCTTTGCATGGCCAAGGCGTAGGAAAACGAATAACGAATTGCTCGTATTTGACAAAGATAAGTTATTTAGAATTCAAACTAACAGCAAAAAATTTCTCAAAACATGTTATCTTTACAAAAACGTTTACTTGACAAAAATTGGGTCCTTTAACGAGATATACCTAGTAGGGTTTTGTCTGTGTTTAACGCAAAAGTCATCAAGAATTAAGAGGACTTCAGAAGCTATTCCCATAAAATTCAAGATATATAATCTATCTGTTATGAAAACATCTTAAATATGTGGTACTTTAATCGAAATATTCAAGAGCTATTTCTGAGAAAATCAAAATTGTTGAACATTTTTCCATTTAAAGGACAGGTTGAGGTGGGGGAGTTTTCTTGAAAATCCTCCGGTCGTGTCTTTGGAAGAAGCTGAACTTAAATAGCAAGTTTGGTAATCAATGAAAGCATTAACAGTGACGCAATATAAATTAATAAATCTTTAGAGGCTGCTCTTTACGTAAGTTGAGAATATAAAAGCAGACCACAGTTTCAATCACTATAAGTAAAGATAAGTGAAGTCGTCTTCAAACATTTATTATATGTGTTGACCAAATTTGGTATTGAAAGGACTTTCCCATTTGGAATTGTTTTGTTTAAAGAGAGTCGCACGCGCGTGCGCAGCACACACATACACTATACACAACGTTTTGCTAAACACTTTTTTGTGCTTATTTTTGTTTCAAGTTCAGGAAATTCCAAAAAACATGTGAAATGTTCGTATCAAATTTTTGGATAGAATGCATTAGGTCGGTATTCCCTACTTACTGTAAATACGCAGTAGAGAAAGTAAGAATAGTTTATACTTAGGTATAAGCTATACTAGATGATATTAGCATGAGCGTTTTCTAAATTCAGTGAACATTTAGTATACTCATAGTTCATCATAACATACCACAAAACAGAATCAAACTAGATCAATTTACACAATCGTTAATTTTTGTTCTGTGAAAACGAGAATGATTTGCCTTGTGGGCTTATTAAATACCAGTATACCAATAGGGTCTCTCTTCAAATTCTAAGATAACAATGCTCCTTAACACCATGGGAATATTTAAAATGTGTAACTAATTGTTGCAAAACAATCTGCTGAGCTCAGATTCAGGAATATATTTGTAGTTTTATTTGTATCAGTAATATATTTATGGGGTTCGTACTTGCAAAATAAAACAGGTGTATAAAACGAAAAAACACGATTACATAAATAAAGATCACAGCAATTAACTTGAGTTTGATCATTTCATTCTACGTATCAGGGTTCTGCACTCAAAATCAAGCAATAAAACGTCTTTCTTTAATGTCAGCCAAAGCACATTGCCAGATAAAGTTTTATATAGGAACCCCTTAGATATTTATACATCTGATTTTGCAAGTTCCCATAAAAACTAGGTAATGTTTCTAATTAATACTATTTAACCTCTTTATGAGCACTGTAACTATTTTGAAATCTAATTTTTCATTTAAGTGTTTGTTAAAGTGTTAGTAGGAAGCTAGCTAAGGTTTTACATTCTTATTCTTTTTACTAAAATGTCCTCTTGTAGTTTCTGAGTTCAATAGCAATAATTCCAACAGAACGATAAAGATTTCGCAAATTATTTATAAAGAAATTCAAGACACACTTTTAGTTATCAGAGTTATTTGATATTACAATATCAGTGAAATTATAGATACCTATTTTATTTTAATAATTTTCGTTGGAATCATTTCAAGAAAAAGTTAAGATTTTCATATCAAAACTTGTTTCGGAGTAGGGAGTTCCTTAATAAACTCAAATACGAAAAGGGAAGCATTTTTTCAGTGTCTAAAACTATCCACAATATCGAATTTTGAGGCCAATGCAATATTAGAAGCAGAAAACAAAATAAAAACAGGCTTCCCTTAGGGAGAAGGTGAAACACAAATTTACAAAACTCTGCGCATTATTGCATTACTGTCTCATGCAAGTATGCTAAACAAATGTTAAAAAACCCTTTCTTATTAAAATTTATAGTACTGTCTTTATTGTTTCCCACAAAGTGATAAAACAGATTGCACTTTTCTTAAACCACAAGTAGATGTTTTATTAAGAATAAACTGTTTCGAAATATATAGGTATAATTATTCTAGCACTTGAAGGTTTTAAGGTTAGATTATACTACTGTATTTCTTAACATTTAATACATTCATTTTATCGTTATAAAATGTAAATATGCGAAATTCTTGATTTTTAAAGTTTCTAGATGCACTTGAAATTATTCACTTGTATCTGATGACTGATGAATTTGTTTTAGGAATTCGCCCACTTTCATGCAGTTATGGTTATCTAACTTAGTGATCTGGTCCCACCAGATTCGCAAACTGTTACCTACCGGTTAAGCGCACACAGACCGTTACAAGGTATCAAATTTGACAGGCAAATAAATTAAATGGAACAAAACTAAGTACATATTACTTAGTTATTGATTTAATTCATTATCTACTTGACTTCTTCACAAAAGACCATAGTGTTTTGAGTCTTTGTCCAAGGAAAATACTTGTAAAGATTTAAAAGAAAATCTTTATGTAAATAATATGTTAGGTTTTCTGTTAGATATCTCTAGATATGAGCTTGGAACAAAAATCAATAACAGATTAAAATACGTAGTTACAAGTGATATTTCCCAAGAAGTTATATAAAAACATTTACTCTCTTTTTGGGGAACATCTCAATAAATTAATCTCTTACGCTACATTCATACAATTTCTCCTTGTAACATCTCAGCCGTGAAAGTTTTCTTAATATGGCGAAGTTTAAGCCATGAAAAAAACCTTTATGGATTTTGGAGACTATTTATGATGGAGTTTTCCAAATCTTAGCAAACCAAGGACTTATTGAAGGAGTAACTGAAAAAGTATGTTTAAAAATCTGCATACACTTGTTCTTTGAGTAAAAATTCTCACATTTTGACAGGACAGTTTCTTATAAACGTAAACAATGCAAATACTTTTTTAAGAAAATTTTGAACGTCTCTTAAATGAGCTAACTGATGGAAACCATTGTTGAGTGCTTTCCTTCAAATTATTTTTGTTCAGCATTTGTTTTGTCTTTTATGCACAGTGTAGGTATACCTATTGCTTTTATTGTATACTATTTCCTATCATTTTGGGGACAAAACAAGATCAGAAATAGGCGTTTGTATTTATTGTCAGGTATCTTATTTTAAAATAAATTATTTTAAAAAGATCTTCTTTTCAAGGCTGGAACAGAACATTACAATTTCGAATGTGTTACATAGACAAGAACTTCTCTATTCACGGTATTTGTTTACATAGGTAGGGTCTATTGTGCAGTTTATTCACATAAAAGTTTACTTTTATACGTCATTTTAATCAAGGTTATTTTTGCAGAAATTGTTTCAAGATGCTAAAGGCCGATACGATAATTTTGTATTCACCTGTGTTGTACTCCTTTAAGTTGAGATACGAAAGAACGACACTGGAAGTGGATTACATAAAAATTCTTAAAAATTCAATAGCAAATATTTCGGAAATTGCTATTGATATAAAACAATTTATTTGAAACATGTGTTGACAAACTCTAAACTTTCCCCACAGTAAGTTTTTGCCCATCTTACGTGATTCTTCAGTCATAAAAAAGATTAGCACAAAATTCAATACAACTAGAGACTCGTAAGATATTCAAATAAAATATAAGATTTTGTCATGTTAATCTCTTACGTATATTATCCATATCTAGTTAAAATATATCCATTTGTTATTAGAGCCATTCTGGAAAGAAAAACAAATACCAAAGGGTTTTGACATAGAAGTTTGCTTTGTCCGGGATCCAAAAGTCCAGAAACTATGGGTACACTTATACCTGTGTTATATTTACAAACTGATGTCTGAATCACGTGAGAAAATTAAACAGTAGATCAGCATCGACCTTTTCTTGAATGATTTTTTTACGGGAGCATCATCTTCACTCGATCTTTCTTATTAAAATGCCCATCACCCTAAATGAACTGTCTGAAATTAATATAGCGGTTTATGTTTTAATAGGGCAAACGCCTACTTAATCCAGCAATATGCAATACCTTATGCAAAATACATTACCTATATATTGCCAATTACTCCTAGTGGGTAGCGAGGAAATTGCGTTTTTGTTTTGTTTTGTTTTTACGCACAGTAACAATGATAATGAATGGCATAGTAATGTAAAATTTTCAACCTTGATAAACGCTATTATAAGTTAGGTAAAAAAGCTGAAGTGAGATTTTTGGGAATTTCTGATAGGTAAAGAAGAATCCTTAAGAATCGGCAAGGTACAATTAATACAATTTTAGAATCAAAATGTTACTATGAGCAAGAATTCTCGAATGATAACTAAAATTGACTATTACTTTCCTCGGTTTAAAAATACATCCACCCTTCTTTGCGGGAAAATTCTTATTATGAGGTTTAAATAACCTTAGTAAATTTCCTTTCCGGTTTACTATTGTCTGCATTTTCTCTTAGTTTTTTCAGCACGACTTTTGTCTTTAAACCTATGCTACTTACACTGCCGTTATTAGAAAGAAACAAACGAATCAACCACTTAAACACTAGCAAACTTCGTGTTGTACTGTGGAAATAGTTAACAGTCAATTGTTTTCTGTTCCTGCGCTTGCTTATAATCGTTCTTCTTTTGCTAACTCAAAACAAATGCTAAGTTGCTGATATATCCACTCTGTCATTTTGTAAAGAAATAAATTATGTGTTTTCTGGCCGTCGTAGTTATGTTGTTTAGGTACATAAGAGGTTTTCTTAGTTTTGCTTTCAGATTTCACAAAGAGTGCACAAGATTTTATTCTTACAAAACAGTTCGCGCATAAGTCATCGCTAAACCGGACATAAGAAAGCAGAATCTGCGGCTACCCTAACCCGACAGAAACGCGAAGTTAAACGGGGCCGCAACGCGCCTGTTACGAAATGTTTATTTTTTCCCCCTTAGCGTCCGTGTGTTATGGGCATTCAAAGATGATTTTAATAGGGCTTCAGTTCACTAGTAGGTAATAGTTGATTTGTGTATGCTTATCTAAAGGGACATGCATTATTTTAGTAAGAATAAATCCTAGTTAGAACATTTTTATATTGTGTTTAGTTTACGCCTCTGACTTTGCGAAGTTTTATTCTAAACTTTTCTTAGACGCTGTCTGATAATGTTAGTGTCTTCATTTGTTTTTGTCTGACTTCAGAAGCAGAAGCAAAGACGCGTGATACAAAATTCGTAGGTAATCTTAGTGGCGTGCAATTTTACTGTTTTTGCCTTAGAATTGAGTACTTACATATCTACAGCATTCCATTAAAACATTGGATATACAGATTTAGTTGGAAGACACATGAATCAAAACAAAAGAGCACTTGGGAAAAGGTCTGACTGTTGTCTTACGAATGAAAACTCAATGAATTGGGGAATTTTATATTTAAGGCTGCAAGGTGTAGGTATATTTTCATCGAATTTCCTTCACTTTACATGGAAGATTGAAGGTTTTGTTTAAAATTTCAAAAACGTTATTAATATACGGAAACTGTAGCGTTATTACTTTCGTTAATGATTTTGTTAGAGTTTACTGTGAAGTTTAATAATATGTAGGCAATTTTACTCTGTTTGTCTCATTTCTAAAGATAGACGATTTTCTATGTAAACAATTGAGTGCTGTTTTGAGCATCCCGTAGTATTAATCTGTGTTGCCTAGTTGAAACCAATTTAGGCTCAGTTATCGTGATAATATTCAAAAGAAGGTTGGAGAATCACGTGATATCTGGTATAAACATTATGTTGCAAAGGGGAATGTAGGAGTTTTACAAATGTCCTTAAGATTTCTCGATAGCTAAGATAGACAACTTATTTCGATTCTGCGTTTATCGTCTGGGATGTTATTGAAGTGACAGCTGATTTTGTCATACTATGGTGAAGAAATCAAAGACGTTGGAACGTTTATTGCGGATTTAGGGTACCGCTGAAGCTGCCCATTTTGTCAGTAGGTAGCACTTTATTTTGACAAGGAAACACAAGGGTTGAGAACATAAGGGAGCAATATGACTCACGTTGAGCGGGGCAAGTCGTGCCGACGCTTGCTGGGGTGGTGGAGGCGGCGCACACATGATCCTCTGTCCTCCAGGCTGTGGCGGCGGTGGTTGACGATGGTGGTGGTGGTGATGGTGGCCGTGGTGGTGTGTCCCGCCATTGCTGGGTTGGCTCGTGGCCGGCACGCACAAAGGAAGTACGTTGTTCTGCATTAGGATCATTGATAGGCATGGGTTTGCACACCAAACACACTGTCACCCACTTCCATATCACTCACTAATTCACTTGTTCACTAACGACAGAAGCATTGTTTTTTCTAATGGTTTCTTCAGAAGCTGGGATCATCACCTGGTGAGATGGATGCCTTGACAACTGCCATCCTGTGTCGTCGGGTGGGGAGATGGGCGGTATCCGGTCACTAATATTCCCGGCTATGCATATCATACACCCTACCTACCAGCTGTACTTGCCATACGACTGTACGGACCATGAGGTCTCTCCCCCTTCCCCTTGTGCTACCTCTCCTCCTATACGCCTACTGGGAATACACATCCTCGAGCGCACGAAGTTTCCCGACTGTCGCCGAGTGTCACCGATCCACGCAATGTGCGTGTTTTGTCGTCCCAACAAGAGTCTCCAGACACTTGACAGGCTTTTGTTTCTCTGAGATTATCGTAGGAAATTTAATGGAGAACGTGTACTGTTAAAACAAAACAACATCGTAGGAACAAGTGCTTGTGAGCGGTGCAAAATCTGAAATGGTCCGTGCATGCGAGAAAGGTGGGGTCACGGCGAGGGTAGAAAGACAAGGAAGGGTTGGATGAGACCAGAGGGGTGACGTAAGGAGGAGAGGTAAGGTTTGGAGGGGAGGGAGATGCTACTTTCCTGTCTCTGTACTTACCACTTCCATCATGAGGCCAGCTCCGTTCGTTGGGGGCCCTGGCAACTTGAGCTTCGCCGCTGATTGGTCGTCAGGTCGGAGCATGCGCGGAGCAGCTGCGGCAGTAGGCATCTTTATCCGTTCCCCCCGTGCCGGTGGACTCTCTCTACCCTCTCCTGTCGGACACAAACAAAAGCCAAGTCCAAGCAAAAATCAACACAAAAACAACCTCAGATTGACACAGTGGCGTATAGCTCCGACGCACAAAACATATAGGAAATGCGAAGCTCTTTACAAGTGTTTGACAATTACTGTGTTCCCTTCACGAGAATGTGGCTGTAGGGAATGTGTTTGACATCAACAACTCCACGTTTTCTGAGAAAGATTACGGCTGGAGTTTCAACACATCAACATGGGTTAGGCTACGCTAGCAGTGCGTCGAGCGCAACCTTAGCATCCTAGCATTGCGATCACAAGGACCTGTGCTTTTTTTTAAGAGGCCTAAGCCTTGTCGATATTTTAAAACTCCAGCCGTAATCTTTCTCAGAAAACTTTGGAGTTGATATCAAGCACATTTTTACAGCCACATTAGTTAAAGTAGATAGATATATTTATGACATAATCGTGAGCTTTCATGTGATATTGCCTCCCCTTTCCCCTCCAGAGCACAAAACACCCCTCAGACATGTTTTCGTCAGAGGCCTAAAGTAGGCCTTTACTACGGGTATATCTGCTATCTACAGAAGAAAGCAATATTCAGTATTATTTACACAATAAGCACAATAGATGTATTTATAAGGAACAACTTCTAATATTTACCAGAAAAATATTATTTCAGGATGCACTTTCAAGACTTTTTTGCTTCTCCTACTGGGAATCTAGACTTCGATTATTTTCAGATTTGTTTACTTTTCATAACTCAACGTAAGTCAGATGAGTGAAATGGTTCTCAAATGAGCCGGGAGTTCACTCGTTGAGTTACCCAGCATTTATCTCGCGAGGAAAAGGGAAAACCTCGGGAAAAACCCAGTAACTCTTTCCCAATTACACATGATTTATTATCAAATTAGCTTCGTTTTTCATTTATTTTATTCATTATCGTTGTCTACTGTGATCACTCTCCTGAAAATAGTGAAGTTTATAATATAAATAAGTAAATAAGTGAATATAAAGGTCATTATTATATATATATATATATATATATATATATATATATATATATATATATATATACTAATCCTAATATTATTTACCTGAAACGTAACAAAATAAGTAGAATATATTCTACCTTTGGGTGCTTAAAATACCTAGTTTTATTATTTTTTTTAAATAATTTCTAACCAATTTTTGTTTTCTTTCACTATTGGACTTAGTCATTTTTCTCAAATTCTTTAATTTTCATTTTTAAACAGGTATGACTTACAGTTAAATCAAGGTGTAGACTATTCCAAAATAAGAAATGTAACAATAGGTATTCAATTTTTATTTGTCACATTTAATAATAAAATACTTAATTGTTTACGATGTTCACACGTTTATTGTTACGCATTGGGTTGGTGCTCTTTTGGTTTAATTTATAAATATAAAATTCACACATACCATTGACACACTCACTCATGCCTGAATAGGTTCAAGCCTGTCTAAAGAAAAATTCCCACCTTCCAGCTGGTTATCGAACCCTGAATCTCGGCCTTGGAGACTTGCATGCTAACCATCAGACACAGAGCCGGACTGTCTAGGTAAATTAATAACTTGTAAGTTACACTTTGCAAACAATTGATTCATTTTCTTTAGAACATTTTAACCATTAATATCACTGTTTCTATTTGTATTATTTGCAAAGTAGTCGTATTCCTCATTCTTTGACAGGACATATTTTAGAAAGTGGGTAAGTATATGAGTATGAAGAAAGAGAATAATCTCTGCTAACTGGCATTGTGGATCAATATGCTACATATGATTTCCGGAAACTGCATTCTCTTCTTTATTGTACTTCTTTTTTGTATATCTACCCTGCTTCCTCTGTTACGCACAAGGTCACGCTATATTGTCAGAAAATTTTACCTTGACCTACATTTTCGTAAGAGTAAATGCCAGAGAGATTCTTCGCTTAAACTCTCAGATAATAATTACCGTGAAATTGTGTAAGGAAATTATTCATTACAAGCAAAACTCCAGCTTCATTCTGTCATTTCGCCCTATCTTCCCCTCTCCTCGTAATCTCCACTCCCCCTCTACGTCTCGCTGTGCAGTGTGCATGACATGTAATGTTTTGTAAACGCGCACAAAAATTAAAATAAATAAAAAGCATAACTTTTCAGCTCTTTTGTCGAAATATTAAGCGAAAGCTTTTGTTTTATCTAACTCTCAATAGGATTTAAGATGTATAAAATAATGTTGAAGACAATTCGGTCCCTTTTTGAGTTAAAAATAGCACACGTACGTACATTCAAAGATCTTATGACTCATAGTAGCCCATTAGATACGTTATACGTGCCTATATACCTGCAGACATATGCATATAAGTATACATATGTCACACATAGGTATGACAGAATGACAGACAACCTACTCGTTGAGAACTGCTAGTTACCTATTTCGTATTCGTGGAGTTGTTAAAAGCTAGCCGTTCCAGGCATTACTCATTCTTTTGTCCACATATGTACATTATGGCGAATCAAGAAAAAAATGCCCTCTCTTCACCTTGTATTCCGTGACGATAGCGAAGTTAACAAGAAGGACAAATTATTTGCACGGTAATTAGATGTTTTAGTGGAAATACATTAGGCAAGAAGGAAAAGAAAAGAGAAATTTTATCACGCAACCCACTCTGTGCCAAATAAACAAGAGACAGTGAAAAACAAACTGGTGGACAAGTGACGATCACTATGCGTAGTTCCTAAGTTTCAGCTAAAACCACGAAGTTATCGATTTTTGCATGAGTCGAACGTATATAAGCAGTGATTTTTGGAGTAAACCACTTAGTCTCAGGTAGATATCTACACTATAAATGTTCTTACTATGTAAAATATAAATTCTCTCAAAGCTGCGTTTTTCAGCATGTCAAAAGTTTTCTACGTGAAGTAATTTTCTTCATATATGTTAGAAAACATATATGAAGACAGCATATAATTGAAATTTATCGAGGTGGTGCAACTGTGACTGAAACGAAAATGTTGTCCCCTGGAAATAAATATATGAAACTAATTTTAACAAAATACATACACAATATTGCTGATATTATTTTTACAATTTTGGTCGACTTGAAAATATAAATAAAATTAATTAAAGTAAGTAGAAAAATTGTTCACATACCCATGGTACTTTTAAATTGGTGGGGGAAAGAAGGATGGACTTAAAGGTTTTTTTTTTTTTTTTTTTTTTTTTTTTTTTTTTTTTTTTTTTAAATATACAAACTCAAAATTTGGTGTTTGAAACTAGATTTATGTTTACTAAATCATTTCTTTTCGCAGCCTATGCCAGTTTAAAACCAAAAGATAAAGTTAATGTTGGTAAATCACAATTTATTTCAACAATTTTAATTGAAAAATTAAAACATAATTTTACCTACAAACGTTTCATTTGTACAAAAAAAAATTTAAGGTGTGCCTATAGTGTTTAGCATTTTAGCTGGAACAAAAGACATAGGTTAATCTTTTTAACTACTTATTCCAAAATCACAACTCATTATTTTAAATTGTTATTTTAAATACCGTGATGCAAAACTGATTCCTCGTTTCGAAATAAACAACACAGTCACGCACGCACTGTTGTCAGTGTTACCACCTACTCTATGTGATTATTCTATAAGTTGTTAATAAAGAACTTAATAAAGAAGTTTGATACTTATTGGAAAGAAAAACATTAATAAGTAACTAATTAACCTTTAATTTTTACCCTTTCAATTATCTTATATAACGAATAATCTGAATAGAAGGCATTCACTATTGTATTTATGCACTACGCAGGCACTTTCTAGTCCTCTATTACAATTGCAAATAAACAAAAGAGTATACAAAACCGTCTGCCTGAGGACAACGTGGGCAAAAATAGCTACCATTACGTCACGTAAACTTTTCACAGCACATAACAGGTGATCTACAGATTAGGAAGATCCTTCTGTGAAAATATATACCTGCATACCCTTATGTCATTATTTGCAGATGTATTTATAGTTGCAAAGAATTAATATTACAGAAATATCAGATTGACCCCTGTGATCAGCAATGTTTATGTGGTAAGTTTATTGAAATATGCTTGTTTATATATATATATATATATATATATATATATATATATATATATATATATATATATATATATATACTTTTTTTTTTGACACTTTGTTTTGTGGCTGAACTTGAAGAATAATATCTAACAATACGACCACGTTTGAGCATATTTATCATTGTAACGTGATATTTTATTGTGACAATAATAAAGCTATTTGATTGCATTGAATTTTATGATCGATTACTATCGTTCTTGTACACCAGAGCCATCTCTGTTGTAATAATGTAAACTTTAGATGTGACAACCGTTGCCATATATATGAAAAGAGATTTCAAGGTTGGCAATTTTATTTATAAAACTTATTCTGCATTCATGAAAGGTAAAATCGTAAAATAATTGTGAACATTTAAATTGTCAGAGTGTCATAACTGTCACACCTGTCAAAGTTATAAAATATGTCTCTCGTCTTGCATTATCTCACCTTATTATAGGTAAAGGCATAAAACTGCAGGCCAATAATAATAGAAAAGAGAAAGTGTGAGGAAGTATTTATAGGTAAGCACCTATACAACTCCATGAAAAAATTCTACCACCTAAAACAGTATAGAAATTGTCAATATAAAGAAAGAACAAACAATATTATATTCTACGTGTTTTTAAATTGCACTGATTTTTACACATTTTGCTTTTGTAGTGTTTCTAAAATTAGAACGTTTGGATACAATTCCTGAGTTAAGGAAGAGGTAAGCTTTTGAAATCGTAAGCATTGAAGTATTGACGAAAACGCTTAGTAAAAACGTTATTAATTCTAGACCATTTTTTTCTTCCAACACATCAAAACGATGTTTACTACATTACGTATAGTAAATGTGTGTAAAATAATTTTATAAACATGATACACGAAAACGCTAAAAATTTTAAGGAATCTAAAAGCAAAATACAACTTCTTAAAATTGGTAAAATACCAGAATTGCTAAGCTGGTATTTAGCAACATTTGTTGCTTATTAAAAATGATAACATTATTTCTGTTAGTTTGGGTGTTAAAATTTTTAAATTCTGAAGTCCCTATATGTAACTAGTTGATAAAGTACCTATATGCCGTTTTATCGTGAAGCATAAAAGCATAAGCAATAAAAATAATCAAGAGATAGTAAAATGTATTTGTTGTCACATCTGAATTTTATTTTGTGAGCGCTTTGTCGTTTATCGCAGAGTAATAAAATGATAAAGCCAACAGAAACAAAAGACATTAATCTTTTATTGCTAGCTATAACGTTAAAATAATTTAATTTACTGCGTCTATCAGTGCTTCTGCTCATAAACATTATGAAGTGTCATAAAAAATATTATAGAAAATAAATAAAAACTTGAAGAATTACATTAAGGGGTCCAACTTCCTCACCCATTTTAGATACTTTCATGTATTATCTCCAAATTTTTCAATAAAAAGATTTTGTCATACTTCCATTTTATCATATCTATAAATGGATTAGAAGACGGAAGTACGATAGTCAAATGTTTAAAAAGAAGTTCTCTATGCACGGTCTGATGAGAAACAAAACAACAGAGGAAATACCCACTAGAAGTTCCGACCAACAATGGGAAATATTTCGAAACGGCTAAAGCTACAAAATCAAATGACGTAATTTGCCTGTTTTAAAATCCCCTCAATAATATTTTGTTTACGTATGTGCCTTTGTTTTCTAGTTTTATAAAATTCACTCTTATTGAACGGGTTTTCGTATAATAGATAAGAATATTTCATTTGTGTAAATATGCCAAACATAGGTATTTTAATAAAAATGGATATAGAAATAAAAACTTTCTTTTAAAGGTTGACTGGAGTAAGAACTAATGAGGGTTTTAATCCTTTCAATATAACGTCAAGATTAGAATTTATTGTTTTGAATTTGTATAGGCTGTTTAAAAAAAAAGATAAAAAAATAAGGAAATGATCTCCATGTAAAGGGTAGTTTAGGTTGGGGGAATATCCTGAAAATGTTAGTGTCGTATCCTTAAAAGATGCTCAACTTAATAGCAAGTAAAGTATTTATTCAACTTTTCATTTTTGAGTTATGCTATTCAGAGACATATGAGCGTTTTCTAATGCTTGTTTTAAGGTTCAGAGGACTTAAAAACGTTTATTTAAGGTGACATATTGATATGTATTTTAGGTGGGAGAGAAAAAATAAATGTATGGGAGCAATGTTATCGTAGAACACCCTGTGGTGCTCGAGATACATAAAGTACATCCGATCGGGCATGCGCTATCCATCATTCTTCACTTTTTTGTTACTTTGTATAGGTATAATTAGGGGGAAGACTTACCGTTGGTAATGATTTGCCTAACTGTAGATTGCCTCATGTTACCCGGAGGCCTAGATCTCTTTATAAGCCAGCCGATGGTTGATCTCTTGCGGTCGGGCCTATTGACACTAATGTGTGCAGGAGAACAGCGTCCAATTCATCTCCATCAGCACGCCGGTAATTGTGTTTGGTGCACGGGTTTGTTTTTAAAGTTATAATTCCACATGAGGTCGGGCTTGGCGGTTTTATTTTTCCTCCCGTGTGTGTTTGTTTTGAGAGTTAATTTACGTGAAATGTGGTGATGGACCCCCAGCTTCCATACAACGCTGTCCATTCAGACTTTCAATAGAAATTTCATCTGCGCCTTTTGTACTAGAGTTCACCAGCGTTTTCAATATAAATGAAATGTCACTCCAGCTTTCACTCGCATTGTTTGCTAATGAAATAAATTGGTTCCCTTCCGTTTAAGCGAAATCCGTGCAGATCACACACACACAGACACACACGCACGCACGCACACACAAAAGAAATGAGACCATACTAATTTCGGTGCATTGTTTGTAGTCGACCAGTGCCAACACAATTATCTCTTTGTTTGACTAACTGGGGTGTCACTTCGGAGTGACAACGAGCAAGGCGCGGGAGACACTGAGGGCCCCGGGTCACGGGGAGGTCTCCTGAAGGAGCTTTTTTTTTTTCACCCCTCACCCCCAGGACCCGGTGCCCGGGCGTGTCACAAACCTCGCAAAATACAAGAAAAAAGGGGAAGTAGGATTTTGGAGAGGAGAGGAAAAAAGAGCTGACCTCCTCTACCTTCTTCTTCTTTCTCCCTCATCCAATGTCGACCTGAGAAAGGCGGACATGCGCCAGAGAAGAGAAAATGCCACCCCCGTCCTCTGTCGCCCGGGACGGTGACTGATAAGGGTTGCAGGGACGCAAGACGAGGAGCGAGGCGGTGACAGAGTCGCGTTAGGAAATGCCTCCGCCCCTTTCCGGCACTTGCGCGACGTGCTGTGACAAGAACTGGGGTGGAAGGCGTGTCCCAGAGAGACAAACACCGACCGTTTTGTATCGACCGGCCACTTGTGTCGTAAGAATCACTGCGGCCCTTCCGGGAACACTTTTTTCTCAGATCTCAAGTAGCAGGAAAACAAAAACACTATCGAGGACAAACAAATGACACACAACATAAAGCAAATGATTTCGCATAACAGAAACAAGATGTTCGAAGAATATAACAAACAAAACACTAAAAATGACAAAATGACAATCGAGATAAACGAATGATGGATACCTATGATTCGTTGACACACTCAAATGTTTTCAGATTCCGAATATCAAAGACAAATGACATGCAATCCTAGAGTAAATCGATTTGGTACAGTAAAAAGAAGACGATCGAGGAAATCAAGACCACGATAATTGACAATAAACTTCCATATTTAGAAACCATTGGAAAACAATAAGCAATACATTACGAAGACAATTGGGAAAAACAAAAAAAATTAGTAAAACCAACAGGAAAGTAGCTGGTTGTGGATAAAGCTGGAGAGATGTTAATGGAGAACAGCGGCAACTAAAATTTTATTAAAGGGAAGAAAAAAAAAAAAAAAAAAAAAAAAAAAAAAACTATCACACTTCCGTGGATGGTGCGCTTATTTATCGCCTGTTATCACCCAGACATACAATTTTTATCATTCAGACAGATCTAAATAACGCCCGACCTTGTTTGCAATAATGTTTCTGTTACACAGTGAAATGAATGCTTAACTTCTACTCCCCTTACTTTAAACAATTATATTCAATGTTATATGTCCCAGTGGATTTTCTAGTCCCCTTTACAGATGTATTTTGATTGTGAATACAACTTTAAAAGCCGTAAAAAGCTAATGGCAAATAAAATGTTATGTAGAAAAGAACTCTTTAGAAAAAGAAAGCAGTCAAAAAGAAAAAGGGATAAAAAAGCAAAAGAAGAAACAACAATAACATCACATTTGCAACAATCTTAGACAAATCAAAAACGAAGATATCTAGAATAAAATAAATAATGAGAAAATCTCTTATTTCAAAAAGCTAAGGCAACTAAGAAAATGAAAACGTTATTTAAAACAAATAAATAAAAATACAATGTAAAATGAATGAAAATTGCATGATGTTCCAGGGAAGAAAGAAAGGAACAAAAACCAAAAGCATCTTTTTATTAATGAATAACTCAAAGCATTTCTCAAATTTCTAAAAGAAAACTCCAATCACAAATATTATGATTATACGCAGCTATCGACAGCATCAGATTTTGGAAAACATTTAGCAGTAAACTGCAGTTTGCTTTACTGACACCATTAGTAACCAGAAAATCAATAATTGCTGACTTGGAAAATTAAATGTAAAGCTCTTTTCCTTCACTTTTAAATATGAAGTCACTGAAGTTTAACTTTCGTTTCAGAATAAAATCTTACATTAAATTAGGTTTTAGTGCAACACATAAATTGGTTAAATGAAGACTCACTAGTAATAACCATTACCTATTTATTTTTTTGAACTTGGCTGAAATGTTGGAATCTTTAAGGCAGCGATTACTACGATACTTATCTATGTTGAGAATAAAGTCATTTAAATACTAACTGAATTTCCAAACCGTTACATAACACAGATGAACTGTCGTAAAACCCTACAGACTTTGGAATAATATGCACAATATTCGTGAAACACCGAATAAATATATTTGTATACAGAATTTTTAACAGAGAATTATTTTAAATTTTCTTGCTAACAATGTTTACTGCAAAGCACGAACACAAGATACTTTTATGATTGCATAAAAATGCATGGGTAAATATATTTGTATGATAGTACCTAAGTACTGTGTCATTCGTACACTATGTAAGGTATCCATTAGTATTCGATCACTGTTTAAAACACATGGATAATAATAATTCTTCATAAGAAACCTCCTCGCTGTGAATTAACACGCGATTCCGAGCAGCCAGGGTTTCGAGATTCCATATCCCGTCGCTAGATGGAAGCAGCACACTCTAAGACCAGCTGTTCAGCTGACATACACATACCATGCTTTTTATCCTCAGTTGCCTACTGCGGCCGTGTTACGAACAACACACTGAAGAATTAATAATCCTTCAAATTCCGACAGCAGAGTAAGTGGGTATCCTATCAGCTGTCTAAGGAGAGGGAGGGGAGTGTAGCTGCAGCGAAACACGTGAATCACATTCGTGTTTTGCTTTTGTTTTTACTTTCAGAAACAAAACACACACAAAACAAGTAACTCACCAATCCCCATAGCTGTACAAGAAGGTATCATCCGATTTTCTTTCTTTTTTCTTCAAGACATCATTGCTGTATAACAACACAAGTATCTTGCTGTCACCAAGGAAACAAAAGTTAGGCGGAATGCGTCACTGAGTTGTCACACACAAAACATCTTATAGTTTGTTTTTGTAAGACACTTTTTACGATATTCATTTGTTTTTCGCACAGGTTGTACCTATAACACTTGAGTAGAGACAACGGCCTTGCAAGGCCGTCGGTATCACACACACACGCTAATCACTTGGAGGGGGTGGACTACTTGAACGTCACTGGGAGGGGTGGAACGGGGGCGAGTTTTGGCGCCGTGCTATTGTTGCAATCTTCTTCGTTGTGACGATTCGCGTCCCTCCTGCTCCCTCGACCGTCAGACAGTCACTGGCTTGGCAAGGGACAGCGACAAGAGCGCGGGGACGAGTCCCCCCTTCCCCTGCATGCGTTTGCTTCCCCTCCGCTACCCCCACCATCAACATAACATCCTCACGGGATTAGGCCTATGAAATGTCACCGACGACCCAGCGACAAGCCAACCGAAGCAATGGGCGGTGACCGAAAGGCGAAAAGGACCCCCCTCTTTCCCTCGCTGGTTGTCGAGTGTCCTTCATCCCCCTCTAAACGACATGCGACGCGTTGAAAAGGGGGTGGGCGCGACGCCAACAGGTGACACTCTCGGCCCCCTCTCCTTTCATCGGTCCCTTATGTTTGCTTCTTGTACTCTTATCTGATGGAATTTCCTTCCACTGTTTCTACACGAATTTCCCAACTATACTAAGACACAAGTTAACCTTATTTTTATGTACTAAACCCTGCCCCATGTAACTTTGCCCTATATCTCTTAACTGTCACGTGACTAGTCACTTCACATTTGCTACTGGCTAGAATAAGTTGTGCAATACAAGCTACTTCCTTATGTAACATTATCACATATCTTAATATTTTCGAAGACAATTGTCAAATTTGCGTTTTCTTAGTCACATGATTAAAATATATTGCATACGTAACGGAGTTAATGCCTCTGGAATGCATACCTGTAAATATTTATTATTTTCTATGAATGAATAAGTTAGATGCACCTTCGGTTTAAACGAGGTAATGACGTCACCTTGTTCTAACCCCATGAACAAATGACATCTTTGGTGTCCCGTCGTTAGAGGATATCTTTAATACCAAGTTTAATAGGTAGATGTATATCCAGCTTCTCGTTTTGAGTTATTTTATTCATACAGAGATGTAAAAATAACTAGACTCAAACACCTTTTACAGTAAAGTACTTGTAAGATTGAAAATAGTTTACAAATTTCTAAAAACTTATATGAAAGCTGTCAGTTACCTATTTGTATATCTATTTTCCTCCAACATACAAGATACAAATATCTTCTATTTCATTTATATGTTGAATTTCTAAAGATAATACTGAGATGAGGAATGACTAAAAACGGTAATTTAAAACCCATTTTTGTCAAACTTCTTTCACCGAAAAAAATATTTCCGCTTCCAGGGTAAAAAGTTTCGATATCTTGCAGTAGTAAGTAAAGAAAACTTTGCTCCGAGTCAAATAATTTTACACCTCGGTACACAAACACAACTCTACACACATATTTTTTTCTGATCTTTTTCTGTTTAGGGCATTTGGTTTAACTTGTCTCATGGCTAAAGAAAGAGAAAGAGATGTTAAAAAGAGGTGCAGATATCTGCTCATCTCCCTGTCTGTGTCGTTATGTAGAAGGTTCGATTGGTTCCCTCTATGCGATCAGTGCTGGATTGAAGAGGCAAGTAGATATGAATAGACTCCCGACGTTTCCACCCCTGACCCTAATTTGCGTGGTGGCAGTGACCTAGAGATAAGCTGAAAGTAAACCCTTAGCACAACAGCCCATTAAGGACCAATGTTTGCCGCCCAGCCGCTGCGTCTCCCACCTCTGCCCACTACAGGCGTCATTGGTGGGGTGCAGTACTGGACGATGGGACGTGGTCAGCGCCCCGAGCCCTCCCGGACAGTTATACTGCCTTCTCGACCTGGGGTCGCTACTTCTCCATCAAGTAGCTCCTCCATTGGTCACCCCGGGACCTAATGAGGCTGAGTGCACCCCGTGCCAGACCTCCCAGAGGAGATAAATCCCCATGCTGGTACCGGGGATCGAACCTGGGTCCTCCGCACCAGAGGCGGAGGAGGGGGTCAAAGAGATAAGCTAAACTAAGGTACTTCTGGAGAAATCTGTTATCGAAGTTTTGGAGTAACACAACAGATGTGTTAGATAATAATGATGATAATAAATAATTAATAATAATAATAATAATAATAATAATAATAATAATAATAATAATAATAATAATACTAATAACAATAATAATAATAATAATAATAATACTAATAATAATAAGAATAATAATAATAATAATAATAATAATAATAAATAATAATAATAATAATAATAATAATAATAATAATAATAATAATAATAATAATAATAATAATAATAATAATAATAATAATAATAATAATAATAATAATAATAATAATAATAATAATAATAATAATAATAATAATAATAATAATAATAATAATAATAATAATAATAATAATAATAATAATAATAATAATAATAATAATAATAATAATAATAATAATAATAATAATAATAATAATAATAATAATAATAATAATAATAATAATAATAATAATAATTGGATAATAATAGAAATAAATCTATTTTAACTCCTTGTGCCATACAAGTAGGTATCTTTTAATTAATGTGCAGTGCTGCATACTTCTGTAATAATGTTTTAAATGCGTAAATATTTTAAAATGTAGTTTGGCTTAGATTGTGTTATATTCCATTAAACGATTTAATTTTTGTATGCAATCCTGAAAACACAGAATCAAAGAGCTTGGTTAATCTTTAATATGGTCCCTAAAAACTAGCTTATTGCTAAATAATGGACTACATGATGATAATACATACTTCTGTGGGTACCTATTTGTGGTATTCTATTGGCATATTACTTTAGTTTAGTAGATTGCATTTCACAGAATTTTTACACCTTTTGTAATTGTCTACCTTTCCAAAAATAACAAATGCTATATCCTTTTGACTTATTTTAATCAAAATATCAATTTCAACACTTACCTAGACAGAAATCCAACGTTGTTGTCACTGTAACTTGTACAAATTAGCAGAAAAACATCCTCGAACAAAGTGCAGTCATGTAGATGATTGAAGCAATATTATTTTGTACTCATAAATTCGCTACTGTGGTTCTGGTACTAATAAGATAGGTATTATTGCATTATATATTTAGTGTGAGCTAATTCTTGTTACTAAGTCATTAAATAAACAACAATCCGTTACGATTCAACCACTTTGTCATGTGCTTGATGCATTGTTGAGCAGAACAATTTCAGCCAATAGGAAAGAGTCGTGGGGGTATTGTGGATATGTAGAAGATTGTTCTCAAAGAGGCTAGTTTACAAAGACAAAACACTTGACTACGAAATACATAAAAATAGTTTCATCGTGAAGATATTTCACTCCGTAACATTCCCTGACATGGCCCAAGGATTGCTAGTATTTATGTATATATATCTGGATATCTATGATGTCCATGTTGGCATAGTCTGTTAAGGGAACTGTAAATAACGTATTCATTTATGACAGTAAACAAAAATCAACATAAATGGTGATGTGTTATTTTTCATAAACTACTCTCTCTTGACCCACTCCTGAGGTCACCGACTTTAATATCAACGGAGTTGCCAGAGCGGCAAGACCACATTAAACTATAAGTACAATTTTATGTTAAACCGCATCGAAAATAGTTCGTCACCGACATACTCCCACACAAACAACCAAAATTCAACTACAAGTCAGGAAAGCACCACAAACCGCGTCCACAAATAAAACTCTTTCAAATCTCGTCCAACATAGTGAAACTCAGAGAGAGAGAGAGAGAGAGAGAGAGAGAGAGAGAGAGAGAGAGAGAGAGAGAGGGTGGGAGGGAGGAGAGGAATTAAAATGTTTAGAGAGAGGAAAGCAAAAATCTGATGTGTTGCACTCACATGACTTTCTCTACTCTTGTACTAACCATTCTTACAAACTCTTATACCTATATATTCGTGTTAGTTAAGATAACACACTTGTACAAATGTATTGCTTATTTCCTTGTTAGGTGCAAGGGGAATGTTAGAATACAGGCTTTGTGCGATAATCAAATCTTTTAAAGCTTTGAGATTCCGTTCTCTTTGCACACTTAACATATAAAAAAAGAAACAACGATGTTCCATTTCACGAAATTTCTAAGTTTTCCGAAACTCACACACATAACAAGGAATACCTCCGAAATGGTTGACCCTACAAGAAAATTTATACAGACATAAATTGTGTATTTTAGCAAGATCTACATTTCTTGTAGAGTATGATTTAGTCTATCTCTAACAGTTTATCAGTTATGCAAAAGCCGTCCAGAGTAAATACAACTACAGGGGCTATAGCCAGAAAATTCAAAATATACATTTCATTTGTCATAAAAATATCTCAAACATATGACATTTTAATCAAAATCGTTAGAGCTGTTTTCAAGAAAATACATTTTTTCGAAAAATTTTCCATGTAAAGGGTAGTTTAGGGTGGGGCTATTTTCTTCAAAATCTTTATGTCGCATCGTTGAAAGACATTAAACTTAAATACCAACATTGGGTTTTGACCTACTTTTCATTTTTGAATTATGCTGTCCACAGACTGACAGACACGGACCTTTTTCTAAAAATGCTTTTTTGTGTTCAGGGGGTCTCAAAACATACATATATTTCTGGTGACATCTCGACATGGAATTTTTGGGTGAAATACAATACTTCCCCTACTTACCGGTAGAGAAAGTAAAAATTCAATGTCACAGCTGGGATTTGAACCACAGACCCTCAATCAAATTTACTTGTTGATTTTTACCATCTCACTAATTGTCCTCTTATTTACCTATATTGCGTACATTACAATTTAAAGGAATAAAGTACTGGAATCAGTCCAACTTTCGCTGTAATGACGATCCAAGATATAATGCAGAATCACTGAATTTTAATACACATTCCGCGAGATAAACGGAGTAGGTTCACCACAATAATTACCAATAGTAAACATGGCGGCTAATTTGAACGTGTTTGTTCTGAATTCAAAGAAACTTGGAAAATAGGCTCTTATGCCTGAAAAATCTAAAGAGAGATACGAAAGATGGTACCTATACTTAATATATGTAAATTAAGTGTAAACATCAAGACACTATAGAAAGTTGACTTACGTTTCAAGGTTAATATTTCACATTTCATTCATACGCATATTAAATTACTAATTATCTCCAAAAAATGGTAAGCAAAACACGTGTGTTAAGCGTTTTTACTAATCCTCGGAAATTGAAACTGTGTCTCGTCTTCTCAAACATTTCCTGGCCCAGTAAAAATCACTTTCCGTTCTTATTTCGCAATACACTATAGGAGAGCTAGAAGAAGAAATAAGTAGAGGCAGGGAAGAAGGGAACAAGGTGACAATAGGAGAAGATGGCATCCGGAGAAGAAAAGAAGAAACAAATACATGGAAGTGTTTAGGGCAAAGGGTGTTATACGTATAAGTAGTGAAAGTGTTTGAGAAGGAGATCGGGGCATAAAATTAAAGAAATTACATCAAGAGGTTAATGTCACTACAGGACATAGCCAGAAAAGCAGAAAAGTTAGGGCTGAAAATACATTTATTATATTGCAGAGCTGGTTATCTAGTATATAATTCATGGTGTTACGTGATAGTAAAATAGTATGTGGAAAATGTCTGAAAAAGGTGACCATTTTGCTGAAAACTGGTGTTAGGATTTATAAAAATGTTCTCCTTCTTTATCTAATTACCCTCCGCTTACACCCCCTTGGACTTACAAGCCAGTGCCTAGGGTCAGACGCCTGTCGGGGAGCAGAGGAACCTATGGACTGGACAGAGTGAAGACCTGGAAGCGGGTAGTCAGCCAAGTACCAGGTATGATAGTAAGGAAGACGATTGTAAGCGCAATGGATGAATGGAAAGTTGATAATGAAACAATTGGTGGAATGAGTGGCGGAGAAACCGGAGAACCCGGAGAAAAGCCACCCAGACGTCGTTTCGTTCACCATTAATACCACATGGGGGTCCCTGAGATTGAACCCGGGACGCCTTGGTAATATTCGAACTGTCTAACCACTCGGCCACGGCGTCGCTTCGATTTACTTCCTGGGGCAATAAAATTGTAATAATAGTTTGAAATAACATATGTTCCAGAGAACTTCCAAGTATGGCTGGTTACTTTTTGCACAATTTAAGATATATTAAATACTTTAAACTTTCGATAGCAGAAGCAGACCTTATGGATATGTTGGCAACACATTTTCCAATTCAATGTTGTTTGCGGCAGCTGAACCCAAGATACTGATCGAAATGTACATCTAATTTCTGCTTCAGAAAATCAAGAAACAGAATCTTCTAATTCTTGGAAAAATATCCCACACGAGACGGGTTTTAGGAGGACCAATTATATGTCACAGAGAAAGCATAACACGACACACATATGAAACTAGATCCCTCAGTTTCAGAGTGAAAATAGGTCAGATAACCGAAGAAACCGCCAGGAACTCATAAATTTCATGCAGTAAAAATAGATTTTCTCGAAGGCGAAGAGGTCGTGGCCGAAATGGATTTTCATATTGTTCGAGGGAAGAGGCAAGAAACAGTAGACCGGAGTACTACGAAATGGAGAAGTGTGAAATAGGAAGGGAGCCACCAGCTCAAAATCAACTCGGTATGAGATATGAAATCGACGTTCAATATAGTAACCTCACACGGAAAATTGTAACAGTCAGTTTAACTACACTGAAACATAATGAATAGAGATAGCAGAAACGTCACACTGAGTAAATACCGGGGAAATCAAAACTGAAAATAAGAACTCAGTTGAATTTGAAGTGTAGTTTAATAACAATTTAACACTAAAAAGACATTGTTTTTTTCCTGTAAAAATTGAAGGAGAAATTTTTGAAACAATGTATCTACTTCGCTGTTAATAATTTTAACGGTGATATCCTTGGGTGTTATGCTTGATAAAAAGGAAAATCACGTTGTAATTGCACCTTTCACGTACGAACAAATTATTCCAATAGAACGTAGTATCTTTCACAAAAGTAAGTACCCATCTTCAGCTAAACCTGCGCAAAGGGTTACCTAAACCTCAGGCGTGCTTGCATAGATGGTATGTGAATTAAATTAGTCATGTGCTTCCCTGGCTGTTCAAAGCACGTGGCAGCCATGTCACCTCTCAGCTCACTCACCTCACAGTTTGAAGCAACATTTCAGCAATCCTTCTACATTAACGGGTATACATTGCAAATTTAACTTCAGTGCATCTGCTTATTATGGTGTTTTATTAAATTGTGGACTAGAACGAAAATGATTCAGTACCTATTGGGTGCTAGACTTAGAGACGTGAGTTTAATCTACGAGACTACGTCAGTGCTAAGGCGCGTTCGTTCGAATTTGCATTGGTAGACAAACATTGGTTCGAATCCCACTCAACGTTCTTTTTTTTATTTCCTTTTTCCTTGTTTCTTTCTTAACGGGAACATCATTACTTATATAACCCGTGTGAAATATAACATTATACAAACTAATGAAATCTATTTCTTTACATATTTTTATTCCGCATAGCGTAGTAACTTTCCCGCCGTCCTATGAACGCTGCACTATGATTACAATTATTTTAAAACTGAATGCTTTGTAACATATTAATTGCAATTGCTGAAAATAAATCAGGGAACACTCCTACTTCAACTGTCAATCATGCTTCCCGAAATTAACATTTCCCTTTAAATATTCACATTCAAAGGCATCTCTATAAATTTCGTAGACTATCACCATATTAAAATATATACGTAAGTGCGTATTAGTGTAAAATATTGTTTTAATGGTCATAAAATGCATTGTTACAAGATCTGGATGCCAGGGAATAACGCAATTAGTGATATATTAAACAGAACAGAATGCAATGGTAGATTACTTCAGCGGAAGCAACCTTTGCACCTAGCAAGGTTGCCATGTCGCTTATTTCCAAGCACTACACAACGTTGCCATGTCCCCATCAACTAAACTCAATTTCTAGTAGTGTGCCTTCATCCTTCATAATTCCTGATAAAATGCTGTAGAGAATTAAGCACGTTTGTTAATCTTGTATTTCAGAAAATAAACATGTGAAAGGCGGAGATCGAACCCCCGGCAGCCAGAAGTTCTGAATTCTACGGTTAGCGACTAGGCTTCTCGGCCATTCCTCACTTGGGCATTAGTGCTGTATCATATGATATCATACAATATTTAATTTAAACGACAAAATCAGGGAGTACAAAATGAAGTGGCAAGGGCATATCTTAAATGACAGAAGAAAGACTAACCAAACAGGCCTCGCAGTACAAACGAGTTGGTAGGAGAGAAATTGGAAGACCGCGGAGACGCTGGGAAGATCATTTCTTAGTCGAAACCGCTCCATCTGGCCTATTTTGAGGGTTGATGATGAAGATAATGATGATGATAATGATGACCTGCTACTTTAATAAGAAAATATTGATGTATTGTTCGTTACATTGTCTCAATGACCAGTAAAGATGTCTACAGTTATACCTCTAATAAGCTTTATTTGTTCGTTGAACGGAGTCACATGAAGCACTCTTGGTGAAAGGTTTATGGAAGTGCATTTCATTTACCCAGTGTTTGTGTTCTTCAAGTGGCAATAATTAGATCAGGAATGGCCGCAGTAAAACGGCCGTCAGCCATTTATTTAATTAACGTCCATCTCGGAGCTTTGACGTATCAACGGAAGTAGAGTTCCTTCACATGGAACGTGTTCTTGTCACAAGGTCTGCACCACAAGAGTCAAATCTCGCAAAGCTACTGCTGGTCTAAAAACCAGAAAGGTATACTGTTCAGCAATTAATAGAAGAAACATAGCTGGAATTGTTAAGTTCAAAACTGGCTGTTACAGCCAGTGGTTAGGGTTTAGAAGGGAAGAGTAGTCAATTAATACCGAAGTTATGGCTTCAGAAGACAAACCATTTAAAATAGAACTAACAAAGGAAGTAATTATAATAATAGTTATCGAGAAATAATTTATAGGGAGAACAAGCAAATAAAATCACTTTAAATATTAATATCAGAAGTATATACTATATAACGTTAGAATGTGTAAGGTTTGTCAGACAGAGGATTAGTGTTTGGTCACCGGATTGTTTAGTAGGTCATTAGCAAACGGGTGGATTTTGTGAGCCAGTTCAGTAGAGCGACAGCCTTGCGGATTTCCAAGAATGTTATATACGCAGTCAGGGTGAAAATCACGAGACCTTAAATGGTATATGAATTATGTTGTAACAAGGCATTGGCAGCTATGAGTGGAGGGTAGAGAGGGGTTAGAAACGTCAGATTTTGGCTTGGATAGAGCTCACTCACTTCTGGAGCATCTGGGCAGTTTGTCACCCGGAACAGATTGAAACCAACGGCCGTCGCGAAGTCTCCACATAAGATCCCAGTTATTTAATAAGGGAATTATTTCATAGTCATTTTTGTCATCGGTCGCCGACATCTTATTTTTAATTACCAGAAACATTCATTAAAATACTTTATAGCAAGAATCCGTGTCATTTTTTCTAAACACCAAACCCACGCATACCCTGGGATAGGAATCTCAGTGCTTGAGCTACAGCCAGAAAAAGGAACTACCTGAGGAATTCAAGATATAATCAAGGTACGAACTTCACAGGCGCTAATACAAACCATCGTTTCATTGCGGATAAGCTGCATGGATAAGAGGATAGATAAGGTGTATACAACAATAGCAGCAAAGTCAAGTGTATTCTCGCTTTAAACTGATGAGTGAACGTGAGGCAGTTTATTGCTTTAAACTGTCGCACTGATGTGGAAATACTTTTTACACCACAAGGCAAAACTGAGTTCCATATAGACATAGGTATAGCAATCTGCGGGCACCATTCCCCAGAAGGAAGAAATAAAATGGGGGAGGGGGTGAGAGAAAAACACAGGAAGCTATAGGCTGCAAGCAGGCAGACCACAGAGATGCGCGGAAGTCCCTAATATTTACTCGTTCGAAGACTCCATCCGCTCTAGAACTGCTCAGCTTGGCTGATGCTCAGGTTGCCCAACTAGCCTCTAATGTCAAAGGAGAAAAGAAACGCATTGCAAGGAAAATGAGGCAAAGGAAATCTTATAAATTAGAAATCCCCAGCATTCTCCTACCGACCAGGGAAAACCGCGAAAAACCCAAGGTTAGAGTGGGTAGTTCACAGGTATCGAACCTGGCGCCACTCGAATGCAAGTCTCACACGTTACCACTGAGCCATCTCTCTCGGTCCTGTCCCATTAGCTTTTTTCTTATTTCTTAGCTGTCACGTGCATTAGTTATCTCTCATTGGATACTGTTGCGTAATAGGCCGTTGTATGATACTATCTGGAAAAGCGACCAGGTGTATTGACCTGGTTGTTGAGCGCTGCGTTCACTCGTTATCTTGTTTACTAGAACAGTGAAGCACTAATAAGCTGGTGTGTATTTTTTTTTTAATTAACGTCCTCCACATTGTGTCATATCGGACGAAAGCTGGTGTGTAGTCAGTAATATAACATTAATGTACGATTTCTCGTGACTGCCGATATAGTACACGTTGCTGCCCTGAAGACATGATTACGTTTGAACAGAGTGTACATACGTTGTCTCGCCGTGTATGTAGAATAGGCTCGCATAAATAACTCGGCAGTTTCACATTCTTTCCGATACGCCTGATAGGTTTGTCACCTAGTACTTATTCGTTATTTAACATGCTCCTTTATCTTAATATTGGGATAAGCTGACAATATCACAAATCCCATTTCTGACACCAATATGTTAAATGACACTTTCAGTTAGTCTTTCTGTCACTTTAATTTTCTTCTAAAGCCGAATCACAACACAACACATCTGTTTTATCTTTAACACAACCTACAATTCGTCGTAGCCCTGCAACGAACAGTTGTCCTGTCTTATCGTAACGTGGACACAAACTACTGAAAGTCTCGAACATTCTAGAATCGGTTTTTATTCCCGCCCGTCCATTATTGTCCTTGTTTATCGTCCGCGCGTTGTCTAGCAACGTCGTGGTGTGAGGTAGCTTGACCTTAATCGTCGTTTTGATTGGCGGCTGGCGTCACAATATTATACCTATTGAAAGAGAATTGTGTAATTTACATTTTTGTAACTGCATGCATCAAATAGGTGGCGCCGTTGCCAAGCGATTAGACCGTTCGCCTGTCACCTAGACGGCCCGGTTCGATTCCAGGGACCCATTTGTGACAAATTGTGGTGGACAAAGGGGTTTCCGGGCGGGTTTTCTCCGGGTTCTACGCTTTCCCCGCCACTCATTCCAACAATTGTTCCATCATCATCTTTCCCATCATGCATTTCGCCCACATTTCATATCACTCTCTGCCTCACTATCATACCTGGTGCTTGGCTCACCAGCTGTGTCCAGGTCGTCACTCTGTCCGGTCCATAGGTTCCTGTGCTCCCCGACAGGCGTCTGACCCTAGGCACTGGCTTGTAAGTCCTAAGTGTGTAAGTCCTACACAAGGGACGGTAAAAGGCAAAGAAGAATAGAATGTATCAAATATCATGTTAAAGAGTTAATGTATCTGGAATACTTTTAACCAATTAGGTAGCATGAAGTTCACTTATTTTAATCATCTGTTCCTTTAAATGAGAATAATAACGCTGCTCATTTTTCTACAAACAATTCGTTGAAAATGTTTTTTTCTTCCTGGTTCTTGCTCATTGGCTACTCGTTTAGAGTCTGTTTAGTCAACGCGTGTTCACTATGTGGCGGCTTTAAAATTCCACGATCTTCGTTTGGCCACGAGATAAAAACGATTTCTTTAAGAAATGTTATGTGTTAAATTCGTAGCACCCACTCTTCTGCAAAAGTGTATAAACTGATAGGTTGCCTTTAAGGTTCTGTTAGCAAATAAATGAATGTGCAGTCTTGCATATGAAGAGTAGTGATGATAAATCTGCAATAATCTGCACACGATGTTTACAAAATATACTTCATTTTCGTTGTCCGGCCCACCGTTGCACTGAAACGAACGACAGTTGAATGCAGCACGTTGGAGAGCAAGATTATCTCAAAGGTGGATGGATGCAGAAATCCCTCAGCGGGGCTAATTAATTGGGCACACAGCTACATTTCAGTAATTAGTGTTTTATCTTCGATCGCCATGCGAGGTTTTCATGCTATCTGCATCACCAGCGTCATCCTTCATTACATGCAAGGCAACCATTTGTTTGTGGCAGCGTTTTAATCCAACTTCTGCTTAAAAGGAAACTTTGGCAGGCAGCAATTCCACTCTGACGTAGTACTCTGTATAGACTCCTGAGAATACCACACAGTGAGTGTTACACTGTCATGAGATTGTCATCGCCTCTTATACCGATACCTACTTTTGTTCAAACCATTTCGCCAACGTTGCTGTGCTGTGAAAAATTATTTGATTTTAACACGCTGTCAATTGCCAGGATCATGTCAGCACCACCGGTGTGCCGAAATTTCGTCCCTCAGGAGTTCTTTTACATGCCAGTCCTTTTATATGGGGTTGTCCGTTCTAAGAATACTTAAAAACCATCGGTCTACAAGTATGCTATGAACTATTTTGTTAAATACTACTACTACTATTACTACTACTCTACTACTACGTCGGTCTGGGTGGTTCTGTTGGTTAGACGCTGGCTTATTGATCCCAAGATTGCGGGTTCAAATCCGGCCCAGACCGATGGCTTTTAAGTGTGCTTAGAAACGGAAGCTCCATGCCAATAGATTTACTGGCATGTAAAAGAGCTCCTGCGGGACGAAATTCCGGCACACCGGCGACGCTAATGTGATTCAGATTATTCACAGCGTCGTCAAACAACAAAATAATTTTTTTACTACTACTACTACTTCTTCTGCTACTACTACTCATAATAATAATAATTAATAATTAATAATAATAATAATAATAATTAATAATAATAATAATAATAATAATAATAATAATAATAATAATAATAATAATAATAATAATAATAATAATTAATAATAATAATAATAATAATAATAATAATAATAATAATAATAATAATAATAATAATAATAATAATAATAATAATAATAATAATAATAATAATAATAATAATAATAATAATAATAATAATAATAATAATAATAATAATAATAATAATAATAATAATAATAATAATAATAATAATAATAATAATAATAATAATAATAATAATAATAATAATAATAATAATAATAATAATAATAATAATAATAATAATAATAATAATAATAATAATAATAATAATAATAATAAAATCACATTTTTTGTTGTTCTCTGAACGTGTTTGTCAGACAAAATTTCCAGAAAAGTCTTTCGCATTACTATACCCGAATCCAGATATTACAGAAGTGTAAAAACTATTTGAGCTAAAGCAAGGTTTTGGTTATTTACTGTCCACGTCATGTCTCCAAAGTCTAGCGTGATAAATATTTATACAAAATTCTGCTAATTAGAATTACATGACTGTCTTTATGAAAATGTAGAATAAAACTATATCAAATCAAGCTCTTATTTTGTACTACTGGATATATGGCGATATTTTTTCTTCACTGAAATGTTGGCAGGTTGATTTCAAGTTGACAAAAGTGGATGCCAGTTATCTGTGAAAATTCAGCATCATATTTGCGAATGCTGAATTTTTTCTATGATGTATATTTTTCAATTTGGGTAAATTTTTGAGGCCGCAGGTTTGCCAAAAAAAAAACAAAAAAAAAAAACATGTTTTACCAACACAAGTAGTAATGTAAAAGTGTTATTGGAGCAAAATAAATGTTCATAATGACAACTCACGGTCATTCAAGTAAGTAGTTTTAAATTCGGTATTTGTAAATTGTACGTGAAAGGTAATATGAAGATACAGTAGTCTTTGAGCGAGTCAAATCCTTTAAAACTTTCAAGTTCCGTTCTGTTTGCACGGTTAACATAAAGAAGTGAATAGCAATGTTCCATTTTACAGAAGTATAAGTTCTCCAAAGCTTACACAAATAACAAGGAATATCTCCGAAATGGTTCAATCTACAAAAATATTTATTTTGACATAAATTATATGTCTTAGCAAGATCTACATTTTTTGTACAGTAAGATCTCGTCTATCTCTTATGGTTTACCAGTTATGCAACAATCATCCAGAGTAAACAGGACTTCGTGGGCTATAGCTAAAAAATTCAAGATCTACATTTCATTTGTTATAAAAATATCTCAAACATGTGTCACTTTAATCAAAATCGTTAGAATCCTGTTCAAGAGAATCAAAATTTTGGAAACAATTTCCATGTGAAGGGTAGTTTAGAGTGCAGCAATTTTCTTCAAAATCTTTGTGTCGCATCTCTGAAGCACATTAAACTTAAATACGAACTTTGCTTTTCAACCGACTCTTCATTTTTGAGTTATGCTGTCCACAGACATACACATGGACCTTTTTCTAAAAATGTTTTTTTTTTTTTTCAGGGGTTCAACACATATATTTCCAGTGAAATCTCGACATCGAATTTATGGTGGAACACAATACTTCCTCTACTTTACTATATGTCGTAGAGAAAGTAATAATGTTAACAACTCTGGTCAAGATGTTTGAAGTCACCAGCCGCTACTGAAGTACGTGATTCCTCCACAGAGAAATGTGAAAGTGATGGAAACAAATGCCATATCCTGTAAGGTCCGCTCTCCAAGCATATCTCTCACTGTCCACCTCCATGTTATCCAACCTCGATACCAAGGAGTGCGTTACTAAATAAAACAAACCGTCCGTCTTCCTGCATGCTAACGGAAGATGCGAAATGCTCGAGTGACTGGCATTACGGTCTCATGATTGTGCCGACATTCTTATCTTGATAAAAATTACCTTAACGACAAGAAAACGTTCTACATATCTGCAAAAATTGCTTTTGCCACTTTGGTAAAGAAATAGGTTAGAGTTGGCCTGTTTTTTAACTACTTTATTTCCTTTTTTACCATTATTGTTAGGAATTAAGTGGGTGTTGTATCAAGCATGTTCTGCCTAACTGTCCGCGATACGCCAGTCCCTTGGCCTGAGTCTTACGCTGTTCTCAATTATGAGCGAGGACCCAGTAGCTGTAGATAAGGCATTGAGCTTGTTTAGAAGCTTAACTAGTATTTTATTTTTCGGACCTTTTAGAATTTTAGAGTGTGGTTATGTCGCTTTTAACATTCGAATGCTTGACTTTTTAGCGTATTACCTGCTTTACCTTTTACCGGTTTTTAAATTTTAACCGTTTGAACTTTTACTTTTTAACTGTGCAGTTTAGAAGTTTGTGAGTTTTCCTGTTTTTGTCTTTCGACTTCACACAAATGACCTAATTGTTGACAGGCCCTTAAACTCACTCACTCACTCGCTCACTCAATTACTGACTATCCTATAATATATAGTGAGGGGCTCCATGGCATCGGGCGCCTCCCCAAGTGGCCGATCGGGGAATGCCTCCTAGATATAAGTGGTGCCGAGGAAATAAAGTACTCGGGGTGGACCAAAATTGACATAACGGGTAGATGTGACTCGAATGTCGTGGTGAAGACAACTCATCTAAGGTAAATGCCCGGAAAAGCACCTGCGAGTTCAGGAGCAGCGAAGTGGCAGTGCCGCCACTGAACTAGCTCTGCGCAGCGTTTGTACGGCAGCCAGAGTGAAATTTTTACATATTGAACAGCCTCAAGAAAATAGCCGGTTTGATAACACTGGATTTCGACCACAGCAAAGAAAAAAGGACACACGATTTGGAATTGCCGAATCACTAAAAATAGAAACATGGAATGTGAGAGAAATATCCACAAAAGAAGAAAAATTAGTAAAATAAACAGAAACAATGAAGGTAAACACGATAGTTACTGAAACTAAAAAGAAATTAAAAGGTACAGAAAAGATAGGGAAATACACTTTAGTTTATAGTGGGATTTCATCAAAGCAAAGAGCAGCCAAAGGAGTAGCAATATTAATTGATTAAAAATGGACAAAGAGAATTGAACATCATATCTTTATTAATGAAAAAATAATACAAGTAATGTTTAAGATACCAGATGACATCTAGTTGTTACAGGACTATATAGTCCTGAAGAGGGGAAAAAGGAAGAAGTTTTATAATTCTATGAACAATTACAAGAAGAAGTAAATAAAAGTAAAAATCAATATATGATACTTGCAAGAATTAGAAAACAACCTATACCTAAAATTGTAGGAAGACCACATTAATGAAAACGGCAAGGAACTACGACAATTTACAACTTTAAATTCATTGTATAATAAAGTGTTAGAGCGGGTGGGAACATTTAATTACTTGTAATGTGACATTTAGAACAAATAACGAAGGAATGAGCAATAAAGTAAGTAAATTCCAACTTATTTGTGGAATAATAGCTCGTGTCTTGAAAAGGAAAACCCGAAAGGATACAAATTTAAAATTCTATAAGACAATGACTGTTCCGTTTTACTGTACGGGGCGGAGACATGGACACTTAAAAAGAAAGATTGGAGACAAATACAAGCGGCAGAAATGAAATATCTCCGAGCGGTAAAAGGATGTACAAGACAAGATTGTATTAGAAATGATGAAATAATGAAAGAATTAGACATATTTTCGTTAAAAGAAAAGATACAAGTAAGCAGAGAAAAATATAAACGTCATTTACAAAGAATGGATAACTCTCGCATTCCATTACAATCTTACAAATATAAACCTGGTTGCAGACCAATAGGAAGACCAGTAAAAAGATGGGAAGAAGTATGAGTCCGGAACAGGACAAGTCTCCTAAACCAAGAAGAGTTGATGATGGTGATGATTATGGTGATGATAATGATGATGATGATGATGATGATGATGATGATGGATAATTTGACTTTTTCGTTGGAACTATTACCTCCATTTATGTATGTATAAAACAACGCTTAACGAACAGTAGAAGATAGAAAAAAATTGTCATTTACAATTCTTCTTCTAAACTTTGTGCTTCCTGGGTAATGAATACCTATACCGAATTTACAAAATTATACTATAAAACGTTTTATGTTGAGTGTATTCTATGAAAACAGCATCACTGTGTAAAACTAAGTTTATACCTCGATAAAATCGATTATTTTCGCAGTCATATAGTATATTTCAATAAACAAAACAGCAACGACTGGGGTTGTTAAGGCACATATTCCTAAACAGGGCTGTGATTAAAATCGCACTAGTAACCTCCTGCATGACTGATGTTCTTCCAGATTTCATGTCATCATAACTGGAAAGGTCGTCTGAGTTACTCCAAAATGGACCAGGAGTGCGTTTTTTCCAATCATCATTTAATTCATGCATCATCATTGTGATGCCTTTGCAATCACAACGAGCATAAAATACAGTAAAAAATAAAACTTCTACTGTTGCATTAAAGCCAAATCACAATTTTAGACATTGCTTTATATTGGATGGCTTTTAAATTTCATGCTCTTTGCATGGCCACAAAAAAGGAGAAGAATAACAGCTTAAGGAAAACATAAACATTTGAAAAAAAATTGAAACCAATGAGAGAGAATTTTGCAAAAAATGTTAACTTGAAAAAGAGAAACACATTTTATGTAATAGGAATTCCTATATCTCTATCTCTATCTCTATCGGTTTACCAGTTACAGAAAAGTCACTATGAATGAAGAGGACATCAGAGGATATTTCCAGAAAATTCGAAATATAGTACATTTCATTTGTCATGATAATAGCTCAAGCATATGGTCTCTTAATAAAAATCATTGGTCGTTTATGAGAAAAAAATCGAAAACATTCAAGGTAAAGAGTCGTTTGGAATATGGGGATTGTTTTTTCTCCCAAATCATCGTTTCGTATCCTTGGAAGGTCCTGAACTTAAAACGCTTTGCATCTAACGGAATTTTCGTTTCTAAGTTTTGCAGACTGATGCACACAAACATACAGATGCCATTTTTGGATTCAGAGGACTTCAAAACATATTTCTGTGAAATCTTGACATCGAAATTTTGGGTCGAATACCATATTTCCCCAACTTATACGTAGTAGGAAAGTAAAAGTGCTTTTCTGTGGTTGAGGAAGTCTGAAAACAAATTTCCTATGAAATCTCAGTGTGTAATTTTTGGTTAGGATACAATGCTTCCTCTACTTTCTGTATATAAGTTGTGGAGATAGTAAAAAGTAATGAACAACTAGGATTACTGCGTTAGCCTTTAAGAAGAGGGCCATTCCTCTCCTCTGGCCTATCTTCTTAAAGGAAATGCTGCAAGAACTGGGTGCGAAGAGCAGATCAGAGAACCTTGTGTTTTTAAACAAGGTCGTTTAAATTTAGTTCGCCCGCGAATACTTGCACGCATTCTCCTTCACTTTACACTGCACGGAAACAAGGAGTATGACGTCGACTTTGTTGTGAAATGTGGAGGAAACGTTTAATTTTGGTCAAGACTACCCGAGACGAAGACCGTGTGCAACTGAAATAGAGGCATCAGTTAGGTCTCTGGTCAAGCTAATTTCCAGACCTGAAGACAAATCTTGGATATCTGATCAGCAACCATCACTACTTTCGCGTTTGTAATGGCGAATGAATATGAATGAATTTGTTGCATTCAGATGCCTTTCTCTACCCATTCTTCCAGAAAGTATTCTTACAAAAGTTTCTTCTTTATCTAAAGATAATATATAGCTCTTTATCGCTGAAAAAAGAAAGGATGTGTCGTAAAGAGACACGATAGAAGTGAAAGTTTTGTATTACAGGGAAACATTTTAGTTATTCACCAATCACATCTGATTGTTTTTATCGTTCATTTATTTACATAAAATTATATGTATATATGTCACTGTTCATTATCTTATTCGTTCTTAAGAAGAGAAATTATCGGTTTATGATAAGCGATGAAAACTCTGGATTATAAATTTTCTATTCTTTCTGCACCTGACTTAAGTATATTCACAACAAAATTGTATATCTCAATGAAGAAAATAGATTATAAACAACGAGAACACTGAAAAATACTCGAAATGTGTTGGTTATACACATGTTTCAACGGATGCTCTGTTGACAACCAACAGCTGTGCTCAGTGATCGCCACGCCGCCTGAACGCAGTATACGCCACGCAACCACACACAACGAGAATGGAAGAAAGCGAGGAGAGCGTATGTCTCACTCTTCTCCGATACCCTAAGGCAAGCGAGACACTGCTAGCACTCTACCAGACAGAGTGTATACCCCCACCACTTTTCGTCACACAAAAAGGTTGCGGATCAAAATTTCAAAGCCCTCCCAAGAGAAGTTTCACTTTAGAAACATGACTAATTGCAAATGCAAACACTGTATCATAGGTAATATCACGCGTGACTGTCAAATGTATACAGGATTTCAATATCACGGGTTGCATTTAAAACACTATTTCACGATTTAAAATATGATATCTATAGTCAATGAAATGTAATAGTAATTTCTAAGCTCTAAACATGAAGAAGACATACATCAGCGTCCACTGGCACGGCCTACAAGCTTATCGTATTGATACTCCAATCTTTTAAGATATTAATTTGAGAAGTTGGAGTATCTCTGTTAATTTATAATTTCCTTGAATACAACATTTGTCAAAGTGATTCAAAACATATTGTATTCTGTGTTCTGAAGTTTTCCGCTTAGAATTATTTCATATAGGTATTTCAGCATTAGATGCTTCACCGAAACGAGAGTCAGTCATTTTTGATATTATTAAACCTAGTGGCTCTGGTGTGTCAAATTACTCGTACATAAGCTGTTGAGCATCTGTAAGATACTGCAGCTAGATTATCACATAAGAAATTTAATAAATTTTTCGCGAATGAAGGCTGTCATTGGTTGAAATTTGAAATTCTTAAGCACATGATTGGTTTATTATTATTATTATTATTATTATTATTATTATTATTATTATTATTATTATTATTATTATTATTATTATTATTATTATTATTATTATTATTATTATTATTATTATTATTATTATTATTATTATTATTATTATTATTATTATTATTATTATTATTATTATTATTATTATTATTATTATTATTATTATTATTATTATTATTATTATTATTATTATTATTATTATTATTATTATTATTATTATTATTATTATTATTATTATTATTATTATTATTATTATTATTATTATTATTATTATTATTATTATTATTATTATTATTATTATTATTATTATTATTATTATTATTATTATTATTATTATTATTATTATTATTTCTCACTGTCAATTGGACTGATGCACAAGAATGTATCTCATTAAGGACTTGACCTTTCCAAAAAGAATTGTGTAAAAATCAACACATTAAGTATCTTGAAAATGAGTCTTAGTTTTAATTGTTTTTTACAAGTTTGCAATTAATCTCATTTTTTTGTCAATCCATAAAACATATAGAATACTCTTTCCACAGCAGCAATAGTACCGCGTTAATGAGCTGTAGATGTCTTGAGATACAAGGATGTTGAAAATTACTATTTTTACCAACACACTTAACCGTACTTAGTTAGATGTTTTTCACTTTACATGCATTTTTAACATGGTACAGTTCCTTAAAAAGCTCGTCTTCACATATTTCTTTCATAATATTTTCATAAAAATCTGTTAGAGTTTTAAGACTTCACTGAAAAGACTTTCAAAGAAGAGGATATTGGAGCAGAGCTCCGTTAAGTGGTTTCGGTACATGAAATGGGCAAGTAAATATAGTCAATTAATGTTTCATAAAATAAACTTGAAATGTCCAAGAAATCAGAAACTTCCAGCAAGCCATCTTCTCGCAATGTACTAAGACTGAATTTTCAGTTTGCTTCCTCTATTTCGCTTTGCTTATCATATGCCTAGATCCTCTAAAACTTTAATTTACTAACACATTTGCAGCATCAATTGCATGAAAGCATTTTCGATTGGATCTAAATAAGCCAGAGCACGATTAAGAATCCCTAGATGTCTGTTAGGACATATTTCTTGCAGTAAAAATTACATTTTAATCCCATATAAACATGTATAATTTGTTAACAGCCATTTCTTAGCAAAGTTATCTGCTTTTAACGGTACTAAGCATCTGTTTAAATTACACTTCAGAAAGCTCGCAAAGATCTTTCAGTTCAAATGGTGTAAATGTGGAAATATTGAAACATCTTGTTTACTGGAAGAATATCAATACTACTATGTGGGTTGCAGACCATACACCATGAAAGTAAAGGTTTAAGCTTTGCAAAAAATAGTTTTGTCCCTTTCTTCCTGTACCTCTAAAGTTTGTGTTGTGGTTGTCATCACAGAATGCTACAATTTCATTACGAACTTCCATGGTAAGAGTTATTATAACATCAGCCATTTCATATTTTACGCTCTGTAAACGCATCAGTTTTACTTGAATTCCCTTACGTGGCACAAAATATCTAACAAGAAACAAATAGAAAGAAAAAGAAAAAGAAAAAAAATATCGGTATTACAATTATTCTTCTATAATAAATCACTGCAACAAAATTGTTGGTTGTGATTTGTTTATCAGCATAGCTTTTGTTTCGTTACAGAAACAGGTGAGTGAGTTAGACAAATGACAGTCACATACACAGATTGGAACAATTGCAGGGTATGCTAGCCACGTCTTTCTCATGCCTGCACTGCGATGACTGGATTCCGCTGTAAATAAATATTTATGAGGGAAGACTTCCGCCGTCTAAATGAGGAGCAGCGCGCCAACAAGTCGCCTGCCTCCCATGCTTCTCGGTTACACTGAAAGAAAATGTTGTCAACCGGAAAGTTAAATTACGTCCAAGTTCCACGCTGTTTAATACACACTGCTGACCAAGTCGCACTTCCATTGTCCTGAGGTAGCTACTGCAGCTGTGAGTCTTGGAGAATCTACTGTATGTGTGTAAGATACCTATCTTATTGCCAGGTATTACACGTGGCAGTAATGCTGCTTTTACAATTTACCTACAGGCTACGTGACTATTTATATACGTTCTCTACTACATACAAAAGTAGAACAACTAATTCGAATGCAAGATTTCACTGAAAATACGTGTTTTGACATTCGCTGAAAAAATCATTTTAAAGAAAAGGGCTTCGTCTGTGTGTAGACTTTTCTTTTTCATAAACTTTATTTAATAGCATATGGGCAAACATATATTGTTTAAGCAGAGATAAGGTGTAATAAATATAATTATATAATAAATTAGATGACGAACTAATAATGTATACTTTAGTAATCTGGTTTGTTTCTATTTATGACATATTTAACCTATTAGTGAACCTGAGAATTAGCAATGGTTAACATAAAATTTGCGTTGTTATGTTAGTTTACAGATTATCAAAATTGATACTATTAACAAATCTATTCAAATGTTTACTGTTTTTGTATAAGTTCTTTTTTGCCTAGCATCCAACTTCCACCTGCCATTGTTGTTATTTCCTTAAAGTCTTTTCTTTTATAGCCTAAAGTACATTAAAAAATCTGATGTGTTGCACTCACATGACTTTCTCTACTCTTGTACTAACCATTCTAAGAAACTTTTATTCCTACATCTCCATGTTAGTTAAGATAAACATTCGTACAAATTATCTTACTGCTTATTTCCTTGTAGGTGCAAGGAGAATATTAGTATACAGTAGGCTTTGTGCGATAGTCAAATCTTTTTGACCTTTGAGATTCCGTTCTCTTTGTACGATTAACATATAAAAAAGAACATGTTGCACTTCGCTAAAGTTCTAAATTTTCCGAAACTCACACACATAACAAGGAATATCTCCGAAATGGTTCACCCTACAAGTAAATTTATTGAGACATAAATTGTGTATTTTAGCAAGATCTACATTTATTGTACAGCATAATTTGATCTATCTCTAACGGTTTACCAGTTATGCAAAAGTCGTCCAAAGTAAATACGACTACAGGGGCTATAGCCAGAAAATTCAAGATATACATTTCATTTGTCATCAAAATATCTCAAACATATGACATTTTAATTAAAATCGTTACAGCCATTTTCAAGAAAATCAAAATTTTCGAAAAATCTTCCATGTAAAGGGTAGTGTATGGTATCAACATCTTCGTGTCGCATCCTTGAAAGACATTCAACTTAAATACAAAATTTGGCTTTTAACCGACTTTTCGTTTTTGAGTTATGCTGTCCACAGACTGACAGACACACAGACACACACGGATATTTTTCTAAAAATGCTCTTTTTTGCATTCAGGGGGCCTCAAAACATATATTTCCGGAGAAATCTCGACATCGAATTTTTGGGTGGAATACAATACTTCCCCTACTTACCAATAGAAAATGTAAAAATCAGATGGTCTAGAATTTGTTCGCTTTCATTACACGTACGCATTGAAGTGTGTGTATGTGTGTGTGTGTGTGTGTGTGTGTGTGTATGTGTGTGCGTGTCGCCCGCTTGTACTACTACGGCACCTCAGGCGGTGACATTGATGATACATGGAATGAAGATGGAGCACCGGTGGGATGAGATGGCGGGGAAAACCGGAGAAACCGGAGGAAACCCGTCCCAACGCCGCTTCGTCCACCACAAATCCCACATGCTAGGGATTGAACCTGGGCCACTTTAATGAGAAGTGAATGATCTAACCACTCGGCTACGGTGCGGCCTGTTTGTGTGTGTGTGTGTGTGTGTGTGTGTGTGTGTGTGTGTGTGTGTGTGTGTGTGTGTGTGTGTGTGTGTGTGTGTGTGTGTGTGTGTGTGTGTGTGTAAGCAGCAAACTCAAAAACAAAAGGTCGGTTGACGTTATAATTTATGTTCGAGTGCAGCGTCTTCCAATCCTTCATTTTCTCAAAAACGACTGACAATTTTGATTTGTGTTCACCTACCTGAAAAATAAAATATCTATCTCAAATTTTCTAGGAATAGCATCTGAAGTACTCTCCATTCTGAATGACTTCTGTATAATTAGTAAACCGCAAGCGATAGACAAACTCTCAGCTAGAAAATGTAAATCTCGTAAAAGGACACAAACCGCATACAATATTTCTTGTAGCGTTAAACATTTCCTAAATATTCTTTGTTATTAATTTCAATTTTCAAATACTATACGCACTTTTTTCAAGTAATGACCTGTTATTCGTTTCTTTCTTATTTTTTCTTTCTTTCTTCTGATCATAAAAAGAAGAGATAGACAAACTCTCAGCTAAAAAATGTAAATCTCGTAAAAGGACACAAACCGCATACAATATTTCTTGCAGCGTTAAACATTTCCTAAATATTCTTTGTTATTAATTTCAATTTTCAAATACTATACGCACTTTTTTCAAGTAATGTCCTGCTATTCGTTTCTTTCTTATTTTTTCTTTCTTTCTTCTGATCATAAAAAGATAATGAATTTCACTCATCATCTAGGACAACCAAACATTTTTAACAGGCAAGGTCACTAATTAACTTAGGCGATTGGTCACTCACCTTATGTGTACAGTTTAACCAAGTTGGACAAATTTAATATTTGATGGTACATTTGTGTTTTACACAGCATATTAGCCAGTTTTGAAGATATTTGTCCTATAAGTTTAAAAGTACTTCAAGTGGAACTGGTGTTGTTGATGTCGGTTTTTGCTTAGATCTGAACAGGAACAACAATCCTGTAAATTTCCATCACTTGGATGTTGGTGCTGATTTGCGCAGGTTCATCTTTGAATATTTTTCTTCACATATATGTGTTGATGCAAACTAGAAAATCAAATGTCGATTTGTTTCTTCAGCGGTGAATATAATCTTTTGGCAATAACTTATAGAAATTAGGCCTCTAGGGCTGAAGTTCTAGTTGAACAAACAATTTTAGCTGCAGCACCTCTGGTGCTTTATGGACATCAAACGTGAACTGCGACCGAAAGAGATTAATCTGTGATTTCAATTTTACAATACCGATAACCTATTTGTAAATTCTTCTGCAATGCCCTCAGTAACTTACAAAAGAATTACTTTCGAAAAATCCTTCCGGATATTGGATTTTAAGAGCACCAAGTATTGGAAAATATGCCCAGTTCTGCAAATTAATTTACTTCTTGGACAATTTTCATTTCAATAATAATAGCGGCACACCAGCAATTGACAAGGTTGAAGGAAACAAGTCTTAAATATACAAATATTAACTTTGGGTGCCCTTCATTTTTATTGTGACCAAAATAAAAGAGGTTGCTGGTAGGTTGAGAGGCAAATATCTTGTTTTCCCTACCGTCTACCCTCCCGCCTCCCTTATTTCTTCTTTACATTCTTTACAGTTGTCAACTTCCAAGATGTTTTAGGCTAGCGCTTTGTACTGAAATTGCTGTGCATAACAAAGAAGAAACTGTACTAGTAATTGCAACATTGGATGCTTCGCTGCACCCATGAATAATGGCCCAGAAGAGGAGTACAAATTAAAATAAATAGGTTAAGATGCATAATTTTTTTTAATTGTTCCACTTATATCCTACTTTTAACTTTAATGGTCATATCGGCGGCCTTTACTTCGGAACATGTTGCCTATAGTAATGAGGTAACTTGTGTACAATGAGTTTTGGATATTTGGGTCTTTGAACATTAGATCACACTTACATTCACACTTCCAGACTCTGGTGAGGATTTGGCCGGATCGATGGGGCAAAGTTTAGATGGTTCCTCTTTTAGGACGACTTTCTTGTCCCTCATTTCATATACCCGTTATTTCTTCATTGTTATCTGTTTTAACTTGTAGGATCGGACGGCGTCGGATATGAGTACTGGAAACATTACAAGTCCCGCCTAGGCTTGCACTTACCGTCATCCGAATCAGGTTGCCCTTCGTGTCTCTCCCATCATCCCTCACTCACAGAGGTCACAGTGGGAGTACAAACGGCCACGTTATATTGTGACGTCGGCCGGCAGCCACCGTTCAAAGAGACGCTCAATATCAAGCTACTTCACACCACTGCCTATAAATGCGTGGTCCAACCACAATGGAGATGTCTCAGAAAAGACGGCTATCCTGGCAGAACAGAACAATTATAAAAAATTTCTACAGTGGGCTTGTTTACAAGAATTTCGAGAAAATGTGTATTTTGCAGAGAATTCCCCTGCACTTGGCTTGGGCTATATAAGCGAGTTAGCGAACCAGTGTTAGAGCAGTTTTTCATAGTTATGTAGAAGAACTTTGAGCAGTGGGTATTTCAACGTTACGAGAGGACAGAACAGTTGTGAGATACAAGGTCACGAAGAACTATAGATTGTGTTAACGGTAAACAGGGGACTGTGTTTCAGTGTTAGAACAGAAATAAAGTGACAGTAAAAGTAACTGCACTTGTTATTTGGTACATTGGTGTCAGGAGTGGGATTTCTCACATTGTCATTTATCGTAATTACGTTTACCAACCACATACTTACAGAATGTGTCAATGCAATGCTGAGTAAAGCAGCCAGTCAGATATAAATTAGATTAATTTCGTGTGAGAAGGGTGAAGAATTAGTTTAGTTATATGGCAACGATACGGAAGGAAGCTCTTATTGTAACGTAATGTGGGCGGATTGATAATTAACACTTTATGCTCGTATCTACGCAACCTTTCCCCTCAGGTCAGAGCTTTTTCAGCTCTTTGTGGTGAGAAAGTCGCTTATAGAAATTACTTCAGGAAAAGGCACACTAATTGAAATACGCTTTTGAAACCAAATAGAAGTCCCTCTAAAAGATTGTTAAGAAACAAAGGAAAATAAAGAAGAAATGAAACATTATTATTTGCTTTGTTCTAGGAGTTATTTTCAAATTAACAAATGGAAATATTTGGGTAGAATGGGACATCGTCGGCTTCTGTGAACAAGCAAAAGAATCTCTGAGGTGTATTCTTTGTTGAAAGAAATAAAACTGTTATTAATATTTTAGAGCTCGATTGTTTGTGTGTGTACGTTTGAGGATGTACGTGTGGGAGTGCAAATAGGTTTTTGTAGCGGTGCGGTGCATTGTTCGGTTTGAGACCCCCTGCCTATCCCATTACGAACTAATTGAATAGCAAGGGGTAATTAGAAAACGCGTCCTGCTGAGTTCCGGACCGTCGTTGGAATGTGTCGTCTCCTGGTACAGCCACCTCATCCCTCACTTCCCACTGCAGAATGTCGGCGTGCAGAATGTTGCAACCAGCTATTGTTGCTATTGTTTAAAATGATTCAACAATACCTTACTTATCTGATACCGGATGAACAAGACTAGCATGTACTATGGTTTTTTATTCCACTACCACATGGATGCAGATATTTTTATACTGGTCGAATTCTTTCAATGTCCAATCGTTGCTTGGAATTGGAATTTTTTTTATTAATAGAATAATAAAGTTTTTCTCTTGCTAAGATTCCCTAACCTCCAGAGCTAGAAGTATGAATGGGATTGTATTGTGATATATAAAACACAAAGAAAAGCCTCTATACGAGGTAATACCTGGTCAATATGTTCATAAGGTAAAAGGCGGCTAAATAACAACTGCAGTTAGGCTTAAAAAGGCAGCTCCATACCATTAAAAGAACATGGCATGTAAAAAACTTCTACTGGACGAAATTCCGGCACACCGGTGATGTTGATGTGATCCTGGCAATTGATTATGCGTTCAATAATAAAACAATAAAACAGCTGCAGTCAAAGGCGGCATTTGAATGGAACGATAAAATATATTTTAATAAATATAACAAACATAAACATTAAAAATTATTGGCACCAAGTTTGACATGAAAAGCAATGAAAAGGTTTCGTGGAAAATATCCTGTACATAGAAACATTTATTTGGATTAAAAATATTGGAAAGAGCAGATTCAATCACGTATCTTGTGTACACATTAACATATTTGGATTAAGTAGACACCTGGAGCAAACTTGTTAATTTTAATTAATTCACGTAAACAATAAATAAAGCAATGGGGTCTTCATTAGCACAGGGAGATACCAGAATATGGTTTATAAAATATAAGCAAGACCTACATGTTGAAATGGCACCAAGACATAACGGACAAGCAGAATAACTACTAAAGAAATGAGGTTCATGAGATCATATCAGGATACACCAAGTGAGTATACAGACGATGTGACTTATAACTAGTCATCAAGTGTATACAAGAGTATCAGAATAAGTGGAGGAATCATTTGCCAGAAATGAGTTCGGACACAGCTCCCAAACAGTGCTTTTTATCGCGCAACAGGGAAAACAGATATCTGGGCTCTCTACACAAATAACGTATGTGGATCATAATAGACCATTAAGTCTAAGGGTGCACGGAAGACAAGGAAGATAAATATAATTAAAATTAATGCAATAAAAACTATATGTGAAACATTTTTGTTTTTTTGTACTTCCGAATTGCCAATCTTATTACCTTACAATAAAATTAGAAAGATACGTGTCAAGATACGTCCAGTGAAGTAAAAGACATGTTTGGATGTGATGAGATAATTTGAGTTTACCTTAAAGGAATACCGTAGCAATGATTTTAACGAGAGGATGCAGTGGGTGAAACAAATACACAACGCACCATTAAATATAACGGCATTAAACAATGAAAGCATTTTTGTGTTTCTGGACACCAATTGGGGTATTACACGCTGTGGTGTGTTTACCAGCATTGTCTGGTTTGAATGGACGAATTATAATGGGACCATTTTGCTGTAATATATGGAAATGGTACTGAAAAACTTCCCAGAATCTCATTATCATCATAGTGATCATAGTATTCATGAACATTATCATCAGCTTCATATCGAAAAGACTCCTCCAGTTTCAACTTCGTTTAAAGGATTATTACTATGTTTATAACCACCACCACCACTACCACCACTACTATCACCACCAGCGCCAACGCCACCACCACCACCACCGTAACAACAATAATAACAACAATAAAAATTAATAATATAATGTATGCCAGCAAATCACATTTTTCATGTTCACATTATCATCTTTGTCATCTACTTCTTCATCATTACCACGACCAACAGCTCTGTCTTCAAAATCTACGCTATCCAACATCATCTCCTACACCACCATACATATTTATATAGCTATATATTGTTTGTTAACGAATTTGTCAACTGTCAGAATCATACCAGCATGCCGGTGCGCCGGAATTCCCTCCCGCATGGCTCTTTAGCATGCCATTAAATGTACTGTCACGAGGCCTTCACTTTTAAGTACTCTTAAAAACTATTGATTTGAAACCGCAACCTAGTCAACTGAACCACCTAGACCGACATCACAAGCTCATCATCATATTCTTCATCACACTTCATCTTAAATTATCATTAATAGCTTAATCGAGATTACTAGTACACATTCACTGTTACCACCACCAACATCCTCATCGTTAGCAGCAGCATTAGTTCATTTGTTCAGAATTAGTAGTTTTTCCTTATCTGCTTCATGCCTCATTCCATCTCAGTGATCTAAGTTAATTTGTTCTTTCAAACATCTGGTAGTAAAAGGACAACTTTAGAATTATGCTTTCATCATTCCAGACATATCAAAGTCTACACATCATGCATAGCAAACATGAACATTTTCACTTTTAACAAAAGCTAAATTATGCCACTTGCTTATACCTATGTACCATGCAATAATAATTAGGTACATCTATATTTGACAGCAACTGAAACCACTACCCTTACAGAAAAGATCCGAGCGTGGTGTTTGTCACTAAAAAGCACAACTTAACATCAAATTTACACAATACCAAATGTTGTGTTTGAATTAGATATAGCTGCAAGTGTTTTAAACAGAATTCTCTTCCCCTAAACTATCTACTTGGAGAGTATTTCGTTATTTATGTTATGTCAAAAATGGGTTTAACAATTCTGAACAAAACACAAATATTTGCACGGATAACAGAATGTATATTTTGAGCTCCATGTAAAAAGCTCGTTAGATTCTCCTCATTTCGAACGATTTGTGTATAATTTTGAATAAAGGAAACCATTAGTGATACACAAAAGCTTACTCCAGGAAAAAATGTATTTCAAACTTAATCCAGTTTCAAAACATTTTGTGTATTCAGAATGCTTCAGATACAAAGGTATTAATTGACATGTGGGGCTAAAGGTTTCCTATTTTTCTCCTTATTTTCCTTATTCTTCTTCTTTTCTTTGCAGGATATGAGTTGCACTTGAGTTCATTTCTTCGTGCTTCCAATGAACATTTGTAAATTGTTTCAACGTATTATATATAATAATGCATACTTTGAAACCATTCTTAGACAAAATAATATCTGAATAAAGAAACGTGCATAGAAGAGTCTCTTTTAAGGCAGTGTATCCATTAACTCTGATTAAAAATGTGATTTTTGGATTTTTTCATATTTATACTGCTTATAACCTGCACCCTCAAGGTAAATCTAGACAAAAGGAAGGTCACAAATAGTTATTTAATTACTTTTAAGGATGTACTGCATTACCCTTTAAGTTCCATTTCTCTCAATTACTTTGTTTTCAGCACTTTTCGATATTCAAAATGCTCCTTGGACTACAGTTACAAATTATTACTTGAAAATGTCAAGAGAGATTCAGAAAATAGCCATTTAAAAACTGTTACACATGAATTAAACATTTAAATAGTTCATTCTAAATTAATAATTTTCCATAACTCATATTGAAAAAGTTGAAGCATTCAATATTGATTTTCTTTTAAAATAATTGAACTTAAAAATGTGCACATAACAGTTTCCTTAAATTTGTATACTAAGTTCAAATAAAAAAATGGGAGCGTTATGAACTAGGATCCTAACAGAATTTCCTATTACGATACCAAAAATTATTTAATTAGGAATAATAATATCTTTTCGGAATAGAGTGGTGACCCCACCGCCCACTGGGAAATCACTGCAAAGAGCCACTCGAGTATTATCAGAAAAAAGCTGTAGATCTTTGTATTTTAACGAATACTTAACGAATGGTATAATGTGCGAATTCATTGAATTGCACCAATGAGATAAGTTTGCAATATTAGCAGTGTTACTTATATAAGTGCATAAACACTTCCATCCAAATAGGCAAATAAGAATACAAGGACAGAAATTCAGAAATGTTTTTCTCATCGAATTTTTTTCTCAATTCGTTTCATGACGCTTTGACCAGTGGTCATATCGGACGGATCTGTTAGGTATGAGGCGTCATTCCTCTACCATGCATATTGCTTCCTCACGTTTTCACAGAATCCTTAGTGCTAGACAACTGTATCTCTGCCTTTTGACGAGCAGATAGCAGTTTCAAAACGTAGCCATAGAGACCTTAGTGCTAGGCAATTCTACCTCTGTTTCATCAGATGTCCTTAGAATGCCGTCCAGTCTACTTGCTTTCATTATTTGTGGACAGATGGCAGAGCACTCGCTATTACTATCTATTTCCATTTGTACTATTACTTTAGTTTTTGGATGAGACTTTGGTGGTCGCCTTATTAGATATCCAATTTACTTTTGTGACTGACTTAAATCACTAAAATTTCCTGGTCTAATTGGTCAGCCCACAGAATTTGAACCTGGACCCTCCCTATGATGTTACCGCCTGAACCACCCCACTCGGTAGTCGGAAGTTCGAGTCGCAGAATTAATGCAATAGAGAGTGACTGAATTAATTCGACCCCAAGTTTGGATAAGGAATTCATGGAAGAGAAAGCTGAATGAGTTCAGTAGCACCCATCTTTACGAGCATTAAATATGATTATCGGCTGCACGGACGGAAAACATGTGTAATGGTTCCTGTACTTAAGGATTTCAAAAGTCGCGATCAAGATATATAGTTTGGAATTAACATATCCACAGGGACACCATCCTCTTTCTCTTCTCTCTTTCTCTTCTCCTTGAAGTCACGCATTAGATTATTCTGTTCTGTTATGCTTCCATTTACTTGCCAAGTTTTTCTCCATCACCAGAGTGGGCGGTCACCGGGAATGGAATGCGGGACTTCCCGAATGTTATCTATGTATTATGACAAAACGACCAAAGTCCAGTCCAGTTAATTTTATATCACTTTATTTTTCTTCTGAACTTTTGCATAAATACACACATCTCTTCTACTGATGTTAACACAGTCTACAATCTTTCGTGATATTACAATTCGCAACAGCTTACATCTCGTAACCTTGACTCAGTCTTTTCACTGCCTCTCTTCACTCTCTGTCTCTCAAACACTAACTCTAACGATACAATCACTCGACGCTCGTTAAATCTTCTTCACTTCGATGCAACGTATCTTTCACAATGACAGTACCACACACACAGCGGACTCGCACTCACTGACACAGTGACCAACTGATGTCAGTAACTGTAACTGTGCTGCTTTCTCCCCTCCTTCTATAACGGCGATGACGTCAAACATACCTTTCTCGACTTCCACAAACACAGGCGGCGAGGTAGCCAGATCTTTCTCAAAGGCTCTGGAAACCGTTCGTGTTGCTGCTTGATTGTTGTGAATCACGTGTTTGCTCGCGTGCATGGTGTTGGAAAGCTTGACCTCGCGCCTTTGTTTGCTCGCCGGCCCGGTGTGAAGTAGCTTGGCCCCGTCCGTCCTTTGTTGTGTGCTGAGTCCGGCCTCACAATATCATAGTAAAGTCATATTGACCGAAAGTTTTTCCGGTTAGTTTAGTCGAAGATTTTATCAAAGTTTGCCTCACATTGATTGTTCATTTCAATTCGAATGAATTTAGTCACAATTTAATGTTAACGAGACATTCCCAAATCTCTCTTAGAAATTAAACCTTGCATGACATTTTAACATTAAATTGTGAATAAATTCATTCGCATTAAGGTAGAAATCCATTACAGCATTGTTCTCACAGTGTTTGAGTGACAGTGAAATAATAAACCATATATATCCATTCGTCAAGGAGCTAGATGGGTCCAAAAATTTGACACAAATTACTTTTTTCCCCCTGCAAAATGGTTCTTTATTGACAATAATTGTATTGAACATTGTATTTGTCACACATATCATGTAGAATTCCTGGTTAACGTATGACCGAAGCATTTCTCCCACCCTGTGTGTATGTATGTTTGTGTGTGTGTGTGTGTGTGTGTGCGCGTGTGATATAAAGTTTACCGTTTGCTATATATAATGATACTAGTGAACCCGACAGACGTTATCCTGTATTGTATACCCAAAAATTATACATTTGTGTGAATAAACTAACATATCACTGTGAAAGAAACAAAAATCAAAACATCGCTAACACCGCGAATTTTGCTTCTGTGGGTTAGAAGTCGCCATTGCGCATCCTCTGTAGCGGGAAGATGGTCATGTTTGAGGAGGTTGGCTGAGTGGGTTCCAGGCCGTATCTACAATGGACAACATCACATCCCTAAGTAATTAAAAACGCAATCGCAGCGCTGCTTGACGGATCCTGTGAGCCAAAGATCAACGACACATAAATTAATTTAAGTAATTAAAATGAACATGTTCTAGCGGGTCAAATTGTGAATCTAAACCATTCTCGAATCACGCTTATCACACACGCAAAAGTTCATAAAAATCGGTACAGCAGTTTAAAAACATTTCAGTCATATACACACGGACAGAAGAAATTTATATATACAGATGAACTTTAACATCTGAAGAACAAAACGGATGGTCTCAAAGCGATGAGAAAATTAAAACAGTAAGAGATATATGTACATAGAGCAAGAGAGAGAACCAAAAGTGGCTTGGAGAGCTAAGTTAATAAACTCCAAACATGACTTCGGTTATCATGTGACTTCGGTTATCAGCACATTAAATATTAATGTCTATCATCGAAAAATGTACTAGCAGCAAGAACCATAAAAATTCCTGTCACTGTTATTAAAAAAGATAAAGATATAAATTTTCTGAAGTCACAAAACTCTTAATACTATATTATTACTTGTATAGTTCCTGGGAAATTCGTATCCTTGCATTTCAACATTTGCTTGGTCCTTCATAACCTGCAGCCAACCTGTGTTTTAAGATTTTTGTGCAACCTTTGGTGTAAGAAGAAAACAATTATTGAGTATTTATTTAGACAAATCTGATGTTTTGCGCTCATATGACTTTCTCTACTCCTGTACTAATTATACTTACAAGTTCTTATTCCTTTATCTTCTTCGTGTTAGTCAACATAAACATTTGCAAGAATTATCTTGTTAATTTTCTTGTAGGTGTAGCGGCATATAGGAATTCAGTAGGCTTTGAGAGATAGATGTTTTAAAGCTAATCGCAATATGAAGGCTTTGAAATTCCTTTCTCTTTGCACGGCCAAGAGATAAAAAGTGAAGAATTACCCTCCATTTGAGAAAAGTTTTAAGTATTGCAAAACTCACTCAAAACAAGGAATATCTCCGAAATGGTTCACTCCACAAAAATGCATTTGGACATAACTTGTATGTTTTAACGAGATCTACATTTGTTGTGTAGTAAGATTTGGTCTACCTCTTATGGTTTACCAGTTATGTAAAAGTCATCAAGAGCAAACAGGACTACAAGCTATAGTGAGAAAATTCTAAATATACATTTTATTTGCCATGAAAATATCTTTAAAATATGGCATTTTAATCAAAATTGTTAGAGCCATTTTCGAGAAAATCAGAACTTCGAAAAGTTGCTTTTAGTCTCCTTGGCAACCAACATTTTCAGGATCGCCTGTTTTTTCTATGTAATTATAGCTAACAAACCTTTTCCTAATAACTTGATACTTTATAATTAATTTCAAGTGATGTTTTGCAAACCTTTTTTAACAAATAATAGTACTAAATTAACGAAATAAAATAACATCTTATTTTCTGTTTTCCCTTCTAATAAACCAGCGAGAACGGTCAGAGGTGGCCAGAGTTCAGCCCAATTCTCTGTATTGGCGTACTGGGCATCGCATTCTATTCTCATGTCCTTGACTGTTCTCAGTTCATGTTTATCTTCCTGTCACGTAACCCTTTAAAACCTTGAAACGAAAATATATCTACGATGACATCATAAAGTTCGAAAGGAAGATATCACTTCAAAAAACAGAGAGACGGATGAGCTTCTATAAGATAATCTTTACTAATTTAGTGGAATCAATCAATGATGGCTTCGACTCAAAAAGAAGGGTAGAAAAACGAACAACTGTTATAAAAAGACACTATAGTGTCCAATGTGGTCAGCTTGTATTAAAAGCGTTTCACTTTGTGACATCTTTAACTTCTAGGATTATATATGTATATTTCCCGTATTTTCAATCTGTGTCCTATCATAGGTCTTTAGAAATTGTTTTCTTTTTCATGTGTTTTTGCACTATATAATCAGGTCTGCCTGTCTTGCTTCTGCCTGGAGGATTCCATTTGAAGATCATTGTTAATCGTTCTTCCTCATGCTTCTCACATCAGGAATCATATACGTTTTTCCCCTTTAATTTCAGCTATTATATATAAAGATACACTCTCATTAGGGGGGTGGACCGACCACCTCAGCTGACTTGCTGTGGGCGCTGCGGGCCCTTGCCACCCGTGGTATATACTTCTGGTTTACCAGAGAAACGTCGGGCCAAACATTTCAGCCCCCCATTCCAAGGAAGTTGTTCAGATTGGGTTGGACTCGGCGGGCTGTGGCTCGCGATACCCATGGCAATTGGGTAGGTCTAGGTGGTGATACCCAGGCAGGGTTGTGAGATGTCTCATTGTTCTGCGGCACTAACCTGGAGAGTAGTGAACGGCTGCTGGGTACTGTCGAGCTCACCTAGTTTTTGGTAGTGTTCTCTAATGGGCTGACGCTCGTAAGTGAATTTCTGAATTTCTCTTTCCATTCCACCATCTTATTAAATGGAAGTCCTAAATATTTTAATCTTCAGTGGTTTTAATATTCGTCTTATTATTTAGTGTTAAATTTTGTTGAATTCCCCCTATACACATCGCATTCGGTAGACCAAGGATTCAATTCCCGGCAACCTCCACTCTGACGATGAAGTTTTCGTGGTTTCTTGGATTCGGTTAGCGAATGGTGGTTACTTTAGTATCGCGATTTCCCTATCCGTAACTTCCGTCATCATTTGTTTCAGGCTTGAAGGACCAAACGACGGTGTTCAGGGTGCTGCGTCTGGGCGGTGGTGGTGTGCTTTTTGAGGGTTGATCCCTTTCTCCCTCGTGTCTTTTGGATTGCTGATGGACCCACCCTCTATGAGCGGTTTTCCTTAAGGGAGCTCCAGGGCTCATGGCCTGTGGGCATGAGTCTTACGGATCTGGTCGCTCTTAGGATCTCTCCCTCATCGTTCCCCCCCAGGGGTTGTGTTTGAAACACAATGGGCCACACTGGCTTACTTGTGGTGCTCTGCTCCGATTTCGCGTGCCCTTTATATCCAGTCATTAATGCTGTATACGAATCTTATTAGAAAAACTGGACGACATTTTGATTGTGATCGAGGAAACAGAGCGCGAACACTCTGACCGAGAAGGAATGGGGCGCTGACCACGTCCCACCCTCCTATACTGCACCGTATTCATAACGTCTGTGGTACGCAGGTGGGGTACGCAACGGTCGTTCGGTAGACTCGGCTTGGCAAGCTACCGCATGTGTATTTCGACGCACACCAATTGATGCTGCGTGCAAGAGACAGGAATGGGAGTATGTCTGTATAATGTCTGTCAGACTCTCTTTAGCAGAAACAAAAGAGGAAACAGATGCTTTTGTTCAGTTGTAAGTCGTGACTGTGGTTATGCATGACTGTAGCACGCGTGCTTTGTTTATATTGCGGTTTAATATTAATTAATTATTAGGTGTAACCACAAGAACGTTTAGGGTTAAAAGGCGTTTATTTCGTAATGCAGTTACCTTTAACAACGCGCAAGAATTTCAAGAAGGTGAGGTTGGTGTAGGTACAGATTTTATATGTGGCCGATACTAATGTAGGACTGTGCTGCTTCAAGTACCGGGAGAACAAAAAGCTAGGCGCGTTTTGTCTTTCCGCATCCTCAGCCTTCATTGTTGCCCGTACATTTTTTTTGGCGCCTCTTAAGGAAACTATACATCACTCGCCATAGTTGAGAAATGCTAGCAACTTCCTGGCGGATATTTTAATTCTTCCAGGGTATATGGGTTTGTCTTACACTCTTTATGTTTTAAGTTACCCCACTTTCGTCATCTCCCTTTATAAAATTGGTTAGTAAAGCCTTTAAAAGTAGCTTTAAAAATCTGATGTGTTGCACTCACATAACTTTCTCTACTCTTGTACTAACCATTCTTACAAACTCTTATTCCTATCTCTTCTTTCTGTTAGTTGAGATAAAATTATCTCATTGCTTATCTCCTTGTATGTGCAAGGGGAATTTGGGAATACAGTAGGCTTAAGCGATAGTCAACTCTTTTAAAACTTTGATATCCCGTTCTTTTTGCACGCATAACATATAAAAATGCATTGCATTAAAGTTTTAAGTTTTCCGAAATACACACAAACAACAAGCAATATTTCCTAAATGCTTCACTCTACAAAAAAATTTATTCAGATATAAATTGTGTATTTTAGCGAGATCTGCATTTTTTGTATAGTATGATTTGATCTATCTCTTACGGTTTACCAGTTATGCAAAAGTCGTCCAGAGTAAATACGACTACAGGGGCTATAGTCAGAAAATTCAAGATATGCATTTCATTTGTCATGCAAATACCTTAAACATATGGCATTTTAATCAAAATCGTTAGAACCATTTTCAAGAAACTCAAAATGTTTGAAAAATTTTCCATGTAAAGGGTAGTTTAGGGAGGGGCTATTTTCTTCAAAATCTTCATGTCACATCCTTGAAAGAAGTTAAACTTAAATACCAACTTTGGTTTTTAAACGACTTTTCGTTTTTGAGTTATGCTCTCACACACACACACACACACACGCACACACACACACACACACACACACACACACACACACACACACACACACACACACACACACACCTTTTTCTAAAAATGAATTTTTTTTATTCAGGGGGCCTCAAAACATGTACTTCCGATGAAATCTCGACATCGAATTTTTGGGTGGAATATAATACTTCCTTGTACTTACCAGTAGAGAAAGTAATAAATAAGTTAATAATTTCAGAATGCAGAATGTTTACCTATGAACATACATATAAATTAGTTAATTAATTGTATTCACGTTAAACATTAAATTGAATTTAATTGCCTATACAACGTTAGGAGTACAAAAGGGTGTCAGTTTGATTTGCCAGAGCGTTGCAGTTACAAGGAATCTGTTGATGATTATTATGCTATTTTAATAAATTGTAAAATACGTTCAAAAGACGTGTCGTTTGAAGGGAACATCAGGAGATACTCTCTGTTCGTCCCTATTTTAAATGTTTTTGTCCTCATTTAATTTCTGTGAGCAAGACACCCATGTCACCAACTTGGAATCCGTTTTAAGACCTTGAAAATAGTCTCGTCGGTTTTCATTCCTGACTTCTTTCTTTCAGTCGGTATTTAGAGGCATTATTAGTGCGGTGGCGCTTTCTATTGCAGTTTCATATACCTGTCACATATCTCTTGGCATATGCTCGTTACCGAGCCACTGGTCTATAAAACATCATAGAACTCGTGAAGCTTTTGGTTTTCATGTGTGCTCTGTTGAATACAGAACATCATTTCACCCTGTGTTTATTTATTTAATTGTTCTATTAGGACAGAATTAATGATCAAAACTGTGTTTTGTATTTAAGATGCTGTATCTCAATATATTTGTCTCACTTTTTTCGTGCTTACTTTGTTTTAAACTTCCTTATTATTCTGTGTATTATAACGTCATGGATCCAAGTTGTGGATAGGGATCAATGCACGTATACCGTTATTTAAATACAGTCATTCAGATAAAATAGCTTTGAAGACTAAGTAATCATGAGAGAGGCTGCATTTGCATAATTTTAGAACATAACAAATGGGTACCAGAAATGAAAAATAATATTTTTTTTTTTTGAAGGCATTAAGCTAACCTAGCTTTTTACAGAATTAATAAACTTACATTTTAATTTATAATCTGCAGAAAAATACGATGTATTGACTTCACATGAGTTTCTGTACTCACCCTTATACAAACTATTTTTTACAAACGTTTATTGTTGTATCTACTTCATGTTAATCGACAAAAACACTTGCAGAAGTTGCTTAACTGCATATTTTCTTATTGTAACAACGGATTAAGAGAATAGGATAGCGATAGTCAAATATTTTAAGTGCTGGTTGTTGTGTGATGGCTTTGAAGTTCAGTTCTTTTTGCACGACTAGGGAAAAATACGAATAACAACTTTCCATTTGAGGAAAGTATATGAATTTTAAAATTCAAAGCAATATCCTGGAAGTGGTTAACCCCCAAAGGAGAGATTTATTTTAAATAAACTGTGTGTTTTAATGAGATGTTCATATTTTGTATAGTAGGAATTTGTCTATCTCTTACAGCATACCACCTATACAAAATTAATTCAGAATGAAGAGGATTTTAGAGGTTATCCCGAGAAAATTATAGATACAAATTTCATTTACCATGAAAGTATCTTAAAAACCGTAATCCTGGGGCACAACAACCTATTCGGACCAAGGGGCCCCCAAGGCGTCATAAGTGGGGTGCAGTACTGGAGGTGGGACGTGGTCAGCGCCCCGTTCCCTCTCGGCCGGGGACTGCTACTTTTCAATCTAGTAGCTCCTCAATTGCCCCTTAGGAACTAATGAGGCTGAACGCATCCTGGACCAAGTCTCCCAACGGGAGAAAATCCGCACGCGGGTACCAGGAATCGAACCCGGGACCCCGCGCTAGGGAGACGACTGAAAATATCTCAAATCTATGGTAATTTAATCAAAATCATTGAAACCATTTCTGAGTGTTTTTCTATGCAAAGATTAGTTCGGAAAGAGATTTTCTTTCCTTGAAAATCTTCATCTAGTATCTATATTTGGCGTATCTCGGGAACAATTCTAACGATTTGGGTCAAATTTTGTATTCAGATAAGATTTTTGCTTTTTAATTGATCTATATAGGTGTCTCATGACTAATTTTATTCCCTCACTTACAAATGAATCATGCAATTTTCTGTATGTTAGAAATAGAAATGCTACGCATTATATTCACACTGTTTTCTCTACTCACTTTTAGCTAACACATTCACATCTCTTTCTCTACTCACATCTGTTTCTCCAGTCACTGCTTCTACAAAGACTTTTCATGAACAAATTCGATTTTACACAAAAAATATTTCTTCCGTCTTCTACAAATCAGCCATACAATTTTCTGTATACACATTGACCATCACTCCGAAGTTCGGAACGTATATGTACCTTTGCATGGACAAAGTTTCTATGCTATCCACTGTACTATATTACTTCCACATGATTTTCTGTACTCACTTTTCCTTCAGTAAAACATTTATTTAAATAAAAATCTTCTCCTGAAAGAAATGCCGAGTGCAGTTAGGTCGCACAGGCTTTAGATACAAAGTGAGTTAGTAAATGGACTTTTGGTCTTTTAGAAATGCTGTTCATAGACAGATGGGACACTCACAACCCTTTTATTCTAAAAATTATTTTTTTATGATTTAGGGAGTCTCAAAACATGTATTTCCGGTAAAATATAGGTATCGAATTTTGGGGTATTTTGCAGTACTTTCTCTGCTTGTAGGTACGAAGTAGAGAAAATAAAGAAGAAAAGAAATAAGGGAATAACTCAAGCATAATTACTTGTCTGTAAGTGAAAAACAAAACAGCACGCTAGTGTTTTATAAATAAGACGTCTTGTGAAATAAACGTTAAACAATTATTAGAGGTAGAAACAAGCTCCTCGAGGCACATTCCATCAATCTGAGACGGCATTGCCAACAAGCAGTGAACACGTTTCTTCGGTAGAAATCGCTAACCCCGTTAGTAGTTGTTTTTTCTTTCTAGTGAGCAGGCCGGGTAAAAAAGACTCACGAGAACGCCGGCGGCAAAATAATCAGGTTCATCCATATACCGCCACCGCAGCGCTACGAGGAGGTCACCTGGTCATTAAGTGAAGCTGCTCGTATTAATAATTCAACAGCTGTGTTCACTTTCCCTCAGCGAGCACTATGGCCACTGCTTTATGGCTACTCATCAACATAAATTGCGTTTCTAAGAAAATGATACACTTTGAAGTCACACCGCATTTTTGGAGCCCTGGTTGACAAGCAAATGAGTCTGCTGTGGCATTTGGAATCTTCATTGCGAGGTGTCTGTTGATTTTTCATATTACCATGCCCTAAGTCCAACGCAACGATCACAGAGAGGATTTCATAACCCAATTTTTGGAAAAAGATTTATACAATTACTCTACAATTTAAAAATATCACTCTATTCTTGTGCTAACCATTCTTACCAACTCTTAGTCTTCTTCGTGTTAGTTGAGATAAACATTTGTACAAATTATCTTATTGCTTATTTCCTTGTAGATGTAAGGAGAATATTAGAATACAGTAGGCTTTGAGCGATAGTCAAATCTTTTAAAGCTTTGATGTTCCGTTCTCTATGCACGCTTAACATATAAAAAAAATGAACAACGATGTTCCATTTCAAGAAAGTTTTAAGTTTTCCAAAACTGACACAAATAACAAGGAATATCTCCGAAATGGTTCAGTCTACAAAAACATTTGCAAGACATAAATTGTGTGTTTTAGCGAGATCTACATTTTTTGTATAGTAATATTTTGTCTATCTCTTGTGGTTTACGAGTTATTCATAAGTCATCCAGAGTAATCCGGATCACATGGGCTATAGCCAGGAAATTCAAAATATACATTTCATTTGTCATACAAATATCTTAAACATATGACACTTTAAACAAAATCGTTAGAGCCATTTTCAGGAAAATCAAAATTTTTCACACATCCTTGAAAGACATTAAACTTAAAACTAACTTTAGTTTTTAACCGATTCTTCGTTTTTGAGTTATGCTGTTCACAGACTGACACACACACACACACACACACACACACGCACGCACGCACGCACGGACGTTTTTCAAAAAATGCTTCTTTTGGATTCAGGGTCCTCAAAACATATTTCCGCTGAAATCTCGACTTCGAATATTTGAGTGGAATACAATACTATGAATAGTAAAGAAATAAAAATGACAATAACTCAAAAGTAGCATTAGTCACATTCATATGACTTTCCTTAAACATTCTTTAATTAAAAATTGTTGCCAAACCTTATTCTTCGGTCTGCTTCATATTAATTGATATAAACATTTATATAAATGGTTTTATTTCATATTGTTTTGCAAGTAAAATGGGAATAGATTAAAGCTACATCACTTTTTGAGATAAAGATAAAGAAAGGAACGGTGTAACAAACTGCTTATTTGTGTGTCCGATAGAGGATGATAAAATGGGAACAGGTGAACACAGTAAGCTTAACTTCTACTGAAATCTTTCAAGACCTGTTCGCTAAGGAATGTCTTTAAATTATATTCTTTTTTATGTGTGTGAAAGCAAGAATAAAAACTTCCCTTTAGAGAATATACGTATTTAAAAAGTCACACCAATAACAAGGAATATCTTAAATGTACCTAAATAAAAAAACGTATATTTGACAAATTGTGTGATTTAACAAGATTTTGGAAGATTTTGTCTGTCTCTCGTAGTTTATCAGTTATGCAAGTCATTCAGAATGAAGAGACCAGCAGGGGCTATTGCCATAAAACTCAAGATACACATGAAAATGTCTTAAACATATCAATGGCAATTTCATCAAAATCATTAGAGCCATTTTCCAGAAAATCAAACTTTCCCTAAACTGTGTCATGAAAAGGGTAGTTTGAGTGGGGGAATCTTCTTGAAAACATTCTTGGAATATGTATAACTACATGTTTTGTAACCGAGTTATGCTTTTCATACCTCCTCTCCCACACAGAGGCAGAATCAAACACTCCTAAAATCTCTCTCTTTTTGGGTTCTTAAAGCTTGTATTTCTGTTGAAATCTTGACATACTTATTGATGGAATATAGTACTTTTTCTACTTACTGGAAGTATGCAGTAGATAAATAAAATGACCTGACTCTAAGATTTACATACCTTATTAAAATTAGTATGCAGAAACTAATACATTAATTTATAAAGAATATGACTACCATATGAGAAGAAAAGGTAGCTATAAGAACAATGATGGTATATTTTAGAAAATTAATTAAAGTTAATTTGTTCCCTGTTCTTGCTAGAAGAATCCGAAAAGAAGGTAAGAAAATTGTTTTTGAAGCAAGCCGTACAAAACTGTAAGATTAACTCCTTTGGGTTCTTAGATTCTACAAAATTCAAAGCGAATGAGGAGGATTTCACTGCCTATAGGTAACAATAGTAGCTGATTGCATGCACTTAAACGCGAAAAATGAAAAACTGACTCACTCATAATCTAGGACTTTAATTAATAACAGTATTGATACCACCACTCTGTTTTTACCTATCTCTTGACAGTTTCGAAATGTTCAAAGCAATCAAACGACCCTCCGACCGTCAAGTCAGATCAGTAATTCGTTTTTCAATACGAGAAATGTTATGTTAGTAAACATTCGTTCCCATTTGTGTGCTGTTTATGGGAAACCAACGAGTGACAATGCCCGACCACACACAGCCTAAACTCAAGGTCTAATCACATCATGTGATTGGAAAACATTTCACCATCCTCCTTACGTCCGATTTGGCACCAAGGAATTTTCATCTGTTTCTTCTCTTTCTTGGTGGAAAACATTTCAACCACGATGATGTTAAAAAGGAAGTGCATACTTGGCTTTTGTCACAGGCGGCATCATTCTTTGATAAAGGCTTTCAAATACTGGTTTCTTGTTGATCCCTAATGGTATGTCCCATTCTACATCTTTCCAAATAACTACAGGGTTTACACATTTATTTTATTTCAGATGCTGAAAACATTTCCTCAGGAAGCATCGTTACAAGAATCGATTTGTCCATATATAAACATGATAATTGTGGAGATATTATTATCTACTTGGGCAAAGTTCCCTTGTAAAAGCAAGCATCGAAATATTAATGGTACAATTGTATACATAATATACACCTGTAATAATAAATTAACCCGTGATTACTTGTATATGCACATGTTGAATGAGCAATGCATATTAAACTTCTCGATTTATAACATATTTTTCCGATATATTTCCTTTTTCCTCAGAACGATCTCAAAATTTCAAGTAGTATTATAAATATTTGCTATCTGTGCATTCAGCGACGTGCATCCAACCACAGCAACGCTACATTTTAAAGTTGCAATTCGAATAATTACAGGAAGTGTTTTAAACCGTTCACGCTCGAGATTCATTATATTTCCTTGCATCGCCGCTAGGTGTGGTTAATGTACTTACTGCTAACAAGGCTGTCAAGAATATAAGAATCTATGTTCAGTGTGCAAACTTAAAGCATGCGCAGTACATTATTTCAGCAGAGTGAGACCAGGTGCTGCCCTATACATAAAACCTTGTGCTTTGTATTGCCTCATAAGTTTTATGTGAAATAGCTATTGTATCGATTTTACCTTTAAGGTGTCAACGAATCCTTAAGAGTATGAAGTGCGGTGAATATTATGGACGAAATCAATATAACACATCAATTTTTTCTGCATCACTTAATCAAAGAAAAGAATTCCAAATAACGAACTTTCTTCTTGTGCCTTATTTTAATTTGATTATATTGGTTTTCAATCGCCTTTCTAATTGTACCTGTAAATGTTAACATTGAAAGCCAGTGAATAAAAATACTGTCAAGAAATACAATGATTTCAATGTCGCACCTGGCAACTCTCTTGGTGAAGATTTTTACTAAGAATACTATGTTATAATATTTGAGACAGAAGAAACAAAATCATCAGTATCGAGCAAGATAACTCCACAGTAACGGTGAGGGTCGCATTCAAATCTCGTGGGACGACCAATTTGGGTTTTTCTCATGGTTTCCCTCAGTCGCCAAGGTAAACATCGGATTGGATGCTTAATACCACTACCCAAAGTCATATTTTAAGTTTGAAATAATAGTATAAATCAAAAATAGGTGGTAATAGTGAATGCCATGCCATCCATCGACAGATAATGAAACTAGACAGACTGGATAGCACCCTAATGCCATTTTGCCATCACAAAGGCCGAGGTACAGTTGTCCTGCACTACTCCTTCTGTTGGCCCGTCACGAAGCAAGGTGATATGCGGATGAGAACTAGAAGGCTAATTAGTCAAAGTAGATATACTGGGTGGCATTCTATCGCCATCTGAGGTAAAGTACAGTTGCCCTGCAAGGATTCTTCTGTGAACTCGTGACGAAGCAAACGGTATGGTGTAGGGTTGGTAAGATTCGCTGTTCTCTTGTTCACTACAACACTATGCACAGCATAAGAAGTTACACGTGGCCAGATTATTGGTCTAAGGCAAGCTGGTAACACAGTTCGACAAATTTCAGAAACTGTGCAAATTCACAGACATGGAATTAAATTTTAATGCCACTCAAGAAAGGCGGTTTATTGCATACGTATTATTTCATTCTAAAGCGTAAACTGTATTACAGTACAACATAATAGACAAACATGTTTAAAGCTATTTCGATAGGGATTTTAAATATAGGGAAAATGTGTAGAAGGATTAAACTTTTTTATGTTTATTAATATAATAATAGACATGAAGTATATGGAGATAAATCTAAAGAAAATTAAACCTTGGCTGGTAATTATTTATTTATGCCAACAAGCTTACTGCTGGTGTTTTTAAACACACAAGCCGTGTTGGGCAATGTTTAAGAGGTGGAATCAAGACTGAAAAATGGAATACCATAGCCAGGATTTGAACCATGGATCTTCCGCTTATCGAGCGACTGCTTTAACTACTAAGCTATCAAATTTGGCTCGGCTATGGCATTGAATTTTTCAGTCCTGATTCCATCTTTTAAAACTTGGCTGTTCTACAAGGCTAGGTTTGCTTATCCTACCCTCTCCCACTGTCCTCATAGTGCCATGCCTCTAGCCCCGTATTGCAACTGTCAAGCAGTGTTATTGGTTAATAACCATCCCTCATCCCGTTAGACGATAAACTGAGAGATTGTCCCAAACAGTGCATACAGTAAAATCTCATTTGTCCGGCCCTCGTATATCCGGATCAGATTTGTGGATATTTTTAAAAAAATTAATGTTAACTTTGATACTAAGGATGTAATTTTAAGTATGTAATCGCTATTTAGTTTGATTCAATGTACCTTTCTTGCATAAATTGTGCAATAAATCATGGTAATGCGTATAAAATAAACCATGGTAAACATAGTAATTAAGCACATCTTTAGGGATCCTTTTAGAGTGCATTCAGTCTGCTTATTTAAGGATTTAAGAATTTTGTTTTACTCATACAACCAGAATTGTCAGGATTTTTGATTTTCGGGATTGCCTTTGGTTCCTGTTAGTGCGGTTAAAGGAGGGTTTACTGTGTTGCTAAATTAGTTTTGCCTGCTTGAGCTGGTGGACTGTAAGGGTCCGACAATGCGGCACATCGACTTCTGTGTTATTATTATGCCTTGGTAGGTTTGTTCTGCGTACAAGACAGGACCATCGTATAGCAGTCCCTATACAAGAGCGCTTTTGATGCACTGTTTCTGAAGGCCATAAAACTCGTACTGGTCAACAAGAGCCTGTGAATGCAACAAAACCCGTTCTTGCTCGCACTTAACTTTATGATATGAGGTCGAAACGTCAATAAAAGCAGATCCGCGTACTACAACATGCTTTCCTATACTCCCACATGCATTAGTATAGCCACATGCAAAAGTGACCGAGATTATAAAAGTGCCGGAGGTTCAGGTGTTTAATATTCCGAAACAAGCATTCGTGATGACTCATCACAAGCCGGTTTATCACCCGTAACCTCACGTTCCTGCTGGAATTATTGCGGCAGTAGTCACATACAATGAAGATAACAGTCAACTTTATCGCGACCAACCGTATGGTTATTTAAATGAGTCGTATAACACGGCGTCTGTATTAATAAAGTATGCCGTTTTCATAACGGACCAAAAAGATGTAAAACCGGTCGCTCTGGCCACCAAAGATCGGTTTGTGATGTCGGTATAGCTAGCGGCCACTTGCGGTAAAAGGTATGCGTTGGGAATAACAAATTATTAAAAGGTATTGTCGCAATTGATTGTTCATAAATATATACCTCCAAGTACTGTATACCTCTACATACCTTCGTGCCTTGTAATTACCACGTGAGAAAAATAGTACAAAATACATAGTTCCTCGGGTAATATTGAGTAAACTTTATATAACCTTAAAGCTGTAAAATCCTTTAATTGGGTATAATTTTGCGACATTAATGAACTGTAAGAGAGACAAAAATCTGCTAATTCAAACATGCAGACCTCGCTAAAACACGTAATTTATGCGTAAACATTTTTATGTATCTATTATTATAGTAATCAGTGATGCTTTACCTTGTACCGGAAGAACAAAAAGCTTCTGCGCGGTGTTTTTCCTATCCGCGTCCTTGGCGCTCGTTGCCGTGTGCCGCTATCACAGAAAGGCCCGGATCAAACCATACATTTTTAAAACTACTTTTAAAGGCTTTACTTATCAGCTTTATGAAAGGAGATGCTGAAACTTGCTACCGTTGTTGTCAATGCATTTTTGGCACCTCTTTAGGAAACTATCCAGCACTCGCCGCAGTTCACATTGAGAAATGCTGGCAATTTCCTGGTGATATTTTGTTTTAATTCCTCCAGGGTATTTGGGTTTGTCTTGTACACTTTATGCTTTAAGGTACCCAGAGATAGAAATCGCAGGGGGTTAGGTTGGGGGACCGAGGGGGCCACAAATCTCTAATAATAATTCTGTCCTGAAATACTTTCAATTGTTCTCATGAAAGATCGGCCGTATGACCTGTCACAGTCTTGTTCAAAAAAGGCAAAGTCACGCTCCCTCTCTGTTAATTCTCTAAAAAGGGTGGGGGAAATTTGTATTCACGTAGTGCGTCAACTGTTGACTCGAAAAAAATGGCCCTATAACTTGGAACCTAATGTTCTTCATAAAGTAACCCTTCATGACGAAAAATTTGATGAATGGTGTATAATTAGCGGAGAAAGGTTTCTCAGAGTTCCAATAAGCAATTTCTGTCTCTTCTTTCATATAGTTGGCAAGTAAAGCCTTTGAAAGTAGTTTTAAAAATGTTGTGTGCTTTCATCCGCGCCTTTCTATAATAGCGGCAGATGACAACGAACGCCGAGGATGTCGACAGGCAAAATACTGTGCAGCCCTAGGTTTTTTTGCCGCAAAAATGCACGAATCAGCATCTAAATTTGTGTAAAATATGATAAGTTGATGCGAAATTCTCCTTTAGTGCTAATAGAAATACTTCTTCCCTTGAAATAAGCGTCCGGCACTGCCATACACCACAAAACCTTGAAGTACACCTGAACGGAATGTAAGGGAACTGATGGAAAGAAAATTGTGTTAGATGAGAAACCACCTCAGTGTTCGCCTACCAACAAGGAATAACCAAGAACAACCTAAGGCCAGAGTGGGCAGACCACGGGATTCGAAGCCAGAACCTCTCGAAAATGCTGGGCTCACACGTTAACCCACAGCTATCTCGCTCGGTTCAAATATTGTTAAGTTAATCTTTAAAACCGCGTATAATATGTTCGGAAAATTGTGCTATTCTGCAAAAGGTATTAAATTGATTTTCAAATGTTGAAAACAGCCATGTGGGTATTCTTTGGATATTAAAAATAACAATTTTCTCGCCTTCAGCTTTAAAGCGAGGCACGACTACTTTTTGTTCAGTTTTACTGCGTCACAGATCTTAAAAGCGGAAAGAAATTCCATAGATTTTGCAAGATTTATAATATGTTTTACATTATATAGTATGCAACATTTCTATATTATAGAATTTAATGTTTTGTCATCACTGGGATATGCACACCAGTGAGATACTTGAGAAATATCACTGTTTTCTCGTTAAAATGGGAAGCAGTGTAATTTCTAAACATGCGGGTCCTGTGTTCGCTAACACAACTAGCCTTGGGTTTCGTGGCGCAAAAGATTGCGGGTTCGACTGTCTATGTGTATGTGACAGACTAAAAAGAGTAAACATCAGAAAAACGAAGTCGCTTCTCTCTCAACTGTTGTTCCAAGTTCCTGCCCCGATAGATCAAGTTAAGTTACCTGGTTGAGGATTTTTTTCCTGGGTATTTCTTCAATCCGGGAGAGAGGACTTGGAAAGTAGAGTAGATTGTAAAAGAAACAAAGAAATTATGGAATTAGCACATAATGTTTATTTATGTAAATTTCTCCAAAGAACGGACTCCCCATAAGGACAAGATATACCTACTAAATATAACTGTGGTTGAAGAATATGCCAATATTTCGAAATTAATATTCAACAAAATAACCACAGTGGCTCATAAATGGTTGATCCGGTACTACTCGCTCCTCACTTCCACTATCCTGTGCAGAATGCTGCTTTCAGGTGATTTCTGCTCCGGCTGCTCTGGCATGTGATCTTAATTTCTGGGTATGCGTGGGTGTTTGCGAATAAAACCAGAACTCTCGTTGACACACTTTTATTCTCACCAAAATATGAATGCGTGAGATTTGCCGATCGCTATTAGCAACGTTAAGTCGTTACTGTGTATTTACTAAGACCGAAGATAGTTACCATTAAATATGTGCCCTCACACCCGAGGACCCGGAATACAAGTCCCGTGACCGAAGTGCTCGCTCGGAGATCTGGGCAACAAGAGTAGTGACCCTTTCCTTCCAGGTTCTGGAGGGCCAGTCTCCGATCCGCTGTCTCCGGGTTCTGGCAGGCAAGTGTCTGTGCGTCATGACTAGAGCGAGGACATATATCCACTGAAGAAGAAATCAGGTTGACTGCACGGCGAATTGCTTGCTTGACGTCATCGCTGCTACCTCGGACTGAGGGGTGAACAGCGTGCTGTGGTTCAGTATGACAGCTGTACCGTACACATAGGGAGTGTTGTATTCTGTGCGATCCGTGTTTACATACGAGGTGAATAATGCCTTCAGCTTTAGGTGATGGTAAATTAAATAAGTTATTGGAAGAATTTTGAAGAAATAATTTCGTATTGAATGGTGATACGATACAATGTAAGTTATATTATTCACAAATCAGAGATTCCAAGGAGAAACGGAAATTGTTGAAGCAACATTGCAATACCAAAAAAACCATAAAGCGCTTATTGCAGCATAAAAGAATAAAGAACACGACCATGTATCACTTCAATCGGAGTTTTTTGAAGTCATGTGCAAAATGTTGGTACGTAGTAACATACCATCTTACAAAGTAGAACATGCTGAATTTAAAATCTTCATAAACATACACTAAGCGGGAGCCTCCCAGTGCAACAACCCTACGTGAACAGTATCTATCAAAATGTTATGATAAAGTTATGGCTCAAATTCGGCAATCTGTGGGTGACAATAAAATTTGGATTTCCATAGACGAAACTCTGGATTCTGTGGGGAGGTTTGTTGCAAATGTAATTTTGGGAGTACTTTCGCCAGACAGACCTACTAAATCATTTCTATTGACGTCTGAAGCTATTGATAAGGTTAACCACAAAAGTATTGTCGAAATGTTTCAAAAGAGTCTAATTTTGCTGCGGCCAGAGGGTATCAAAACTGATAATGTACTACTTTTTCTGACAGATGGTGCAAGTTACATGCTAAAAGCAGCTAAAGAAATTAAAACTACACATCATCCCAACATGGTACATTTAAAGTGCATCGCTCACGGCCTTCATCGAAATGATGCGCTTCTGGTGCAGTGATGTGGACAGCTTCATTGCTAATGTGAAAAAAAATTTCTGAAAGCCTCAAGCAGGTCACTGATTTTCAAAGAAATGGCCCCTGGAGTCCCTTTACCTCCCCAGCCCGTTGTAACTCGATGGGGTTGCTGGCTAAATGCTGCTGCATATTATGCAGATTATTATGATAAAATGATTAAAGTAATCAATGTTTTGGATAGTGAAGACAGCTGTGCGATTAAATCTGCTCAGTCACTGATTTCAGGCAATTTACGTAAACATTTGTTATTTATTAAGAAGAACTTTCCAGATGTAACCAAAACTATTCTGCATTTAGAATCAAGAAATTTCAAACTGTCATATGCTTTACAATTGATAGACGAACTTTATATGAAAACTGAAAATGTAGATCCTGCAGCTGTAACCGAAGCAGTGCAAAATAAACTGAAAACCGTGTTGGAGAGAAACCCTGGCTACGCTACAATGGTTCATATACAAATTGGTTTACAACAGCTAGACAAAATGACATCTACGTATGACGAACACAATGCACAATATCTTACGTTTGCTCCCGTTACATCATGTGACGTTGAGAGAAGTTTCTCGCTGTATAAACATTATATTTTGGATGACAAGTTTTACTTTGAACAATTTAAAAAATGTATTGTTCACTACAATGTTTTTGAGGAACGAATAGATGACGATATGAACTGATGTAAATGGACTAGAGCTTCTTACACAGCTCTGCCAGTTTGTTTACGTGTTCTGAACACCCGTGCTATGCCGTCTGCCAGTCACCACGGAGCGTGTATAGTACGAGCGCGCAAACATGGTAGGCGATGGGATATTTATCCTCGCTCTAGTCATGACGCTATGTCTTTCACCCCCTTAATTTCTCCTACGACGGGTTTCGAAGAAACGACCATCCCTTGTTTTCCTGCTCAACACCGGCACTGAGCGATTTCCAGGAAAACTGATCTTACCAAGCCTCGCTTGACTACCTGAAGCTCGCCCCTAATGACTTGTCTGTAACATTTCGTGCCTTTTGACAATTTTAATCACAACTAATCTCCCAGATTCTGTAGCTTTATACATGTAACGACTTTAACATTTCCTGATTATTTAATTCTGCCATGTGACGCAGTATTATGTCCATAATTACGGCATTCACAATTCCGCCGTCATGGTTAATGCTATAAAAAGGAAATATTTGGCATTAAATTGCTTGTGTAAACAAATTTACGCTTACCATACCTTATCTCTTTCTTAAGATGTGCCAATGTAAGAAAATGATGCAAAATCCATTCAGAATGACGGGGGCTTCTGTCTGTCTGTCGGTCACGGTAGAGATTCCAGCAGTCAGCCAATGGCTTATTGTGCGTCAGACCACGGGAAGAAGGATGAGATGAAAGTGCCCTACAGGCAGTCAGAATCAATCATAAGCAGTAGGTTCAGTACAACTACGGTGGGCCCCTAACAGGTGCAGGAAAGTACTTCAGCCCGGAGGAGTTCCAGGTTGCCATAGAGAGCCCGCCACCATCTGCCAGGTCCGGCTGATAATTAGTCCCCTTGGAAGGGTAGCCGGCCGACCACAGACCCTCCCCTCAAACGAGCACCGCATTTTCAGAGCGCAGCCCACCGGCGGCCCCATCTCCCTGTCTTTTACAACCTGGTAAGACTGGGTAGAGAAAATGAAATGAAGTGAGAGGGCAGCGTTCACCTTAGTGACCCAGGAAAATCCCCGAAAAAACACAAGGTCAGGGAAGATCGGCCGTGGAAATCGAACCCGTGACCTTCCGAATGAGAGCCACAGACTTTACCGACTGAGCTATCACGCTCGGTAGACATAACGAGAATCCATTGATAACTGAGAGAAAATTCAAGAGAATATATTTTATTTCTCAAAAATTACTTCAAGGTATAAGATTTTAATCAAAATCATTACGACATGGAACCTACTCTGAGAAAATAAAAATTAACGAAAAAGTGCCCTTGTAAAGGAACATTTGCTGTGGGCAATTTTCTTGTGTGCATCTTTGGAAGATGTCACTTTTGAGTTACGTTGTTCTAACAAGATAAACGCACATAGACAGTGCTAGATCTTTTTCTAAAACTATGTTTTAATTCAGAGGGTCTAAGATTATTGTATTCCACCCAAAAATTCCATGCTGAGATTTCACCGAAAATATATGCTTTGAGGCCCCCTGAATAAAAAAGAGCATTTTTAGAAAATGGTTCGTGTATATATCTGTGTCAGCCTGTGGGCAGCATAACTCAAAAACGAAAAGTCGGTTAAAAACAAAAATTGGTACTTAAGTATGTCTTTTAAGGATGCAACACGAAGATTTTGAAAAATAAAGCTCCTCCAGCCTAAATTACACTTTACATGAAAAAGTTTTGATTTCCTTGAAAATGACAAACAATTTTTTTTAAAATGACTATGTTTATGGCAAATGAAATGTATATTTTGATTTTCTGGCTATACCCTATGTATTCCTGTTTACTTCGGACAGGTTTTGAATAACTCGTAAACTGTAAGAGGTAGACAAAATCTTACTACACAAAATCTAGATCTCGCTAAAACACACAATTTATGTCTCCATAATTTTTTTGGTACAGTGAACCATTTCGGAGATATTCCTTGTTATTTGTGTCAGTTCGGAAAACAAACTTTCGTCGTTCATTTTTTCATGTTAACCGTGCAAAGAGAACGGAATCTCAGATCTTTAAAGATTTGACTATCGCTCAAAGCCTACTAAATTCTCACATTGCCCTTGTACCTACAAGAAAATGAGCAATAAGATAATTTGTACAAATGTTTGTCAGCTAACACGAAGAAGTTATAGGAGAAAGAGTTTGTAAGAGTGGTTAGTACAAGAGTAGAGAAAGTCATGTGAGTACAACACATCAGTTTTTTTTTTTTTTCATATTTATCTTTCGAAGCTTAAATATATTTCTAAATGTATTGTTTTTAGAAGTTACAGAAGCTGGTTTGATGATGTAAAAAGAAAGACAAGTAGATATAAGAGTGTAGTTTAAATTAAGAAAACTAAGAACAGATCTGAAAAAATGAATTATTCTACTCTTTGGTGTTAATCTTTGGCTTTATCGTATGTATACCAAATTTGAACTTAGTATTACAATTTTGAACTAGGTGCTCTGATTTCTACAGATGGCTATTAGCGTCCTAGCCACGTGACAGAATATTTCGGACGATGGGATTGGTGATAATGAAGGAAGACTGATAGGTTTACGAAATGAATCCGGGGACCGAAACGTTGAAGCTGCCCAACATTTGTCTTAAGAGTTGAGGGAAAACCCCGGAAAAAACCTCAACTAGACAGCTTGACCCAAGCAGGATTCGAACCTGCGCCCTCCACAGCTGCAGCTGATGTTAGCCCAACGCTCTAACCAACTGCGCCACGGAGGTGGCTAGGTAAATGTCACTATGGGCTTGTAAATTACCACTGTACCGCCTTCAGCGATGTTACATTCCACACGTGATAAGAATGCGTTTTTATTTTCTCTCTACCTAAACTAAGTAGAACAGATATTGTATTCTAACCAAAGACTCAAAAATCTGATTTGTTGCACTCACATGACTTTCTCTACTCTTGTATTAACCATTCTTACAAACTCTCATTCCTATATGTTCTTCGTGTTAGTTAAGATAAACATTTGTACAAATTATCTTATTGCTTATTTCCTTGTAGGTGCAAGGGAAATATTAGAATACAGTAGGCTTTGTGCGATAGTCAAAACTTTTAAAGCCTTGAGATCCTATTCTCTTTGCACGAAACGATGTTTTATTTCACGAAAGTTTTAATTTTTCCGAAACTTACACACATAACAAGGAATATCTCCGAAATGGTTCACCCTACAAGAAAATTTATTTGGGCATAAATTATGTGTTTTAGCAGGATCTACATTTTTGTAGAGTAAGATTTGCTCTATCTCTTACGATTTACCAGTTATGCAAAGGTCATCCAGAGTAAATAGGACTTCATGGTCTATACCTAGAGAATTCAAGATATACATTTAATTTGTCATAAAAATATCTCAAACATATAGCATTTTTATCAAAATCGTTAGAGCCATTTTCAGGAACATCTAAATTTTCCAAAAATTTTCCATGTAAACGGTAGTTTAAACAGGAGCAATTTTCTTCAGAATCTTCGTGTCGCATCCTTGAATGACATTAAACTTAAATACCAAATTTGATTTCTAACCGACTTTTTGTTTTTGAGTTATGCTGTCCATAGACAGACACAAACACACATACACGGATCTTTTTCTACAAATGCTTTTTACTTTCTCTACTGGTAATTAGGGGAAGCATTGTATTCCACCCAAAAATTCGATGTCGAGATTTCACCGAAAATATGTTTTGAGGCCCCTGAATAAAAAAACAAACATTTTTGGAAAAAGGTCCGTGTGTGTTTGTGTCTGTGTGTCTGTGGACAGCATAACTTAAAAACGAAAAGTCGGTTAAAAACCAACTTTGGTTTTTAAGTTTAATGTCGTTCAAGGATATGACACGAAGATTTTGAAGAAAATAGCCCCACCCTAAACTACCGTTCACATGGAAAATTTTTCGAAAATTTGGTTTTTCTTGAAAATGGCTCTAAAGATTTTAACTAAAATCTCATATGTTTGAGATATTTTTATGACAAATGAAATGTATATCTTGAATTTTCTAGCTATAGCCCCTGTAGTCCTAGTTACCCTGGACGACTTTTGCATAACTGGTAAACCGTTAGAGATAGACCAAGTCATACTATACAAAAAGATAGATCTAGCTAAAGTACACAATTTATGTACAAATACATTTTCTTGTAGGATGAATCATTTTGGAGATATTCCTTGTTATGCGTGTGAGTTTCGGAAAACATAACTTTCGTGAAATGGAACATCGTTGTTCGTTTTTTTATATGCTAAGTGTGCAAAGAGAACGGCATCTCAAAGCTTTAGAAGATTTGACTATCGCACAAAGCCTACTGTATTCTAATATTCCCCTTGCACCTACAAGGAAATAAGCAATAAGATAATTTGTACAAATGTTTATCTTAACTAACACGAAGAAGATATAGGAATAAGATTTTGTAAGAATGGTTAGTAGAAGAGTAGAGAAAGCCATGTGAGTGCAACACATCAGATTTTTAAATTTTGTCATTAGAAAAATAGCACTGTATATATAAGCTTCTTATATCTCGTGCGCGACACTGGATCGATGTAAATTTTTCCTGCTAAATGACTCGCCTTATATAACTGGTGTGGTTTATTTTAATACTCAAATATTAGACTCAATCACGACAGTTCCTATGCCAACATATTCTGTCCTTTCTTGTTTATTTAACAAGTCTATGAAGGCACAATGTGCACTCTGCGTTATTTCTCACACTGCTGCGTTTGCAATTTCACGTTTTATTTTGAGAGTACATTTTAATCTTATCTTTAACTAAGCTTAACACAATACCTAAAGTTGCACTTATGATGAGCGTCCATTTTTTACTGCAGTTGTTGATTCGACAAGTGAAGCACGACTTCGTAATGCCTCTGTTTTGCCTGTTATAGATTTCCGGGGCTTAGGAAAGAGCTGCTGCAATTGAATATCTATAAAAATACAGGGTCTCTTAAGCGAATAAAGATTTTTAATAACTCTGTGAGAAAGGCATTGCTTTTGGTTGGTTTAAAAGGCTGAGCTATTAAAGTGAGCTGGAACTAAAGTGAATTGCGGTCAGTATCGGCCAATGACAGTGGATTCCGAAGGCAAGTCAAATCGAGAGATCGAGAATGACAAGAGGGAGCGGCTGAGAAGGCCCTTGATGTGGTTGCCACGGTGGGGGAGATGCGATCTCCGAACCAGTAGTTAGTGACATGTAACTGCGGATCTGTAATTTATTGCCAGTAATGACCACATATTTCTTTTGTGCGCGCGTAAATATTTTTAAGACGCAACGTTAATGTATAATGTAGTGTTGGGAAGTACCAGTGTGCCACTGGAACACAACTGTCCGTGTTCTACAACCAGAGAGAGACAGAGAAACAGGTTCTTAAAGACTTATGTTGCGGTCTCCTGCTATTGTTTAACGCGTCAAATAAAAACTCATTTATTGTCTCTCGGTTCATCGAAATATAAAAGCTGCAGATAAAAAACTGTATAGGTTAGAAAAAACTGAAAGCTGAGGTTTGTGTGGGAATGGTCGAGCATCTGTGTGCGGTTATTGAGAAGTATGAAAAAGTTAATGTTCATCATTAGCAATATTCAAGATGTCCAGCACTAAACTACAAAATAACGGCATGTCTTAATGAACTGTTTCGCCAGTACAAATGTAGTAATTAAAAAAAGGTGCGTAGACCCAAGATAAAAGCATAGGGGATTTAAATTTATTAATCTTGTTATGGTGTGCAATGCAGAAAACAATTCACAGAATTGGTTACTTTATTCTTATTTCTCTCCCTTTTCCTTACAACAGTATTATCTTTGGTCTCAAATAACAATATTAACACGGATAGCACAATTCTCTACCTAGTCTTGACATAAACACGAATTTTTCCTAAAATGTAACACAAAACTATTTCATGTTTACTAACAAAACTGCTTGACAATGACCATAGAATAACAAAACTAATGAATGCTTAAATTTGCTAGGACTGCAGAGTTACCCTGTAGTTCCGGACCTCCCCGTCACACGGCGTTGAGCGCTGCACAGCTCTTCTATGCCAGCGCGAAAATACTTTGGAATAATACTGTAGAATCTGCCGTAACACACACGGTACCATGAGATCAATTTTTGGTACCAACGACCGTATTTTATTGCTGATAATTTTTAAATCATTTTTAAATATTCACATTTTCTTATCAACAATCAAAGAAAGCTGACCCCGTGGCTCAGTCGGTAGAGCACTTGCCTACGGTACGAGAGGTCCCTGCTTCGATTCCCGGCTAGACGGTGCGAAATTTTCTCTAGCCAAGATTTTGCCGATTCTTCCTGCAGACTGGAAGTGATGAGACTGCGAAAATGTGTGTGATTTAGTATGCAGAAAACCTAAAGACCTAAAACCCATTGTATATGAGTTAACGCCATTGCCTATAAGCAATATGTTCTAAAGGAAGGGTGCCGATATGACTATTGAAGTTAAAGGTAGGGAAGAAAAAAAGAAATTCAAAAATGTTTCGCGATAATTTTGCGAAAAGACTGAAAATAAACTATATATGTGGTTCGTATAATAATCACTTTTGAAACACATTTGGACAATAAAGGTGAACTTGTAACACGTAACACAGCTACTGTATTATCCATAAGATTGAGTTAATACCCACAGTAGCTTATACAAGGTTTAAGAAACATGCAAGTTGATTTCTAAAGGATATTAATACTTGATAGGAAATATTAAATATTCTTTAGCCAACTGTTTATTCCATAATACCAGATTGCAACATACAAGTTGTAATTTTTTCACGCCATTAATATCTCGTCAATAACTACAAATTATAGTGAGAAAATAATGTTTCACATTTGAAGGTATTCATAAAGCTTGAACAGTTATATCATGGCACAGTATGAGTACCCAGAATAATGTAACACAAATATATACTCCGTATCCCCTTGACAGCCCATCTGGGCCCAGATCTACTGGCCGACCTCTGCCCAGCACAGGCGTCATGAGTGGGGTGCAGTAGTCAAGGTGGGAAGTGGTCAGCCCCCTTCTCCCTCCCGGCCGGTTATGCGGTCTTCTCGACCAGGGGCCGCTACTTTTCAATCAAGTAGTTCCTCAATTGGCCCCTAAGGGACCTAATGAGGCTGTTCGGCGAATGCTGGAGTGCATAAATCTCTTCTCCACGGATTCCTTTCCCTGCATTTCTCATTTCCCTCCCTTGCCATCTTTCAGGTTTGGTTGGCAGCGCGGTACGTTCCAGCGACTGCGGACAGAGTGGCATAGTTGCTTGCGCTGTGTAAACCCTTGCCTGTAAGTTGCTGCCCGGGCCGCAAGGGTCGCCTCGTCGCCCTCTCTCTGGGTAGAAGAAACACTTCAGTTGTGAGCCAGGTGCCAATGTCTGTAACTTTTAGGGACTTCTGTGCGTCTCTGGGCTTCATTGACTCCGCTGTTTGACAAAGCTACGGTCTCCGCTCACCTCATCCCTTTCCCCTGGGGGTGTTAGCCCGCAATACATCCATGTCGGCATCGCGGTGGATCGAGATGTACCCCCTCCGTTACACACACACACACATACACACATACACACACACACATTTGATATCTGTTTAACGAAATACTGCGTTTGATGGAGTTATATACCCAATACAAGCATAATCTGGAAGTGGGTCTGTCAGGTTACTCCCTCCAAACCATAGAAAAACCAGTAAAATGATACAAACTCAAACGAAAAGTTTAGAGAGAAGTGAGAAGTAGTTTCTGTGGAAGAAGCAATTACGAATTATAGAATTGATTGTAGACAGCAGCTGAATGGAATATCACTGAGAAAATTCCAAGAAAAGTATTTTACTATAGACCCAAAAGAAGAAGACATACAGATAACACACTAAAACAGGAATTTTTGCCCAGTGCCTGAAGTGCAGAAAAAGATCACGTGTTACTTCAAATCTTAGAATCATTTTGAGAGTATATATTGAATGACATGTTATTAACACCAGTCTCACTGAACTTCAGAATTTGAAAAAGATGCTTTGTGAAATAACAATGAGTACTGGTGTAGGGATGTGCCAGCTGAATCACCTGCCCATTGTACTTTTTTCCAATTTATATAACGCGGCAGATGTGGTCATTCCTGGTCGTCCGCCTTACAATTCACGTATTTAGATAGAGACTTCAAACCCCGTGAAAAAGCAGTTTAAGGAGCCCATTCGGACGGAAGCCCATGTCAAAAACACAGTCCCTTTTAGAGACAGCTGCACCCGCTATCTATTTTAAAAACGTTTATACACGTTGCACAGTCATGCACTCGATATTAGAATAGAAATTAATTTTGACTTGAATTTCCTCTGGTACACTCGACATGTCTTATACAATACCATATCATAACATTTAATGCAACTAAAAATTTAGTATATATCTAAGAGTTCGATAACTAAAATTCTGTAACTTTGAACCAAGAGTGTTTATTTTAAACGGTATAAGGTTTTAACATAAGCAGGAACCTTAATACATATAGCAAGGGTGATGTACAAATTTTTAAATATAGAATTTTTAGATAAAAAGGTCACATAAAGGTCATAATGTAACAAACAAACCTTAGAGCTGGTAACAGAGTTCGACTTATATAATCCTAGATTAGATTTACAACGCAAAATAGCTGATTATAGAGACCATTCCTTCAGTTTTGCAAAGGGACACTGTGATATTGAGCATTTTATTTTCTGCTTGGAAAATGTCATGTTAATGCTTTTAAGAAACTTCAGTATTCACTGTCATTAACTTTTCCAGTAACTCCGCGTAGCGGCGTAATGAATCACAGTGAGTGCGTGAGTGAGTGAGTGAGTGAGTGAGTGAGTGAGTGAGTGAGTGAGTGAGTGAGTGAGTGAGTGAGTGAGTGAGTGTAAACAAACGGTAGCGTTTTCTCTTCTGCGATTGTTGCGTGAATGGTATTTCATTACGTATACAGCGGAAACCGTTTGGAAGTAATACTTTCATTTGATGCTGAAACGTCTAATGAGGAAAAATTCTTGCTTAAAAGCAGAAATGCATGGGTAAATGAATTTGAATTCCTGAATTTCAAAATTCTAAATGAAAAAATCTCTTAATTTTCAAGGAATTCCCTCAATCCTTTTCGAGTTGAAAAATACCTATGCCGAGGGAAAAATCCCTCAACTTGGCAACACTGTGCCTGAGCATTGCCAAACTCAAGAAGTATTTCTGCTCCATCCTGCTTTTAGTTGAACTCCCTCAATTTGCTTTTAAGGCTTTATGCAACTTCTATGAGTAACATATTTTCTTGCAAGATTATAATCAGCGGGTTGCATAGATTCAGAAACTTAGGGGCGGCAGATTCACTAGCACTGTTTGCCTGTGAGCCGAGTGGATACGTACGTACACACTTCTATTTGGATCGGATCCAAATATTCATTTCGATCTAATTCCACATTTCCATACATTATTCAATCTGGAATGAGAAGTGAGATCGATTTAAATTCTCCATGGAAACGTAGTAATTGAATGATAAATGCACCGGCATGTTTGTCTACAAACATATGGAAATACTTGTAGGCTTTCCATTGCCTTCTGGACCTCTTAGCTATGAACAACACACATAGTATTTTTGTCTCATTTGCTTCTTTTTCTTCTATTTTGATTTTATTTTATTTTTTACGTCGTTTTGGCTGCGTTGTCCTGTCGCAATGGGTCTTACTCTTACATCAGTCTGTGGTGGACAGTTAGTTTTCAAGGTCTCATCACCTGCTTCGTCACAGGTCCACAGAGGGAGCAGTGCAGGGCAAATGTAACTCCGCCTCTAAGACGGGCAGATGGCGTTAGGGTGCAATCCAGTTTATCTGCAGATTTATCTACAGTTGGCCTTTAAGGACTTATCCCTGTGACACACCAGATGGTATTAGGGTGCCATCCAATCTATGTGCTTACACTATCTGTGGATAGAGGGCATAGCATTCACTGTTACCATCTATTTTTCACTTATACTATTGTTTTACACCTGAAGTGGAACTTTAGGACATGGTACTAAATATATAATCCGGTATTTACCTCAGCGACTGAGGAAAACCTCGAAAACCCTCAGATTAGTCGGTCCACGGGATTTGAACCCGAGACTTCCAAATGCGAGCCTCCCACGTTACCACGGTTTTGTCTCATTTTGTACTGAGAAATAGTGTTTCAAAAAGTGAATCAACTATTTTAAACCAAATAATTTCAAACACTCTGTAGTTGCTCCAATGCTACGTAGGGACCTAAAACTGTTTTCTTTCACGGAGGCTCAACATACTATGGATAGAACTTACAGTACTAAGACCCATACATAGCATCATCCAAATAACTGCATAAGGATTTACACATGCACACGATGGAATAGTTCATTAAGAAGCTAGCTTCCGATTTGTACAATAAAATCCCGTCACATCACAGTATGTACACTCATTAATGCACTTGAACAATACGAAACGACTATTGACAAGCACAAGAGACCACTATCCCTATTTGACAGAAACCTGACTAATCCAGACGTAGACGATGCCATTAACGAATTCCTTGACAATCTTACAGTAGCTTAATCCTCTGACTTTGTTTCTAAGTTACAGACACCGCACGTGACGTCCATCTTCCTTCAGCGCCCTCAAAGACCTTGCGCTAGCTAGCCAAGGCAGACCCAAGGAAGAGGACCCCTCTAGAGTGTCCCCTCGAGTGTGGACACCATGACGACCTGGCGACACCCGGACCTGAGAAGAACAACGCTCGAGTACTGACACGGCTCCCACTAAGGATGCAAGTATAGAATAGTAAAACATCTCTATCACTATCATTATCACCTTCATCTCCCCAGGCTGTAATCAAGACTTGATCATGACCGCAACCTGGGACTTCATCGTAGATGGGCTCGCATGCACTGCATGCCAGCATGAGGCAGGCAGCTCTCATCTATCACCACTGAACGCGCAGATGCCTTAATACGGCACAGCAAGAATGAGGTTTGGACCTCAAAACTTCCGGTGGGGTTTTTTAGTGAATAGTGCTGCCCTGGTTAGAAGCCAGGGTAGGAGTCTTACACTCGCAAGCTTGCCTGCGGTAAGGGCGTAATTGCCTTTTGCCCCGCCATAAAAAAAGAAAACTATGGTTACCCTTCCAAAGACAAATTGATGGCAACGAACGAGCAGATTCAACAGCCCTTAAAGCAGCCAGCTTACCTTCAGATGAAACAATTACAAGCACAACTTACCAAGATTACATTCTCTCTACTAAAAGTAACATCAGAAGAAGCTGGAAATACCAGTGGATAGCAACTCAAACAGTAAACTGCATGACATAATTACTAACGGAATATTAAGACTTCCTGTCAATCGACTGAAACGTCTAGAACAAGTGGCTATAACTAGGCTAAGAATTGGCCACTGCAGAATCATCACACTTTGTGTTTGGAGCTCGCATAGTGTACACCTCTCGACCAGTCTGCTGGACTACTGGAAGAAAAGGGAAGCCAACTGCGTGACCTCTCGCCAGGGAGCAGCGACTACGCACCGCGCCAACTACATACAGTGTAATAGCCAGGCCGGGCGCCGCTAGTTCGTCGCGGAGTGTCCTATAAGAGATCTGATAAGCAGATTTTAGGGCACTCCAAACTGAAGAAGAGAGAAGAGAATCCACCGAGGCAGTTTTCCCGGAGCTGTCCTAACACAGAACCGGGCTTAGGCCCTCTACTAGCCTGTCTGGTGAAAGAGGCTCGCCGAGCCCTTTCACAAGCCAACCAGAAGGAGATGTCGGACGGAGGAGACTCGGAACCGACTGACAGACCAACGAGACCGCAGCCCCACAAGGTTGTAGCCAAGGGTCTGGACTCAGGTCTGGACCCGGGGTTCGCTGGAACCCCAATAGGCGCGCCGCAAGGCGTCTGGCCCTCTGTGGGGAGCCGAATGGCACCTGCACCGACCTTGACTAAAACACCGAGTACCAGCAAGTAGTTAAGACCTGACATGGTATTGACACCCCCGAAACCCTCTACCTCGAACCCCTCACCCGGTCCCCGAGTGAGCATCGCCAAGGCGAAAGCCAAGGCACTTACTAAGGCCAAGAGTAGGCCGAAGGTGAAAAAGGCCGTGGGCCTTGTCAACCAAGGGACTGTCGCCCCTATAACACCGCCAGCTCCTGTCAACCCAACTCCAGCACTGCCGGACGACGATGGCTTTGTACTGGTACAAAGCCGCAGGAAAAGGTCCTCTGGTTCGAGCCCAGAGCGACCCGCTCCTTCATCGGAACCTGCAGCGTCCCCCCAGCACCAAGCCGCACAAAAGGCGGAAAAAATTCCGCCAATTGTGTCTGACCCCTTCCCTAATCACATCAAGGTGATGAAGGAACTCAGGGGAAAGTTAAAGGCGGTATTCCAGGCAACACGACACCCAGGGCGTGTTGTTATCCGAACCACTTCCTCTGGAGACCATGCGGCCGCAAAGGAAGTGCTGAAAGCGAGTGGAATAAAATTCCACACGTATTCGCTACAGCGACCCCACGTGGTCCGCAGGATAATTAGAGGTCTCGATTAGGAGACAGACCCCCAGGATATCTGTGCCGGCCTGAAGGACGAACACGGAATCGAACCGCGGTCCGTGGTGCAACTCACCACTACAAAGGTGAAAGATGGGAAACCCACAAAGGTACCCCTACCACTATTCTTAGTAACCGTAGAGAAACAAGGGGAGGGAACCCCTAAGATTGACGAGGTGACTTGCCTGTACTATACACGGGTCACGATTGAGCCTTATCACGGCAGGGAGGGGCCAGCCCAGTGCTATAAATGCCTGGGTTTCCACCACTCAAGCTTTGCCTGTGAGAGGACTCTCAAGTGTCTCCGTTGTGCGGGCGAGCACCTGGTAAAGGATTGCCCGACACCAAAAGAAGAAAGAAGGTGCGCCAACTGCGATGGATGCCACATAGGGATCTATCGCGGGTGCCCTAGGAGACTTGCGATAATGCAAGGCAGATAGGGCAAGGCTAACACTGAAGTCAGAACAGGGGTCTCTTTCGCCACGGCCCTGGCGAGACACGAAGGTGCTCTCGCGCAGGCCGAGACCGCGGAAGTAACCCCTAGCGACCAGGTTGCCAAGTCGATGACAACGCCAGTCCCGGAAAGTGTCCCACCCCAGGTTGCGAGCACAAAGCCTGCTCCAACACCCAGCACTGCTCCTAAGGAAAAGCGTCCTCCCAAGAAGGGGAAGAAGAAAGCCTCTGTGGTGGAAAACACAGAAAAACCTACTGTGGCGAAGGATTCCAACAAAACTGTTGGAAAACTCTCCCCACCACCAGTACCCACAGCTCAAGCTGCGTCAACCAATCAGCAAGCGGCAGAGCCCGCCAATGCTAGCCCGTCCCAGCGGACTGGCTCAACCAACCACGAGGCAGCAGTGCCTCTACAAAACATCCCGGAACCAACCTTAGGGGACACATTCGCTTCCGAGGAGATGGCTGAATTCATCGAGTTGGCAACCTGGTTCGCCGACTTAGTTCAGCGTTCCCTCCCAATACTACGACGCTGCAGGGAAACCTTCAACAAACCCGGGATTTCCGCTGTGAAGAAGCACCTCGCGGTGCTTCAAACGGCTAAGGAACTCTACTCTAACTCCATGAGCTCTTAATGGCGCATAGAACTGTGCGTTCATTTAGAGCTGCGTTCTGGAACGCAAATGGGGTTAGAGACCAGAGACCTGGCCTGCTGGAGTTCGTGGACAGCCATGGGATTGATATCCTGATGGTCTGTGAAACGCACTTGCACGCTGGTGTACAGTTTAACCTGCCAAGTTACGCCGCTCATCGGTTTGATCGGGTCGGCCGACAGGGTGGTGGTACTGCCATTTTCATAAAGAACCATCTCACCCACACTCCTGTTACCATTCCTCCGCTACAACACCTGGAAGCAACTGCCATAAGGCTATCCTTGGGCGGGAACGATCTGGTGCTTGTGGCGGTATACGACCCGCCGGATGGTCACTTCTATGAAGCGGACATCACGGCACTCCTGAACCTACACCACAGGGTTTGCATTGCAGGCGACTTCAACGCAAAACACCCAAGCTGGCACAGCCGCACCCAGAACGTTAAGGACCGGGGATTGTACCGTCTCATTAGCGGGAACCCCGCCCTTCATGCGCACGGGCCGAGAGGTCCAACCTACTACCCGGCACGCGGCGCCGCGGACATCATCGATTTCATGGTCACCAAAAACATACCATTTCACTTGGACCTCTCTGTGATTAACGATCTGGACTCCGACCACAACCCTGTTGTGGTGGATGCAGACGTTAATCTTACTGCCCTGGGAGTGCCGGACTGGGTGGATGAAGTCGACTGGGATGCAGCCGTCCTAGCCCTTCAAAACTCTGTGGAAGCAAATCCTCGAATAGACTCGATAGAGGCTCTCGAGGAGGCAGCCACGGGGTTTTCTACCTCCGTCCTAAACGCGGTGCGTGCTCACACGCATCGCATTCCTACCGAAGTACCAAACCCGACATCTATCCCTGTCCCACTAAAACGCCTCATTCAAGCAAAGAATGCTGTCAGACGGCTATGGCAGAGATTCCGACATCCTAGGATAGAAGTAATACACTAGAGGTTCAAATCCCTGGTGAGACGACTCCTAAGAAAACATAGGCAAGCAGCTTGGGACGAAACAATGCGTCGCGTAAACCTCCAAGAGAGGAAACCGTGGCGCATCGTCCGAGCCTTGAGGAAAGACAAATCTGCACACCAGCATCCAGTGCACAGCCCTCGGGGAAGACTTGTCTTTGAACCGAGGGAAAAAGCAGAGGCACTAGCAGACTATCTGGAAACTCAGTTCCAGCCTAGGGTAGATCCTCAGAACGACGACCACACTGACCTCGTGGAACAAGCGGTAGAAGGCTTCTTAGAAGTCCGACCCGCGGGCCACGAGGAGTTCCACATCCCGGTAGTTACCCCTCGCGAGGTAACTAACATCATCCGGCACCTAAAACCTAGTAAAGCCCCTGGGCAGGACCGTGTAACAGCGGAAATGCTCCAGCACCTACCCCATAGAGCCGTGATGCACTTGACCCGCATTTACAACGCATGCCTCAGCATGTGCTACTTTCCAGCTGTCTGGAAACAGGCGCATGTGGTATGCGTTTTGAAGCGGGGAAAGAATCCGGTTTTTCCATCTAGTTACCGTTCCATCAGCCTCCTACCAGTTGTCTCGAAAGTGTTCGAGAAACTGTTCCTGTCCCGCCTCGGACCTCTTTTGGAGGAAAAAGGTCTCCTACCGGAACACCAGTTTGGTTTTCGTTCTGGTCATTCCACGACTGAACAACTACTGCGTGTAGCCGAGAAAGCTTCCCTGGCTTACCAGGAGAGGGCTAAAAGGGTGGCAGTGTTGCTCGACGTGGAAAAGGCATTTTCTACCACTTGGCATGAGGGGCTTGTCTACAAGCTCATACAGCAGGAAATCCCCCCTCCATACAGTTACTTGGTGGCTAGTTTCCTACAGGAACGTAGCTTCCGGGTGAAGGTGGAGGGATCATTTTCTAGAGAAAGGCCCATTGGCGCAGGAGTCCCCGAGGGCAGTGTACTGTCACCGGCACTTTTTGCAGCTTACATGGCCGATCTCCCGACGCACCCCAACACACACATCTGTCAGTATGCGGACGATCTCATGATCTTCGCTACTAACAAGAACCCGCGCTACAGTTACCGACAAGTACAAGCCCACCTCTGTGCCATCAATAGATGGTGCGAGAACTAGCGTATGTCTATTAACCCGGAGAAAAGCTCTGCGATTCTCCTGGCTAATACGATAGCCAACCGGCTCCCGCTGGACCTCGTGCTTCGGCGCCGTCGGATCCCCTGGGTCACTACGGCGAAGTATCTCGGGGCCACGCTGGACCGGCGGCTGACGTATAGACATCACGTCAGGGGCAAAGTACTGCAAGGCCACGCTGCCCTGCGGCAGTTGTACCCCATCCTCAGTTCCCAAACCATGCCCCTACGCCTCAAGCTTCGGCTGTATCGAGCGATCATCCCGCCTCTGGTCCTGTACGGATGCGAGATCTGGGAAGTTGTGGCTAGGACCACCTTCATCAGACTCCAGACGTTGCAGAACCGGGTATTAAGGATGATCTATGATACAGGCCGAAGATTTCCTGCCCATATCCTACACGAACACTCCGGTATCCCGTACATTGTCGACGTGATCAAAACTCGCGCTCGAACAATGTACAATAAACTCCAGAACCACCCTAACCCTGTGGTGAATACCCTGGGCCAATACGACCAGAGACAGCCGCGCCGACTACCATCCAAAAGATTGCCGAAGGACAACTTAAGTCCGGCGATCTAATCTCAAGATGGGAAAGGCGAGAATGCAATCTGTACTCAAAACAGAGCGAATCACCAGTTCAGTTCACCTCTCAGCGAGTGACTGAAGGCCAGAACCCTGGTAGGAATTAGCGCGTAAAATTCGCGCACAGCTCACTTGCGGACCAATCCCTGCCTACAATCCCTCCCGTTACTATAAAAATCCCTGATCCAACAAATTTTTCCCAGTGAAAACATCCCTGTAGTGACACCGTCAAAACCATCGCGCAGGTAAAGCCGTATGACGGCTAGGTACTGCGGTAAAGACACTCGACCGGGGGAACATTCACCTCACCTCCGTTCGACTCGAACTGGCGTCTGGCGCGTCTGACTACAGAATCACTCACTCACACATCATATCCAAGGATCCAGCTCTCATATGTAAGATGGGTCGAACTGCTTTAACCACTTGCATAACATCACTAAATGTTCCAGATAGAACAAGCTTCCACCTGATGATCCTATTGTACTTAGCGATCCTAAAATGATCAGCACATTATTAAAGTTCCTAAAAGACACTTCAGTATATCAATTGCTGTAATATTATAATTGTTTTTAGGACAGTACTTTTGTTAATATTTCACTGCATTGTAATCTTACCAACCAATGACTTAACGAACAATGTAACAATGTATCATTGTATTAATCTAGTTATTTTGTAAATACATTATGCACAGTCGCAATATGACCGTGCAGTTAGGCGACTATAAATAAAATTGGAATAAAAAAGCTACCTCTGGTGAAATTAGTATTATGAGACTTTTGATTCTAATGTTGTAGTTCCTCTTCCTTGGGTCAGGGACACAGGAAGTTATTTTATAATCGATATAAAAGCTATAAATTATGTGTGTGTGTCTGTGTGTTGTGGTAAGGTCAACAAATGCACATCACTACGAGGTGACCTAACTGCACTAAAGAAAGAGCGGCATCAGCTCTTTTCTTGGAAGAACGAGGCGGATATGTGACACTAGGAGATAGCTTTGACGGACAGGCGTACCAATTAGCTTCAGATAAGGATGAGATCAGAGCTACACTTTGCCCAACTAGAGACAGTTTCCAACACACGCGTAAGGATATTGGCAGACTGACCTCAGGGCTTGTGATAGCCCACAAAAAATAACAACCTCTCCCAGAAGAGCTTCGGTTAAGCTCATGACTCATATAGACGTAAATATGCACAGAGTCGGTAATACATTTGTTCTGGAAAAGAAGAGAGGGTAGAAATCAGGTAATCTTTCGAGTTTTGGGATTATTCTGGTAGGGATGTTGGTCATGATTTGGAACTAAAACCACTCAATACGAAAATGTCCTGAATTTTCTATTATTTCCAGTAACAGCGAAATCCTAGCACTCTGCGGATAATTAAACTTCTTTCTAAACCCTAGAGCCCCAGTGTGAATCTTGGTTTGAGTGAGTTTTCTGCATAGATTTGTTTATGTTTATATGCACTGAGATCGTTCTGCATTTTGAACAAAACTATTTTGATGTTTTAGTTTTGAATGCTGATTCCTCCTAACTTTGTGGTGTTGATTCCAAATATGTTACTTTTCTTCTATCGCGCCCAATTTTATTTTAAATAAACAAAATGCTCTTCTTTCCCTGATTACCTTCTACTTATGTAGTACTTACACCCACTAGGACTTACAGTCAGCCTAGGTTCAGGTGGCTGTCGGGGAGCAGAGGGACCTCTGAATCAGACAGGGTGAAGACCTGGAAGCAGGTGGTGTAGTAAGATTTTGTTCGTCTCTTGTGTTTACCAGCTATGCAAAAGTAGTCTAGAATGAAGTGAAATTTAGGGGAGGTAGTAATTTGCACTGAAAAATATAAAATTGCAAAGTGGTAAATTTCACTGAAAATGACGAAGTTTGTGAATTGCACCAAATTCAAAATGTTAACTGCACTGCAGTACTTAATTCATTATGTGTAAATATTAAATTAAATTTTATTACGACAGTCAACTGAAAAGTGGTGAAGTGAAATGAAGGTGTGCGTTTCGAAAATGCAACGCTATAGTTTATACTAAAGGGAATAATAGTAATGTTGTTAGAAGCGATTTGGTTCACAACCATAATAAAGATGTAACGCCAAGTGCTTAGTAGTAGTGCACAACGAAAGGCTTTGAAAAATATATCTGCACGGTCAAGCAAAGTGGTTCGATCTTTACTAAAAGAATTGCCTCAGTATAACTGTATAGACATTAATGATTTAACTGTATTAAAGAGAAATGTATATAATTCGCGGAGACAAAAATATACTAAATTTCCCGCTGACAAAAATGAAATTCATGATAATATTCTAGCTCTAGATATTTAGACAAACTTAGATGAACAATTTGTAATGCATAACGACAAAGACAATGAGATTGTAATATTCAGCTGTCGCACTAATTTGAACTTTTCAGTAACGTGTCCTTTGGTATATGTTGACGGAACATTTGACTGTTGCCTCAAGTTCTTTTATCAAATGTTTACACTTCACGGTTTTAAGAATGGTAACAATGTGCCTTTGCTGTTCCGTTTGCTTCCAAATAAAACCAGATATTCATATGAAACTATAGTTCGCATTATCTGACACGAGTGTGATGAACAATTAAATAAGACATTCGAGCCCAGAATTATACTTTTGGATGCAGTGTGAACCGTGTGGCCGAATACTGAAATCTTTCTGTGCAGATTTCACTTAACTAATGCATGGTGGAAAAAATACACCTTTAGGTCTGGCAGGTGAATACAAAGATAAGGACTCAATCGTTGGACACTGTGTTTGGGTTAGTGTACTTAGAACTATGTGAAGTAGGTGATTCGTTTGAACACAATTTGATGCCACTGCAACCTGAAAGTGAAAACGTTGTAAAATTTTGTTCTTACTTGGGAGAAAATTATATTCACGAAACTGCCAATTTTCCTCCCCTTATGTGGGCAGCCAAATCAGCAGACAATGGACGAACTACGAATGTATGCGAATCTTTTCATTCGCATTTCAATGCAAGCTTTAGTTCCTGTCATCCATCTTTATATGTATTCGGGGAAGAGCTAACGTGTTGTCAGACCGAAAAATCACACGGGAAAAAATTCCTTCACTATAAATAAACAGTACTACATTGAGAAGCAAATCAGTAAATATGAACAGGGTCAAATTGATCGCTTCGCATTCGTCAAGAGCATCTGATATTATTTTTCAAAGTGAAGTAAAGAACAGTCAGTCGCGGTGCAAAAACATCCAATAATTAAGCTTCGTCAGTGCAATCTGTATCCCGAGCTACAATCTTCCAGTGTAGCTTACATGGTAAGTACACAAATAAGCAGTGCTATTTACCATGTGTAACTTTAATGGTTCCAATCCAATCGCCCAAATTTAGAGGCTCTTCCCAGAAAACTCAATATATAAATTTAATTTGTCATGCAATAATCTTAAACATATGGTATTTTGATATAAAAATTTAGATCCATTTTTTGAGAAAAAGAAACTGCCCAAAAATGTTCCATGTGAAGGTTAGTTCGGGATGAGGTCTTCGTATTGCATCTTTGTAAAATAATAAACTTCAATATAAATTAGTCCGGCATTTAGTTTTTAAGTTATGTATATTGTTCTCTCTCTGTCTTTCTGTTACATACGCACAAGAATCTTTTTCTAAAAGTGCTTATTTTGGGTTTCAGATGACCTCAAAATATATATTTTCAGTAAAATCTTCACATCAAATTTTGTGAGCACATAGTATAGAAAAGAATTTTTTTCAGATGTTCCTTCCTCTACCACAGGAAAAAGAAAAATATTTTATAAACTTACATGAATGACAACAGGCATACATGATCAGCTTTGGTTTAGGCTAATTAGCTTCTTTGTAGAAGCTGAGTTTTATCTGGATAATCTCGAGATGCAGTCCCTTAGGTGTAAATGGATATGGCCTCAATATTTCAGACATTAATTATTGTCTTATGTAAGACTAGAATCAACAATCTTCTGTAGCAACCACTGTGACCATCATGCATGACTTACACATCACAGCATCAGAAGCCACTGACATTGCACATATTCTTCTGAAGGACTTTGACGGACAAAAATACTTCGTAGTTTCTATTTCTGAATTTTTGACGAAGTGTTGAGATAAACATGTCACTCAAAACAATTGCGACCCAAATATTGCGCAAAAGATGTTGCTTCTCTCTCTCTCTCTCTCTCTCTCTCTCTTAGTATCATGTTTGTTTAGTTGCCAAGTAGTTATTATTAAGTATTCCGTTTTACGGTTCGCTTGACAGAATAACTGATATTCATGAAAATATTCCTTCTAAGTGCTAAAGTGGCGTCCATTTTGGTCAGGGAGCATTAGAATGATCTAAATTAAAATGATTTAAATAAAACCTGTCTTTTGTGGCTGTATGAATCTAAAGTTGGATAAGACCAGGTCTTGGACCTGGAGAATGACATCCACACACTTTTCGAATTATGTTCAAACGGCAGTCACAGGAAACGATACTGAAATTTGTACAGCGAGAACCATGGACAGTAGTTGTCTCAGGAGTTTAGCTATGACCTTGTGGTTGACTCAAGTGAACCTGAGATAACCCGCTGTTATTTATTCCTGTCGCTCTGACGTTTTACACTCTGCTTCAACAGCGACTTACGCTTTCTTTCCCGGTACAATAAATATTACCTATACATTATATTACCGCATCAAACAAAGCAATTATGATCATATTTTCAGTAATGAATTATGTTTATTGGAGACTCAAGAACGACACGATAATTATAATATTGTAGCAACACTGGGACTGCTTACGGTCCAGCTGCCTTGTAGACAATGTTGAACCGCTGGTGTCACTCTATATCGTACCAAGAAGGGCCTCCCTCCAGTCCACAGCGCGATTGCACGTTCAAGGACAAAGACATTCTCCTGATTTAATGATAGTAATGGTTATGTTATTGTAACAAAACAGCAAAACTCGAAATCCTATTACTTTCCTATCATTTTATTGTCCTCTAAATTTTACTACAAATGCACAATTTTCTTCTCGTTGTTAACACAGTTCACAGTCTTTTCTGATAATGTAATTCACAATTGTTCTTCTGATAATCTTTCTGAGTCTTTCAATGTCTTTCTCCAGTTTCTCTGCCCCTTATATCTTGACTATTACGATATAATCACTCGACGACACATACGTACTCACTGACAGGGTGGCCGACTTACTCTCGTAACTAAAAACTAACTGTACACGGGGACTACAACTCAATCATAACTCGAACTAACTCTAAACTGACACTGAACTGCTCTACTGTGTCTATTCTATTTATACTGGATACTTTGGAGAATCTATACACAACAATGGCTCAGTGGAATTAACTAGAAGCTTTTGAACTCCTTTCTTTTGTGCTTTATCGCCATTATTACCATCACGTACACATAGAACCGCTCCCCGTATCCATGTTAACATTATCTTCATTACAATAGCTGTTGAAAATAGTAACCTTGACTGTAAAACATTTATAAAGAAAGAACAAATCATTACGTTTCATTTTCTCAAATGTGTGTGTGTGTGTGTGTGTGTGTGTGTGTGTGTGTGTGTGTGTGTGTGTATGCGCACGCGAATATTTGTGTCTTTGTCCAACTCAGAATCTCCCGAATGAGAGTGGCACATGTTACCGCTGCGGCTGGTTGACTATCACTTTGGCCTCGTATATGCATTTTATACCTAGAATTGTTTGTACAAGAGTGAGTAGAGAAATTCTTATGAATTCTAAACCTCAGAATTTTTCTGTGAATTTCTTAAGGTATATGAGAGTTGGGGCAATGAATTTTAGCTGTCTCCTCTAAAATTTTTGTCAAGAATTAGGTATTATCATTCCACCGCCTTCCTACTTTCTACATTTCTTACCCCAGTAAGGAAATAAGCATAGCGCTTGTCTGTGCTAGGGCCTTCTTTGGCTCCAGTAGGATTTTCCTGTTCGGTGTTAAGAAATCTGATAACCTACCGCATACCAGACAGGCACAAGACTACGATTGAGCCATAGTTTACAAGTCATAATTTCAATACTTATCAATCATCAAATGGTTCTGCATTGTTCCACGTTGTTGCTTATGTCCCTATCTTCTAAATTATGTCAGGTTAGTGCAATTGGCTGAACATTTCCAGTTCTGTTACACGTTTTCCGGCTTTCAACTGAATGGCTCGTATATAAAGGCTGAGGTAAATTACCTTTGAGGTTTACAAGTGTTACGAATATCTTCAGTGTTGTAGATTTAGTTGCCTTGATAAATTATTGTTAACTAATATGCAATTATAAAAAAAAAGTCTTATCAAAAATATCAGCATATAAAATTCAAAAAATGATCTTAAATTACTCTTCTATAGTAACAGCAGGACAAAAATTCAAGTTGTCTACATGTCACACACACACACACACACACACACACACACACACACACACACACACACACACATACACACTTACAGACACACACACACACAAACACACACACACGCACACACACACATACACACACACACACAATGACAGGTTTCGTTTAGTTTACTGGACCTTAAAACGTGTATCTTCAGTGTAATTTCGATATTGAAAGGTAGGTCAGAGTGGAGAAAGTACAAATAGGGCTTTTTAGTTACTTGATATCTTATGCAATAAAGGTTTGGAGTGCTAGTTACAAAAGTAGAGGTTCTGTAACCGAACAGAGCCGAGAGTTAGCAATCCTAACTTTGTAACGTGTTGTTTACAGCATTTTGTCTACGTTAAGAGTGTTTAGTGCGTGCTATGCATTTAGTATATGTAATTAAATTTATTTATTGCGAAAACGATATGTTCAGAAGAATAGTAATGTGACCTTTGGAAGGAAAAAAAAATAAAAGAAAGACGTGATATCTATATTAACAAACACCGTTGTGTAGTTTCATATATGAACTTAAAGTAAATGTGACTTACGAGAATGATTTTCGCCGTTCATTATGAACAATTTTAAAAGTAGTCCATTCAAGTACTGGTGTTTGGGTAATAAAGTAGATCTAGATGTAAATGTAGATTCTTCGATGGCTTAATTTTATAGAAGTCGAAAAACATTAAAGCTTCTTGGCTTTGAAATGAATATTACGTCAACTGTTTTGGGGGAAAAAAGTTGCCGATCTAATACTTAGGGGAGAAAGTCCAATTAGAGGCAAACTTGGAAAAACAGTGCTTCTGATAATAGAGAAAAAATATGCCACCAATTACAAATTGTAGTGGTTGTAATATTACGATAACTATCAATTAGGGGAGAAATTGTTTCTTTTAATGCATGTTACTATCAAGAAAAATAATAGGCAGGTAATTATCATTAAAATGTATTTTATATATTGTTCAACCTATATTTTATGCCTTGATATTTGCACAACCCTTTTAAAATTTGTAAATAGCTTTCTTCTTCTTCTTCTTCTTCTTCTTCTTCTTCATCTTCTTCTTCTTTTCTTTCTTTGCGTTATGGGTTCCTCTGAATGCGATCGATGGTTCAAAGTTATGTTTTTAGCAATTAAGTTAATAAAAAATTTGCAAAATTTCTGCAAAGTATCTTGAAGGATGTTTAATACACCATAATCAGAACATAAAGAACAGTTACAGGTGCTGAATGGTATCGTGATTTTCTCTGAAGGATAAGGGCAGCACCAATATACAGACTTCTAATGCAATTTATTAGAAGATTTAAATAGCGGACTGAACACAGCCATATGTTATAGAAAAGCATACAAAACGGCAGATGTCTTTGCTTTGTCTCTGTCTGTTTGAAAGAGTGAATGTGTGGAGAGACTAACCATGCAACAGAGGATTAAGCAATACAAGTCTGCAGGTAATAGTTAATAACGCTCATCCATCAAAATCTGTCTTTAACTGGCGGTAAAAGTCAAACAAAACAACTGGGGTCCACCCAATGATGCATGAAAGGAAGCGACACTGATTTATGAACCTCGAATTGAGTGTAATTAATTTATATTTGTGTTACAAAAACCGGCACCTTATCGGAGCATTTTTGCTTGTGTGAATGTTCCAGGGTATCTCTGGAGTAGCGCCAATAAACACTTGCCTCCGATCTTATTGTCCAAAGAGATAAAACAAATATGTGAATGGGTAAGGGTTGGAATCTTTGGTAAGATTTTCGTGAATGCCTGTATTCATATATTTATCTAGGAGAGCACATTAACTTAAATGAGGTTTTTGTAGATTTTTGGGTAGAATACAATAGTTCCTTTACTTACTACTAGAGAAAGTAAAAATCTGTCAGTATTTTAAAGCGAACGTCACTGCTCCGAATATTCATTCTTTTAAGTGATTATTCTGAAACTCTTTGTGATGTCCCATAATTACTACCGAAACTATGTCAGAAATACATTACCCTACGCATCTTACAAGTAACAAACTATTTCTTTCGTACATTCTTGTGGAATTACGCGTCCAATTTGTAACAAAAACCATTTATTTTTTCGAAATCGGTTGATCAAAGAACAAACTGCCACTAGACTTTTTGTTTATAATGGTTCTATGAAGCAAATATTAGAAGGAATGTAATAAGTTTCCTTCCACCCGGTATAAGCTGTTAGGTGCGCAATTGCAGATATTTTGATAATTGGTACCTTAATATGTATCCACTGCGGTGTGTTTGTTTTTTCTATTCGTTTAACAGTTTTTCACAAACCAATCACAAAGTTTACTACCTGATGGTTTTTGCATGATCGTAATTGCGCCGCGAAATCAATAACTTAGCATAGTAGCAGGAGTAAATCAGGTTAGATAACGTGTTGAAGTTGTTTTCGGCCCCTAAGTTTAAAAGTCTACTAATAACCATGAAGATAATATACATCCCAAGTGGTCTTTTTAAACATGATTTGTAGTGTTTCATATTGTTAACATTCAAACCCCTTGTTTTCTTTGAGAGGGATAGTTTCTTCTTTGAGATCGATAGGTCAAAATTTGCTTGGATAGTGAACTATATGGTCAACAGAAATGTAATTTCCAAGGGCAGTAGTTGGATCTGCAAAATTTGAATGAAAATAAAATAACCAAATAAGACTACAGTTAAATTAGATACAGGAAAACTCGAAGAAACACTTAAAATAAAATAAAATAAATGTTCAGCTTAAAAGAGGTATTTAGAGATTAAAAGCTTAACTTTTCTTTTGCTGCAAGTTCATATATAACCAACATCTGAAAACAAAACAAACCTATTAATACAATCGATCGGCAGTATTTCAACATTCATAACGCGGTCCCTATTTTACAAAATGAATATGTTTTTCAAACCATTGAGTCTATGGGTCCTTTAACTGTTTTAATAATTTAAATTCTGGATTTATTTCATGATTAAATGACTAAAAATGATCTATCACAGATGACTTACCAATCTGTATATATTTAATATTTCTAAAATGTTCATTCTAGTTTTGAAATGGCGTTTAGTTGTACCTACCAATATAAACCCAGTCACAATGTAAACAGCTAATTGATAAATGCCAGAAATTTTATCCTTTTTAGAAAAAATTTAACAAATTTTGTATATTTCATTTATTTTGAAGAACCAAAGTTATTCCATGCTCCTTAAAATTGCTGTGAATTTTTTATTAACCCAAGGTTCTAAGTAAACTTTTTAAAAATACAATCATCTTTTATTTACTTGAGGGTAAAAACTTAACAGACTTTTGATATTTAAATAAAATTGCTGTGAATTTTTTATTAACCCAAGGTTCTAAGTAAACTTTTTAAAAATACAATCATCTTTTATTTACTTGAGGGTAAAAACTTAACAGACTTTTGATATTTAAATTTCCCTATCTGTTTATTTATAAGGTCTGTATTAAAAGCATTAATTGCCGCAGTGTTAATAATGTGTTTATATACTGTGTTAATTCTTCGTTATTAGAGGGTATTTAATCGATTAAAAACAACAACTTTTTGTGAAAAAGAATTAAAACATTTATTTTTATGTACCTAATTATCAGTATGAGTAGATTTTCTATAAATGCCAAAATTTAATAATTGTTAGGTTTTTTTAATCTTTAAATCTAGGAACGGAAGACAGCCATTATTTTTGGTTTCCAAACTGAATTTTGTGGCTTTATCTTGTATATTTAAACGATTTAAAGAATCATTTTTGTGTATCTCAGGGTTAATAGCAAAAATGTCATCCAGACATCTGTTTTAAAAATTAAGGGGAATGCTGTAATAATTTGTATTTCAGAAAAGTTCGTGAAAAGATTAAGAAATGGCGAATGTGAATCAGCCATTGCCAAGCCAGAAGTTTGTTGAAAGAAGTTATCATTGAAAAAAAAAAATGTTGACTCAAACAAAGGTTTGTAAGCTTCACAAAATCGTCCATAACTGCTTCAATTTAAATATTCAACTGTTATTTAAATTTCAGCTAGGTTTGCTATCACATCTGAATGCTTCCGACAAGTCTCTCTCAACAATGTCTACTTTTATTTTCTCTACTACGTATAGTAAAGTAGACGAAGTATTGTATTCCACCCAAAAATTCGATGTCGAGATTTCAACGGAAATATATGTTTTGAAGCCCCCTGAATCTAAAAAAAAAGCATTTTAGAAACAGTCCGTCTGTGTGTGTGTGTGCGTGTGTGTGTGTGTGTGTGTGTGTGTGTGTGTGAGTGCATGTGTATGTGTGTCAGTCTGTGGACAGCATAACTCAAAAACGAAAGGTCGGTTGAAAACCAAAGTTGGTATTTAAGTTTAATGTCTTTCAAGGATGCGACACGAAGATTTTGAAGAGAATTCCTCCACCCTAAACTACCCTTTACGCGGAAAATTTTTCGAAAACTTTGATTTCCTTGAAAATAGCTCTAACGATTTTGATTAAAATGCCTTGTATGTGAGGTATTTTTATGGCAAGTGAAATGTATATCTTGAATTTTAAGGCTATAGCCCAGTGGTCCTACTTACTCTGGATGAATTTTGCATAAGTGGCAAACTCTAAGAGATAGACCAAATCTTACTGTACAAAAAATGTAGATCTTGCTAAAATACACAATTTATTATGTCTGAATACTTTTTTTTTTTTTTTTTTTTTTTGTAGAATGAACTATTTCGGAGATATTCCTTGTTATTTATGCGAGTTTTGGACAACGTATACCTACTTCTGTCAAATGCAACATCGTTATTCATTTTTTATATGTTAACCATGCAAAGAGAATGGAATTTGGAAGCTTTAAAAATTTGACTATCGCTCAAAGCCTACTAATGTTTATCTCAACTGACACGAAGAAGATTTTGTAAGAATGGTTAGTACAAGAATGTTTTTAAAAAATCACGATGATGATGACAATGTTGTTGGTGATAATATCATGATTAATTTGCAGAAACACGGCCTAAGTTTTAAGATCTTTTGGAAGGCGTGTGAACCCACCTTCTATGGACCACGGAAGAGAGTATTCGTGAGGTCATTTGCCCCGCTTAATTTTCATTCAGCAGAGCTAATACGAAAAGGACGCCCGGCGGCATTTAAAGACCATTATCGTTTATCTGCAGAGGCGCTAACTTACGACTGGTTAGGAGTACAATAGGAAACATTTTGTTTTGTTGCACGTCACGCCACGCCACGCCACGGCTCGGCTCGGCTCGCCTCTTGCCCATAATTAGCACTGTCTCGTGTTAACCCAAGTTCTAGATACAGCGCGAATTGGTGACGAGTGTTTACCGTGCTGCGCTTCATTTGCACTACCCGGAAAATTTATGCTCGAGTTGATTACAGACCTCCTGCGAGATGAACGAACGTCCAGCCATACACAATGAAACATATCAAACTCTCATAACCCCTTTCACCTAAATAATAACATGATAAATCATTCATCATTTGACAATTAGTATTCATGCACATGGTTGTACAGTGCAAGACAAAACGTTGTCCGAGCGAAGTCCAAATATGTCCAGTTCAATATACAGAACGTTGCCTGTGTTCTCTTTTAATTGTTGCATACTGCGCAATGGTAACCTGTATATAAATCCTTATTAAAGTATCTCACATCATGAAAGGTTAGAATGAGACCAAAATGTCATTGCCGGGATTTGAACCACGGATCTTTCGGTCTTCGTGCGGTTGTTCTAACCTCTGAGGTACCATTGAGATCTCCTTGCGGTTTATAGCCTTTGGCACCTTGCCATGATAGCTCAGTGGTTAGAGCAACCGGACGGAAACTGGAAGATCGCGGTTCAAATCCCGGCTATGACATTGGATTTTTCAGTGTCATTCTACCCCTTTCCAACCTTGCCCTACTCACGGCTAGTGTGGAAGAACTATTTTGTTTGATCCTTTTATTTAGGGCTATTTTCTCGATTTTACATAACCATTTGGTTACGTAACCGGGTGCTGACCACGTTCCACCCTCCAGTACTGCACCCCATTCATGACGCAGGGTTGGGAGATACATCGTGCTGTAGGTCTTGGCTCACAAAGGGCTTTTGGCCGCGGAATTAATGATTTACTCATTTATTCGCATTTAAATTAAGTACACATACCATTGACATTTTACCTAAAAATAACATTTGAAGCATTAGGAATTTAACCATACACCAGAGCGATGAAGCAGCTTCTTTCCTAAGCACTAAAAAATAACAGGCAAAACAGAGGCATTAAGGAGCTGACTTCACTTGTTAAACCAACAATTTAATGGCTAGTCCGGAAAGCGTTGCTGTGGTTGGTGGGGTGGCTGTTATCAGAGAAGCAGGTATAATTACAATCACTAATAACCTCTTTTTCGTTCATGGATAAAGTCAAAAGATCTGTTCAGCTTTCAGCAATTTAATTCCATTTTCATGTTCCTTCTCTTATCGATACAAGTATATTTCAAATTAGTTTGTTCCTTTCGGTTTGTCTACCCGATTCATTCCTACCTGTGGAATGTCCCTTTATTTCCTAATATTGGTGTTTTTTAATTCTAGTTGTTTAAGCTTTGCACTGCTCTAAGACGTAATATTAATGTTGATGTAATCCTTCATCTCTGTTATACAGAACTCCGATGTGTAATAATAATGGAACAGCTTACACGGTGATTCGGGCAGATGGGGACAGATGGTACGGCTGCTTGCACTCTGTAAAACCTTCTCCCCTGGTTCCACTTGTGGTACCTGCGTGCCGCTGCTCGGTTGCATCTATGCTGTCTCTGGATAGCGGGGAGGACTTTCAGGTGGTGCCAACTGTTAGGTATTTCTGCACGTCTCTACGACCCGTCGTCTACCGTTATCGCAGCAGGCGCACCGATCCAATATCTCATACCTCAATGGAAAAACGTATCCACAAACGCTCATACTATTAAGAGAGAAAATGTATGCTGTGAGTGTGTCAGTGTGTGTGTGTGTGTGTGTGTGTGTGTGTGTGTGTGTGTGTGTGTGTGTGTGTGTGTGTGTGTGTGTGTGTGTGTGTGTGGTAAACTCGGAAACCACACAAACGGTTTTGATAATTCTTTCGGGTTGATAAGTACTGCTCCTCCCAAAGGACATACGCTACTAAACTCCTGATTTTCTAAGTGGCTAAAATGCTTAAAAGCATTGAGAATGCCAAAATTTTAGAATATGAACACGCGTCAGTATGAAAATAAAAAATAAAGCTACAACGTAGAGTCCCTTCTGGAAAGAAGGGCGCTTCTCAAATTATAGAGCAAATGCTTTCTAAATACAGCTGTTTCCTAACAAAGGTTGCAGGTACACAAAATGAATTTAGTAAGGTGCACTATTTGGGACTATTTACCAGTTTCATATCGCCTAATGGGGTCTAGCACGGGGTGAAGCACATCAGTGGTCAATGACAGTTGCAATACGGGGCAAGAGATATGACACTGTAATGAGGACAAGCAAACGTGGTGGTGAGGAGGCACCTGGTTTCGTAAAAAGGTCGTTTTAATTTTCTTTGGATTTATTTCCAAACTCTTAATGCCTATTATGGAAAATATTGCAAATGTTGCTTGAAATAAGCATCACTTATTAAGTTAAACGATTCTGGTTATAAGAAAACCTTTAACTTTGTCCATAGAATTCCAAAAACGTGTAAAGTTTTGCAGTACACATAGTGCAATATTATATTCTTCTAATACGCATGCAATAAACCGCCTTAGTTGAGTGGCATTAATATTTAATTACATTTCTGTGATTTTGCACAGCTTCTGAAATTTATCGAACTGTGTTACCGGCTTGCCATAGACCAATAATCCAGCCACGTGGTAGTGTGTGATGCATACGACATGGTGTGAAACAAGCAGGCAGTTAGTAACGATCTGAGCCGTCAGAAATAATCAATATTTCCCTTTCATGTCATTGGTTATGAGTATGTCCAGCCAATAGCAGGAATGCTGCTGTCATTGGAGAGGGATAAAGGGAGGGAAGAAAGGGGAAACTACGAAGGCCTTGCTAAATAATCATGCATTTTACTAAATTTGTTTTCTGTACGTTAGCTAATTACATGAGCCGGTCATGCAATGTCACAGTTTGTCACAAAGGCTGCTTGTTGTAGCGTGATTGTCTGACATAGATCTGCGCACACTGGAAGTTAGCCTTAAGTTATAAATTGCATCTGCAGTCCTGCATCGTAATTCCAATTCCTATCGTGTCCACATCCAGTCATGAGAGCACAAAAAGCTGAGCAGGCATATGCGGGGTTATAATTAGGTAATAAGATGTTCAAAAGTATTTCATCAGGTGTAGCATTATTTCCGGCTACACTCCCCTATATAAAAAGGAATACTTACAAAATACAGATTAGCAAGATATTTATAGTTAATTAACCGTAAAATTGAAAACTATCTACAGCTTTTGGCGGAATTATTTGAAATTATATCATTTAAAAGCCCCCAATAAAGCGTGTAAGTGCTCTGGTCTTCAGGAATATTTGTAAATAAATTTCAGCAGTGATGCAGGGAATTCTCCAAAGATTCAAGCAAAAAATATTTCAGATCGAGCTAGTTGCTAACGGGGCACTCACCCGCTCACTCACTCACTCACTCACTCACTCACTTACTCACTCACTCACTCAATTACTCACTCACTCACTCACTCACTCACTCTCTCACTCACTCACTCACTCAGTCAATCAATCACTCACGTGTTACCTGTAAGTACAAGCAAATTTATGGAAATGTTTCTCCTCTCAGTTACTATATAGTTTATTTTTGCACATTATTGTATTTCTCCCTAGAAATTCACGGTTGTGGCTGATATGAGAAGGTAGCTTATTTTCGGGCCATTACCGTAGTATGTTTCTCTGGGAAATGTTACTTTTAAACCCCTGTGCGACATTATGCACATTTTTACTTCAAAATGTAGCCTTTGGTTCATTTTAAAACTCATAAAGTGTGCACTGCCAGTTAATAGCCAATTCTCGGAAATAACCTGTGTGTTTAGTAACCTTGGAAACTAATCTGTAGCGTTTGCGAGCTGAACACCGTCGCAAGCAGTATCCATTGTTGTTTTCGAGGAATTCGTTATGTAATCCTGGTCTGGGCTTACTGAAAATAATACCAATCCATAAACAGACGTTCACCCTGATCCATGGCTTGGCGGTTTTCCTACGTCACATCAGGACGATGCAAGTAAGTGTATCCCATTTCAATTCCTGGTAGCAGTGCAGCTCGTGATGGGGCCTAGTTGACATGATTTAGGCTGCAAGCAGATCCTCTTGTAATCTCCGGTAAATGTGATGCAAGTTACGATTCTTACATTCACTGCCAGAATCTTTTGTCTGTTTTACATGACCGTATTATCGTGCCACTAATTCAATTGCTTGGTTAACACAGTCTCCAGGGATACATCAGCACATCCGGTGTTCAAAGTGACGGTAGTGTGAATCCATGCACACATGCTAACTGGAAAAGTGTGCAACTGTCATAACTGCAGTGCTTAACGGTTACATTAATTCTACTCGACAACAGCTGGTGTGAAACAATAAATTATTGATGGTATAATTGTTCCTCTAACTACACATTTCCCTTTCATGTAGTTTTCTTCTGATCTTTCAGGTATGCTTCTAGCTTCGTGGTGTATGATGGTGCCAGACAGGTGGCACATATGCCTGCTTGCGTATTCTGACCTGGATGGTTGAACGGCAACACATTCGGATGCAGGAAAGGTTAGGGGACGTATGGTCTAGGAAAGGGCAGCTGACCAGGTCATAAGCCAGGTATAAGCATTGGTGGACGGAGTGGGAGCTTTAGCTATCATTTATGACAAGGAGAAAATAAAGACGAAGACTTTTATTAATTTGTATATTAAAACAAATTACTATTATTATTTATTTATGCCAACAACCTTACTGCTGGTGTTTTTAAACACATAAGTCGTATGTGGGCAATGTTTATGAGGAGGAATCAGGACTGAAAAATTCAATGCCATAGCCGGGATTTGAACCACGAATCTCCCGCTGGGGAATTTAATGTCACACGATTTTCTATACAATGCAACGACTTACATTCTAACAGCTTTCTCTACCTGCTTTTCTTCCGGTGGTATTTGTGGTTGTTCAACAATGTATAGTGTTTTCCCGGCGTTTGTATTCATTTATTTTGGAATCTTTAAAGTATTCAACGTAAGTCTAAAACTTCTGGGGATAAAATCTTCAAACCACGGGCAACACCGGTTATTTTATGTTCCTTACAGCTTTTTCTGGGCGAAGCAGTACCTTTCATCCTGTGTATCTATGTGGATAGTGTGCGAGGTGTCCCCAATCGTGTAGTTGTCAAGTAATTTGCTAGTCTGTAATAACTGCAGTTTGTGATGAAGCAATAGATGACAGAAATAAGGTCCTTTTTTGTGTAAACCCTATGCTGGGTGGATAGGTTAGATTTTATTTGATCAGCATGCCGACTCAAGCTGGTCTGTACAAGGGGACATACCTCTTGCGGTTCCAGTTTATGACGGCCGTAAACCTGCGACCGCCATAAGGTCGGCACGAGTTTTATTATTCTTCCCATTATTTATATTATAAAGTAACATTCACAGGTTCTTTAACAGGCCGCCGCTCAGTCACACTCTTCATCTGTGATCTGGAACATTCCATTAAGAACCCTAGCATAACAAAAGAAGAAGAAGAAGAAGAACAGACTCCTGCCACCCATATTATTGAGGATTACCAGCGTCTAGAGCAAGCGTGACCTCCACGCCAGTTAAACTATACAACAAAGATCACGGCCGTGTCTCTCCAGGGTGTCGTTCTAAGTCACTTTACTGTCTTGGATTTTACCTGAAAACTAAAACAAATCTTGTATTGCACTTATATGACTCTCTCTTGTCTTGCACAAACTATTCTTACAGGTCTATCTGCTTCAGATTAATCGAGGTAAACATTGGTAGAAACGATCCTATTGCTAATTTTCTTGTAGGCTTTCAGTGCTGGTCAAATTTTTAAGAGTAGTTGCTATATGCTAATTAAATTCCGTCCTCTACAAGACTAAAAGATAAAAAATGAATTACGACCGCCCATTTGGGAACCTCTCTATGAATTGCAAAGTTCTGACAATAAGGGTCACTTCACAAAAAAGACCATTTAACATCAGGTGTGTGTTTAAGAAGATCTACATTTTTGTGTAGCAAAACAGTTTACCAATTATGACATAGCCATCAAGAGTAAAGAGGGCTATATGAGCTATATACATTTCATTTGCCATAAAAATATCTTAAGCATATGGCATTTCCATCAAAATCGTTAGAACTATTTTTCAGAAAATCAAAATGTTCGAAAACGTTTTACATGTAAAGCGTAGCTTAGGGTGGAGGAATGTTCTTTAAAATCTTCGTGTAGTATTCTTGAAAAAAAATCAAACTTAAATACCAAATTTGGTTTTGAACCAAATTTTTGCTTTTTAGTAATGCTGTTCACAGATAGACATAGACATTCGCTTTTTTCTAAAGCTGCTCGTTTTTGGATGCAGGGACCTCAAAATATATTTCTGGTGAAATCTCGACGTTGAAATTTGAGGTCGAATACTGTACTTCCCCTACATATTCTACGTAATAGAGAAAGTAATAACAACCAGCTTCCTGTTCAATGAGATTCTCAAAACAGATTGACACAGATGGCCGCGGTTGTTAACGCATGCAATTGAGAACGGAAAGGTCACGCTCCAAACTTTAACGATTGTTCTACGACACTAAGGTGCTCTCTAGGCTTTACTCAGTCCTCATAAATAGTGACTGATAAGATATCTTCTCCAGACCTGGAACGTTTCCTTTCACCATTATCATTTCCTATGTCATTGTCCACTGCCTGTGGTGCTAAAAATACTGTTATTTTATGTGTTTAGAATACTAGCATATCGTGATGCCGGCCCACGCCAGCGGCTGCAGAACAAAGAACGGCCGGTGCCGGGCTGCCCCACTGGTGCTCAAGGTCAAGCTTCCGCACAGCACTCACGCGAGCAAACACGGGGTTAACAATCGGGTGGCGTACTAAGGGTTTTCCAGAGTATTCGAGAAGTATCCGGCATCCGGCGTGTTTATGGAAATTCGAGAAAGCTGTTATTCCTCGCTATATACGGTGACGAGGGAACGAGTTAGAGGAGTTACGGTTACAGACATGAGTCGGTCAGTGTGTCAGTGAGTGAGAGACAGCTGTGTGTGTGGCATTGTCGTCGTGAAAGATACCTCGCGTCGATGTGGAGAAGTTTTAATGAGTTTTGAGTGATTGTATCGTTAGAGTTAGTGCTTGAGAGATAGAGAAGCTGAAGAAAGACAGTGAGAGGTCCGAGTCAAGGTTATTAGAGGAAAACGTTGTGTTGAAATATTACGAAAGACTGTAGACTGTGTTATCATCAGTATTTGTGATACAATTTTGGAGGAAAAAATAAAGTGAGCTTTTGTCGTTTTGTCACAATATGTTATAAGAACATGCTGATACTGTTGCCATTATTATTATTATTATTATTATTATTATTATTATTATTATTATTATTATTATTATTATTATTATTATTATTATTATTATTATTATTATTATTATTATTATTATTATTATTATTATTATTATTATTATTATTATCATTATCATTATCATTATCATTATCATCATCATTATCATTATCATCATCATTATCATCATCATTATCATCATCATTATCATCATCATTATCATCATCATTATCATCATCATCATTATCATTATCATTATCATTATCATTATCATTATCATTATTATTATTATTATTATTATTATTATTATTATTATTATTATTGTTATTATTATTATTATTATTATTATTATTATTATTATTATTATTATTATTATTATTATTATTATTATTATTATTATTATTATTATTATTATTATTATTATTATTATTATTATTATTATTATTATTATTATTATTATTATTATTATTATTATTATTATTATTATTATTATTAATATTATTATTATTAAACACGTGTCTGAAAGAGAACAGAAGGGAAAAGAAAAGAAGCTGAGGCATAATAATATCCAAACAGGAACTAATAAAATAGGAATATCTTTGCTCTCGTCAGAATTTCTTTGTAGTGTTCATTGCAAGAAGTTGCATCTGACATCATTTTGTTTTTCTCTCTCTAGCGGGGCTGCACATCGAGTTCCTGGAAGTCTTGCACTTTTATGACCCCTCTCAAGATCGAAATTAAACACCTCGTAAAAATGTCACGCTACATGCGGTGTTTACAGATGAGGGAGAGAAACAAGAGGACAAAGAGATTCATCTCCTTGCCAATCCTGCTGATGTTTTATGGTACATCGCTCACTCAGCTGCAGTGAAGTCAATCTCTTGTGGATTTCTCACTATTCAAACATACGGAGAGAGACGAAAAACTTCTCCCTGGATTAAGGTCAACAAACAATAGACAATTGTAAGAAACGCGATATAGATATGTACACCTATTTCAAGTTAATGTTGATAACTGGGACTTGTGGTGTTATGGGTCAGTCCCTTTCATTTTCTCAAAAATGGTTATAATGATTTTCACTAAAATGCCATATGTTTAAGATATTTTTATGACAAATGAAATGATTTTCAATTTTCTGGCTGTAGTCCATATAGTCCTGTTTAGTCTTGACGCCTTTTGTGTATTTTTCGAAATTTAGTGTTATCTAAAAACGCGCGTCCCTAACTGACCACTCATGAATTAAATTATTAAAATGAGGATTATAATAATTCATTATAATTATCATTATCACTATCACTATCGCTATCACTATCACTATCACTATCACTATCACTATCACTATCATTATCATTATTGTGCTGATTGCACGTTGATTCTTCGCCGCACCCGTTCGGCTGTTTTTTTTAGGGCGGCGCTGGCCCGCAAGGGAGTGCTGTCGTCTTGCCCAGCTTACGTGAGGGAGCGAGAGAAAGGGTAGTGTGTAGTAGTCAGTCGTGATTGTAACCTCACGAGGTATGTAGCTTTTCTCTCTCTCTGTTCTTACTACTACAGCCGTAAGTATGCGGGATCGATTTTCTGTGATATAATGATTTCTATGGAGCAATTATTTTGTGGGGTTAGGTCGTCACTTACGCGGACAATAGTAAATTCAGATTTCAAATAGGTAAACTTGGTATATAGCTGTAAAATGTGTTCAACTCACTTCATTTATATTTACTGTAATCGTCCACTGGTAATCCATATCATCCTGTAAAACATGGAGACATATGATTGTAATTTCATCAAGCCTCAACATTTGTAAGTATCATTAATTAAAATTTTGTTCATCCAAATCTTCCATTTTATTTCTATAAAAAAGGGGGGGCACTCCTTTGACAGAAAAGGTCCTGCCGTTTGCCCACTAGAGTGATCCTACTTCCACGAAAGAAATTGACTACATCCCGTGAAGGGTAGTGCAATTCTCTGGTAGCAGAGCGTGGTTACTTTTCAAAAAGTCGTAAGTGGGATTGTTAGAAAGATAGTTTGGCTTTTCAAAATTTGGTTTGGGTTGGAAGACTAACAAAATGGTTACTGTAGTGGACGCAGCCTTTCTACGGAAAGGTGAACTAAATTTCGAGTTGGCTATACGAGGTGGAGTTTTGATTCCGACCGCGGATGTTGCGACCACATTGGAAGAGTTCCGTAAGGTGAAAGATTGCCCCATTAGACGGTTGAGTGCTGATAATGTGTTGGTGCAGGACGCACCGGGTGAATGCGAGAAGGCTTTAGTCGAATTTAAAGAGTTGTTTACTGATTCTGACTTTGGAAAGGCACTTACTAAACAGCAGTTTAGAAGGCTTTCTGCGAGGGTGACCCATTATATTCGAAGACTTGAATACCTCGTGAAATACTTTCCTGACCTTCCTTTTGGAACTTCGTTGCCTCAGTTACGCGAAGGGTTTCAGTCTATTTGTCAGAGTTTGGACGGGGTAATGTCCAAAGATAGCGGCCCCGAACTATCCCACCAACAGGTTGCCGAAGTTTCGACATCGATAAATCCCCTGGGCAGTGAACTGGTATCGGCATATCAGCGGATTAAGTTATTACACCCGCTACAGGAATTTGTTCAATCCCAACCTGATTTTGTAGTGACAGATGTTACAACGGCTGTGCAGTTTCTGAGATTTTTAGTACGTGCGAGTGAAACAGCTGAAAGGGCTGACGTGGTTGCAACATAACTCGCTCTCCCCCCGTCTTACCACGATTGAGTTTGCCTTCTTCAGCTGAGGTGCCTCCTCAGCGCAATGTGGCTGGGGCGCGTAATTGTTATAGGTGTGGAACGGAGGGGCATTTGGTGAGGCAGTGTACCCTTAAGCGTAATCGTCGACCTCAGGGAACAACATTGACCCGTGAAACTGGGTACCTGCCGAGGCACATTTGACGCCAGGGACAGGGCAGAAGCCCTAGTGTTAATGCTATTTTTGGCCAGGTCAAGGGACTCCCGTTTGATTCAAAGCCTTTTCTACACCTTGTGGTGGGGAAAGTGCCAGTCACGACTTTGTTGGATACGGGGAGCAGTTGTTCCTTAGTGCAGGAGAAATATTTTAAAGAGGTATTGTCTAAGTGTGGGTTGAAGCCCGAGAGGCAACTGCTACATTGCGTTTCAGTGAATGGCCAAGAGTTTCAGGTCGAAAACAGGGTGCTTCTTACTTTGCGATTCCCGCAGTTTACATGGAAACATTGGTGCTACCTGTTACCAGGGTTACCTCACCATTTGATTTTAGGAGCAGACTTTATGGCTCGGGTGGGGTTGGCCTTTGACTTTGCTAGGCGTGAGATATCTTTTGTTCTTGCACCAACCGTGAAGATCCCCTTCTATCGCAAGTGTATGGTACGATATTCAGCTTCATGTGTACGAAGCCATTCAGACGTTCACTTAGGTGGTGGTAGGGATAGCTTGACCCATTTGACCGAGGAGCAGCAGGGTAAAATGGAGAACTTGTTACAACATTTCCACAAGTTATTTTCGGGGAAGCCGGGTGTTACTAATTTGATACAATACAAGATTGAGCTAGAGGACACCACTCCGGTAAAACTCCCGCCGTATAGGTTGACCTCTCCTAAGATGGCCGTTTTAAAGCACAAGATTAACAAAATGTTGTAACAGGGTATAATTCGGCCTTCTACATTTTCTTATAGTAGTCCCATGTTCCTAGTGCCTAAAGGGGATGGAGATTTTAGGCCCGTTGTTGACTACAGACGTTTAAATAAGAAAATTCGTTTGGAATCCCAACCTATCCCGGATTTGCATACGGCTGCGTACTATTTTAAAGCAGCCAAGGTATTTACAACCCTGGACCTAAATAATGCGTACTATCAGATTCCCTTGTCGGAAGGGTGCAAACACGTGACCGGCTTCGCGACCCCTTGGCGCTTGTACGAGTTCCAAAGAGTTCCTTATGGTTTAGCCACCGGTGCCCAAGTGTTAACTAGATTGCTCGATAATCTGTTTTCTGACCTTACATTTGAGTATGTTTACAATTATCTTGATGACGTAGTGATTTACTCGCCAGATTTTGATACCCATTGTGACCTTTTGCGAGAAGTATTTAAACGGCTGGAAAGTGCCGGGTTGACGCTCAAGAAAGAAAAATGTGTATTTGCGACAAGTCAGATTTCTTTCCTCGGCCATATAGTTTCACCTGCCGGGGTCACCATTGATCCGGATAGGACGAAATCCATTTGGACCTTTCCGCCTCCCAAGAACGTGAAGGCTTTGGCGCGTTTTGTTGGCATGGTGAATTTTTTTAATAAGTTTATCCCCAATTATGCAGCCAGGGTGTAGCCCCTGAACCGGTTACGCCGAAAGGGAATACCTTTCATTTGGACCCAGGAACAAGAAGGCGCTTTTCTAGATCTCAAAGAAGCAATCATGAACCCTCCGGTCTTAGCATTTCCCGATTTTAGTAGGCGATTTATCTTGCAAACCGACGCAAGCAAAGGAGCCTTGGCCGCGGTCCTTTTGCAAGCTTTCCCCTCCGGGCGTAGGCCCATTTATTATACCTCGAGAACTTTGATCGAGGTCGAGCGCAAGTATTCAATCTATGAATTGGAAACGCTCGCGGTACTGTTGGGATTAGAAAAGTATAGGCAGTATTTAGAGCATGTAGAATTTACCCTGGAGTGTGATAACCAGGCGCTTACTTGGGCCCTTGCTACCCCAAGATCTACTGGGAGGTTGGCTCGTTGGGGCGTACGAATAGGAGCATTTAAGTTTACGCCCGTACACATCAGGGGAGCTGATAACTGTTTAGCGGACGTCTTGACACGCGTGTTTGCTGAACCTGACCCTCCCTCTTCTAGCCTGACGTTGGACATAGGCGTTTGCGTAGCTTTTCCTGAATTGTACACCAGTATAGGTGAGCACCAACGCAGAGATGTGAAGATGAAACAGATAATATTCAATATTGAGAGAGGTCAATGCGTAGATGGGTATTTTCTTAAGGACGGGGTTTTGATGATTCAACATAACCGTGATAAGACGAGGGTAGTCCTCCCCCAGTCTTTAATACCTGTGGTGTTTGATTATTACCATAATTCACCGTTAGGGGGACATTTGGGTATTTCCAAAACCAAAAATAAAATCAGTGAATATTTCACTTGGCCGGGAATGGTTAAGGATATCGTCAGTAGGATTAAATCATGTCATGTTTGCGCCATGGCTAAGCCGGCCCAATGTGCCATGTGGAGAGGCTTGGCATCCGAGGTGGCCACTAGGCCCTTAGAGAAGTTATTTGTTGATTTTGTGGGGCCATTTCCCCGCTCGGTTCAGGGCAATACCATTATCATTATCTTTAGCATTATCATTATCATTATTATTATTATTATTATTATTATTATTATTATTATTATTATTATTATTATTATTATTATTATTATTATTATTATTACAATGAAGATGTATAGATAGGATAGCCCGCCTCGGTAGTGTGTCTACCTCACGTTCAAAAGATCGCGAGTTCGAATCTCTCTTAGGCTGAGTTATCCGGATAAGGTTTCTTCCGAGGTTTTCCCTACCCTGAGAAGACGAATGTCGGGTAACTTAAAGCTCTATGGAATTGAAATAGCGGGTATAGAAGTTCCAAGCACGGCCACATTGGCTCAATTTATCTTGTGATTTGATCATTGTTATGATAACGATAACAATGAAAGGTGTCGCCGCCATTTCACTACAGACAAACAACAACAAACAACAATGTATTAAAATACTCCGTGTCATTTTTATCTATGGGGTTACATAAAAGACCGTGTTTATATCCTTCCTATGCCTGACACTCTTGAAGTCTACGAGATTGAATTGCTGAAGCTGTGCATTTGATAACTGGAGACCCGCTGATTCGTGTGTGGCAAGAAATGAGCCACCGTTTTGACATTTGTCAAAACACGGTGCTCATATTGAATGCATAATATAAAATTGTAAACTTTTTCCTCTCCATGAGCACTGGAATCATGTTTCTATCTTTTGTAGTTTGGAAGAAATAAATGTTTGAAGTCTGTTCTTTCTTTTTGAATAGCCCTGTAGACAGGCAGGCAGGCAGGCAGGCAGGCAGGCAGGCAGGCAGGCAGGCAGGCAGGCAGGCACACAGTCAGATAGATACGACGTAGCTTTGTTAAAGCAGATAAATCTGCTGCCAATAGGAAAATGCAAAATAACCACAGTAGCACACTTAGCTTGTGGTTGACCATTGTTTATACATATTTATACACTGAACACTAAAAGTAATACAATAAACAACAGTGAAAAAGCTAGCCTTTAGTAGTTTTTGTAAACTTGATATCGAGTACTATAACTCAAAAATCAACATCAAGGTTACAGTTATCATATCATATCATTATCATGTAGTCCAATCAGTAGTAGAAATTAAGTGATAGTGAATGACCGATAAAAATTGGTAACTCAAGCAGACACATTGAATAATTGTACAATTTCAAAGTAGGCAAGCCGAGAACAAGATGGTAAAATAAAGAGGTAGTACTCAAATGTAGAGATCGAATAAGTGAAAGCTGGAACCCGAACTAGAAGAAAAAAATTAAACTACACCATTTTAACATATTTTGTGTAAAAGTGCTTGTAACTTCAAAGTATCCCGATAAAAATAATTTACCTTCTGGCCGGTGAAGGATCAAATTTAAAACGGAGTGAATAGCTGAAAAAGACACATGGATCAATAATTGCTTCATTATCTTCATTACTTTAAATGGCTTTTTACACGTAACTGTAGGTATAATTGCCGTAAATGGTTAGGTCTCTGCTATGGCGGAAGCATTTTGAAAACGAGGAGATCGTGTTCTGCATGACTAAAGCTGGAAATGATAATAACCCATTTTGTCGCTCTATTCCCAAACTTAAAGGTTTCTGCGCACTTGCCGAAAAAGTATGTCTCATTACTTCCAAACAAATGAGGACCATTTTTCGTAAACATAAAAAAGAAGTTCAAAGTTTTTAAGAAATCGCAAGCTTACAACAGAATAGATTATAGTGAATTTATGTAAATAATTTGTTTCAATTGAAACAAGCTATTTGTAGAAATATGGTAATACTTTGAATTTTTTCAATGCATGGTTTAAGAAGGGTATTTGTAATATTAACCAGTTTTTGTACTATGAAAGATGCTGTTTACATATTCTCTCAGTTTAGGAA